>OX422211.1:643585863-644185863 GCA_949130495.1 Sambucus nigra | reverse complement strand
ACCAATATTCTGAAGTTAATATTCCCTCCTACCAGCCATGGTTCAAAGACTCGGCCGAGTCAACTCGGACTCAGCAATGAACGATACGATACTGGGTCGCGATAAGAATAAAAATAAAAAATGCCTGATATCGGCTTAACTCGCTGATATATCGGCTGGTCCAAATGAGGACTCGATATATCGGCCGAGATGAAGAAAACATGGGCGAATCTCAATTATTTCTGCAGAAAAAATAAGGAATGGACATAAAGTTGAAAACCAAGTAAATACTAACCTTTAGTTGCTGATTTGAGAGGAGTTGAAGAAAATCCATCACGGGTTGCTGCATTTACACGAAAAATCATCTATAAAACAACCCATTTAGGGTCCGATATAGTAAGAAAAGAAACCCTACTAGTCTCGCCTCTGAAAATCATCCTCCTCCCGCTGAAAATTCTCAAGTCTCGCCGGAGAAGAAACCCTACTAGATGGTAAGAAGCGTGTTTTTTTTTTCACTCTCTCCCTCCCTCTTGCTTGTGTGTTTTTATCATTTAAAAGTCTTTTTTCTTTTTTCTTATTTCTTATATTTTTGTTTTAAACAAGCATGTGCTATTAACAATTTATCTTACTAAAAAATTTATATTTGTATTTTTTTTGTAAAAAGATATCATTTGCATATTTTCTTTAAAAAAATTAACTCTAATTGTGATTTTTTTTTTACAAGAGTTAGTGTTTTTAAATAAATAACTCTATTAAAAAAATAACAGCCGAGTTATTTTTTTTAAAAGGATGCAAATGTTATTTTTTTTAGTAGAGTTTGTTTTCTAAAAACGCTAAGTCTTGTAAAAAATAGCATTTGCATCCTTTAAAAAAAATATAACTCTCAATAATAGCGTTTGTATCCTTACTATAAAAATAATAACTTTGGAAAAAAATAACATTTAAATCCTCTTTATTTTGTAAAATGACTCCTAAACTAGATATTGATTGAGAGCGTGGAATGGAACTGTTGTTGATGGAAATAAGAAAAAGATTGCTTGCAATTACTGTAACAAGGTCGTTAGTGGTGGTGTCACCAGACTAAAAGAACACTTGGCAGGAGTGCAAAGCAACGTTGAATCATGTCGTCATGTTTCTAGAGAGATAACAACTAAGGGTCCATTTGATAGAACAAAAATTCCAAGGAAAATTCCCAAAAGTTGAAAAATTTTGAAATTTTCCAGCTTTTAGACTGTTTGATAGCCTTAATTTGCCTTGGAATTTGTTTTCCAGATACAACACCCCTTAAGCACAATTTGCCACCTTTGGGTGGAATCCAATTCTTTTTTTGGGGGGGGGGGGGGGGGTCAGGTTTTTGTTTGCCACCTTTGGGTGGCAAATCACTCAAAACCAATTTTTTTTAAACTCTATATTTTATAAATATATAAATATATAAAAATATATTATTCATCAATTAATATATTTATTTTCGTATATATCATATATGTATATAATTTTGTATAGTTCATAACTGTATATATATTTCGTATATTTCATATATGTATATATTTTGTAATGTGTGTCTATATATTCCAGAAATAATATATATATATATATATATATATATAATATATGATATATAATATATAAATAAATAATATATTCAATATATTATTGAATAAATAATATATTGAATATATAATTTAATATATAATATATAATATATTTATTTATACAATATATATATATTAATAATATAATATAATATATTATATATAATATATTCAATTTAATCAATCAATAAATAATATTTATTGAATATATAATTGAATATATATTGAATATATATAATATTCAACATAAGTATAATCAATGTTTAAAAAGGCGAAAGGCGAGGCGAGGCGTTTTAGTCGAGGCTTTTGAGGCGTAAGCCTCACCGAAAAGAAAAAAAAAAGAGCAAATTAATATTAAAAAAATACTAATTAAACCATAAAAATAAAATAACAAAGAAATATAAAATAAAACTACAAAAAAAACATCCTTGAGGACTTTCTCACATAGTTTGACATTTTTTTATTCCCCCGAGATAACTTAAAAAAAAAAGTAAATTGAGAAAATCAATTTTAACATATTGGTTATTTTACAATATGACAATAAATTAATCAATGCAAAATCATATTGGCAAAATCATTTTTTTAGCTTCATTCACATATTGGTTATTTTATAATATGACGATAAATTAATCATGCAACTTAACAAGAAAATTTATTAAAAAAAACATTGATTTTCAAGCTAAGATTAAAAAAAAACAGCAACTTTATTAAAAAAAATAATAAAATATATCACCCAAGTTTATTAAAAAAAACAGCAACCTTTAAAATATATTACTTTCTTAAAATATATTCAGTTTAGTTAAAGAAAACATATTAATCTAAGTTGAAAAACAAAAGATTAAAAAAAACAGCAACCTAAGTTTGTTCTTTTTTTTTCTCTGTTTTTTCCTTTCTAGACATCTTGTTTTTTGTTACTTATTTGATCCCCGAGTGAACTGCCGGCCTTCACTTTTACTTTTTACTTTTACTGTTGTAGCTGAAATACTTATGACAATGTACAGGTCTACAAAAGATTAAAAAATGAAAAAAAAGGGGGAGAAGCAACCTTTATCTCAGTATTGAGGTGGTTGTACGACTTCACAGAGAAAAAGGACAATATGCATTAGCTGTACAGTACAAAAAGGCTTTATCTAATCCCATCAGCTGTAAAGTCCTTCAGAGATTAAGAGTGAAGCAATAAAAATATTCAGCAACACCTCCATCTCTCTCTTCTTTGTTTTTTTGGTACAAAGCTCCAATATTGATGAAATTTACACCAACCAGGAAAAAGATCTAGGGATTCCGGAGACCCAACCAGGTAAAAGAGCTAGTAATTAACATAAATAGAGGCGCAACGCCTCGCCTCAAAGAGCCTCGAGGCGCACCACCTCACCCTCCCGAGGCGTAAGCCTCTTCTAAAGCACCCGAGGCTTAAGCCTCAGTGCGTTTTTTCTCTGCCTCGCCTCGAGGCGCGCCTCAAGGCGTACGCCTCGAGCGCTTTTTTAAACATTGAGTATAATATATTGAATATATATATATATATATAAAATCTTTCGTAAACAAATTTTTCACATTTACATCTATTTTCCAGCTTTTGTGTTTGATAGAATATGTGGAAAATTGTTGATTTTTCAACTTGTAAGTTGAAAAATATTCATTTGCCCTAGAATTATTTGCCCTAGAATCAAATGACTTGGAATTATTTGAATTTTCTCACTTTCCTATCAAAGGGACCCTAATATTAAAAAAATTCTTACAGATGGTATGAAGCAACGGGCCCTTGAGAAGAGGAAGAAGGAGAAACGTGTAGATTATTTGCGGGAGCAAACCCAATACTATGATGAAGATGACAGTAATGATAATGATGACGATGGCGTTTATGAAAATTACATCATCCGTTTAGAATTAACACAGTTGAAAACTGTTATGAAAGAAAGTCGAAGAACGGCAGGAGAACAATATAGAAATTTAGTTTCTGGGACAAGACCATCCACGTCTGGAAGTAAGCGGCCGCACGTGTCAAGATCGTGGTCATTGAGAACATGGGGCTGAAGAAGTCTATTAGGAATTGACGTTAGGTCGAAGAAGTCTATTTAGAAAATAGTGAAGTCTATATTCTCTGGAGATGGAGTGAAGAGGGTGGGGAAGGCCATTAGCAAGTTCTTTCATTTTAACGTCATCTCATTTCATGCAGCTGATAGTGGTCCCATGTATCAACATATGATTGATACAGTTGCTGAGGTGGGTCCAGGAATTACAGGCCTTACCAATTATCAGATTGGGGATGTGTACTTGGAAGAGGAGGGAGAAGAGGTGGATGCTTACATAGCCACTCTAAGGGAGAAATGGTCTGAGTACGGTTGCACAATCATACTCATCTTCGGGTTATGCGAGAAATTTGAGCACATGGTCTCTTATCCATACAAAACTTCGCAACCGATTGACAATAAAAAAATTGCATAAATTGGTGTATGTGCATTACAATTCGCGACTTAGAGTTCGGAATTTGATGTATATGCGAGATACTGAAAATTTTTACAACCCGATAAACTTGAATTCAATATTTGAGGGGGATGACATCTTGGATGAGTGGCTCCGGGAGAATGATGAAGGTGTTTTACCGGCCGACGACTTAAATTGGTTATATGAAGGTATCTAATAAAATGAAGGGGAAGGAGGACGGGGAGGTTACAATCAATCGACACTAGTTAGTGTTTTTTCCAGTTTAGATGATGATCAAGGTGGTAATGGTAATGATGGTTGACAATATATTCCTAGCACTTATGGTAATGATGATGATGATGATGATGACCAAGGTTGGTGGTAAGGGAGATGCCGGTGGTAGCCGACACAGAAGTGGAGTTGGTGGTAGCCAACAAAGGAGTGGTTCTTACAATACTGGTATACAGCATGGTGGTGGTATGACATGGGCACAAGGATATGAACTACTATGCCACACAAGACACAGATCATGGGTATCATCCGAGAATTAGTGAACAACGGAGACATTTAGACAACTTGACGAGATTCCCTAGTAGTGACGAGTATTCAAGCGAATATGATCCGCAATGTCTTGATGATGAGCTACATGCAATGTGTTTAATGGCGGAACATACATACCGCAGTGGGAGACATAGTATCTCTAGGAGTGGGAGTGACACATATAGTTATGGTCTGCACTAACTTTCGAGATTTACTAGTACTAGTACAGGTGGATACTATGATTGTTATAGAGACCATTATGGATCTACTAGTAGCAACATAACTGGTGGTGGTTATTATTAATATAATCAAGGAACGCATTATAGTGGATCTTTAATTGATAGTGCTGTGATAGTACAGAGGTTTTGGATATTACATTATGGTGGTCAGCCGGGAGATCGCCAACTACAATTTCCAAATTATGGGTATCATCCGAGAATTAGTGAACAACGGAGACATTTAGACAACTTGACGAGATTCCCTAGTAGTGACGAGTATTCAAGCGAATATGATCCGCAATGTCTTGATGATGAGCTACATGCAATGTGTTTAATGGCGGAACATACATACCGCAGTGGGAGACATAGTATCTCTAGGAGTGGGAGTGACACATATAGTTATGGTCTGCACAACTTTCGAGATTTACTAGTACTAGTACAGGTGGATACTATGATTGTTATAGAGATCATTATGGATCTACTAGTAGCAACATAACTGGTGGTGGTTATTATTAATATAATCAAGGAACGCATTATAGTGGATCTTTAATTGATAGTGCTGTGATAGTACAGAGGTTTTGGATATTACATTATGGTGGTCAGCCGGGAGATCGCCAACTACAATTTCCAAATTATGAATTATACAACCAACTAGCCCAACGTTTTGAGCAGCAATATGGTTCATATTTCTTCCCTTACCCCACTGAAGGATATTATCCCAATCCACCTCCGTATGATTGATATCGCAACTTAATAGGGAGACGAAAATGAAAAAACATTGTAATCATTTTTATTTATCTTCAATGTAATTTTTTTTTATCAAATTCTATGTGTCATTAGATTGTTTTTCAATATTAATATTGGTTTATTATGGAATATTGAATTAGACAAGTCTGTCGCACTTCGGTATAATCAATTGTACAATGCAATGCATATTGAAGGATGGATTTGAACGTATTTAATTGGTTCACATTGTTAATCTTTTTTTTTTTTAAATTTTCTATATTTTTTTATGAATTTTTAACACTCTAAATAGCGTATCTTTGCGTATCGCCCGATACCGAGCCCGAGTTGAAAATTGGGTGTCCGATTCCGATACCGAGACTTTGAACCATGCTACCAGCTAATTAGGAAATACTAATAAAAGAGAAATTACATCCTTTAAAATAAATCAAACTAAAGACCAATTCTATATATTCACATCACTCTCTCCCCCCAGAAGAGCTCGATCCCGAGATAAAAAAGGGATGGTCTCCAAATCAGGTGGAATTAGAACCACTTTAGCAACAAGTGCATTATGAGTATGCCGAGCAGTGTGACCTCCGGGTCGACCCCATTGGTCACCCACACTGCTTTTTTTTTGTTCTATGAACATTCTGCTGCTCCATGTTCCAACTGATTGCACTCTAAGCACTTGAAGGTTTATGGAGGAATGTTCGACTCTTGCCCCTAGCCCTAGTGATACTACTCGACTTCCAAGGCATGCGTTATAACCTTTTCCATACTTGGAGTATCACTCACTCTCGGTTCATGCTAAATGCGATGCTGAAGACCCAGTTGATTCTCGGGCTTCACTCTCTTGAAAATTGGCATTGATGCCATGAAGCTGAAAGGCTTTGGGCTACTCAATCACTGTCTACGAGCCTGGTATAAAATTCTGAACCCCCACTAATATATTATACTTACACCACAGGTGCTTCATCTTCGGCCATGACTAAATAGCTTATTATTAACCTCTCGCCTCTGCAGGCACTCATTTCACCTTTGTTATATCCATGCAATTTCGGAACCACTAAAATTCTGAACCCCCACTAATATATTATACTTACACCACAAGTGCTTCATCTTCGGCCATGACTAAATAGCTTATTATTAACCTCTTGCCTCTGCAGGCACTCATTTCACCTTTGTTATATCCATGCAATTTCGGAACCACTAATCAAACAATCATCCTTCTATCTATGATAGGAACAAAGGAGGGATGGATTTATACCCACATTAGAAGACCCACAAATCAACGAGGCTTGGTGCAACTTTGCAAAGTGAGACGAGTGCGATGCCTCTCTTTGGCAAAAGTGTTAACGTCATCCCTGTACTTCGTGCAGATTAAGTCACCAAAGACCAATGATTGCAGATTGGTTTGCTGAACCTGTCCCTTACGCAATGGCCCCTAAAGCGTTCTCGGTTGCAACTGAAATTGTGTAACCGAACCTCAATCGGATCATCGTAAACTTGCAGTGGTGTAAAACCTTCAATTAGCTCCACAACGAAGATTAGACTGGAGGAAGTCGTCGTACTTGTTCGACGAGGTTCATGTTGTGCCCCAATACTTAATTTGTTGGGTAACCTCCAATCAATCAAGACCCCAGATATAATCATGATAAAATGGTAATAACATACAAGCGCATGAAGATGTAAAACAAGAGAGACAACAACAAGAAACAAGATATACGTGGTTCACCAACTTGGCTACATCCACGGAGAGGCCCGATTCCATATATTTGAAGAAATTACAAGTATAATAGAGAATATAAAGGATAAATCACATACCTTCTACTCTCCTACCCAAATCTCGGATAGCCATTGTATACCGACTCTCCATCCAAGTAAATCCAAGTTCTAAACCTAGGAGCCCTCTCAATCTCGTGCTCGTAAGTGTTTCCCATGTACTTAATCCGGTGTATCCCGCTCCTCATATAATTCGGTGAGAAATCCCCCCACAATACATGTAGAGCATACCTACAATACATATAACACTCACACTCACACTCTTTTTCCACCTTTTGAACAATAATAATGGGTGAGAGGGAAAATCCCTGACCTCACCCCAAACCCTCACCTTTGGAGGAAGATCTCCTCCTCTTCTCTCTCTGGCTCTCAAATGAGCAACCAAAGTTGGCTCTCAAATGAGCAACCAAAGCTTAGTGTTTAAACCCTCAAAATGATCATTTTATATCTGAAAACTATTTGTGGACCCCTCCCCCCACACACTACAAAATTCATTTCACGCAAATCTGGGCCCGCTTGCTTTAGCGAGCCAAACACTTCGCTGGTCACGCCTATCAACCCAGAAAACCTTCCCATATGCGCTACTTGCTTCGCTAAGGCAATGCTCCACTTCGCTGCAGCGAAGCCTAGTCTTCGCTAGTCGCGCTATTGATAGTAAACATGGATTTTTGGTATTTTGAGTCAAAACTCCTCAAATCTACACCTTGGCAAGAAATACCGCTAACCACAATCAAGACTCCACCCGGTGAGAATTCTTCCATTCGAATCTCCCCGTTTGCTACGCCAAACAAAAGAATCCTCCATTGATCTTCATTGTACTAGCTACACCTATTCGTATACTGTTCACTACTACTTCAAAGATCCAACATATTTGTGAACTGCATCCAATCGAATATACCTGTTGACTCCAAAGAGGGACCTCGACCCTACCAATTCGCTAGCAAAATTCCTCTCACCATTGGCTGCCGGAACACATACCCTGCTCATCGGTTGTAAACGAGAGCGTTTGGAAGGCCTTCCTCACCTGTGCACCTTATTCCCAAAATATACCATGGAGATCAATCCAGACAACATTAACCAATCACACAAAATCAATACAACACCATTGATTTTGAACTCCACATACAATTGAGCACTGTTGCCCTAGTTAAGTCATCAGTTTTGGAGATTGTAAGAATATCTTCGAAAGTCTAGCATATACCACTAACTGTCTTGAGGTCGAGTCACCACCATCCTTGTTTCAAATACCGAATCGAAGAACGACTCAGTTCCATCCACACGTAGCAATGCTCATTGTCCTTGGATGTAGACTTGCTATGACAACATCCCCGACAATCGATTTTCTTCAAGGTGAAAATCAAACCGTAACCAATAGACTTTGCAGGTGGTTATCACATTGTTACCAATCGCATTTCGGGCTAAAACGTACACCCCTACATCTTTATACGGTTTCCCTTCTTCCGTCAACCCCGTTACACGACTTATGTTGATAAGAATGACTTCCACTCTAATCACCAAGAGTGAAGCACCCGTTACCATTAAATCCCTCCACTTAGACTTGTGAAGAAATATCCCTTGTTATGATTGAATGAGCCCACCCAAGAAATTCAAGTACTAGTGGGTTGACACCAAAATCTCATTCTGGATTTTTGACAAACACCCCGAGCTCACCAAGAGCTCTGATACCAATTGTTGTGCCCTGATACTCAATTTGTTTGGGCAACTTCCAATAAAAAACGACCTTGGATATAATTAAGGTCAAATGGTGATAACATAGAAGCACATAAAGATGTAAAACACACGAGACAACAACAAACAACACCAAGATATATGTGGTTCACCAACTTGGCTTCATCCACTGAGAGACCTGATTCCACTGTATTTGAAGAAATTACGAGTGTAATAGATAATTTACAAGGATAAATCACATACCCTCTACTCTCCTACCCAAATCCCGGATAGCCATTGTACATCAACTCTCCATCCAAGTAAATCGAAATTCCAGCCATAGATACCTCTCAATTTCGTGCTCACGAATGTTTCCCATGTACCCAATCCGGTGTATCCCGCACTCCATATAACCCGGTGAGAAATCCCCCACACAATACATCTAGAACACACTTACCATACATGAAACACTCACACTCACACTCACACTCACACCCACACCCACACCCTTCTTCCATCTTTGAGCAATTACCATGGGTAAAAGGGAAAATTCCTCAACTCACCCCAAACCCTAAGCTTAGGAAGAATCTCTCTCTCTCTCTCTCTCTCTCTCAAATAAGGCGGGCAAAGCTTAGGGTTTAAATCCTCAAAATGATCATTATATATGTGGAACCTATTTGTGGTAAACCCCCCAAAATACCCCACTACAAACTAATTTCACGCAAACCTGGGCCCGTTCGCTGTAGCGAACCAAGCCCTTCTCGGGTCGTGCCTATCAACCCAAAAAGCCCTGTCCATAAAAAGGATTATTTCCATGTATTTATATTAAACGCTACGAGTTAAATTACTGGTATACCCTCACAACTCTTGAAATAGGCAGCTGCGCAGCAAAACTTGATTTTGAATTTTACTCTTCCCAATGAAATGTAAAAAGATTCCTCCTTTGGTCTTTGATTTTTTCCTCTTTTCTCTTTGTATGTAGTTGAATACCACCTGTTTACTTTCTATTTTTGCAAGGTTTGTCTGTCGTATTCCGACTCCAACGCACACAAAATGTATTAAACTAACAATATGTCAGGGAAAAACGATCATCTTGACCTGTTTGTAACCTTTTCGGAGGAAGTTCTGCCGACTCATTAGTCATTATGTTTTCTCATAAATTGCTTAATTTGAACATGCCAGTTTTAATTGAATCAGTAATCACTTGCTTAATTGTTTAGTGGCAAAGTTTCATTTATCTGCTTAGTTTCCTTTAAGACAGATAACTTCATCACACCATTTTAGATTGTAAGCATACATGGGTTTTTCTTATGTAATTAGTATTTCAACGTTTTCTTCACATGTTGCAATATATATTTGAGCCTTGTTTGTGTATTTTGTTATAGGTTGCCTCAGAAAAAGGGCTTTTTTCCCTGGTGGTAAATCTGCAAGTGAGCGTTATCCTTGCTGATTTGAAAATTTAATAATTAATGCTTAGGCCTGGAGTAGAGTAATATTGTATTCTTACAGGTACCTGGTTCGACGCACTACAGCATGGTTTTTTATCATGTAATCAAGGAATTAACACCTGGATCTCTTTTGCAACGGTTTATTGACGGTGATGATGAGTTCCGTAATAGTAGACTAAAACTCATCCCATCAGTTCCTAAGGTATCTGTCAGTTTTTCTAACTTTAGCTTTTACTTCACCAAGATATAATGTCTGCAAATGAAGATATTGTTATTGAATATTACAGTGAGCCAAAAACAAATTAATACTCCCTACGTCCCAAATTTATAGTGCTATTTGAAAACGATGGGTTTAAAGGATACTTGATCAATGGCCAAGATCAAATTTGTTCACTATCATGGAATTTGGTTAGTTGATTATACCTCCCAAAGGAAAATGGACAATTAATTTGGGATGTCCCGAAAAGGAAAGCAAGACTGTTAATTTGGGATGGAGGGAGTCATGGTTCAAAGTCAAGGCCGATACCGCGACGATACGACCGAGTTGACTAGGTATCAGTACCCACCGATCCGATTCCGAGTTACGAGTTGAGTTTTCATTTATTGGTGTGAATCAACCATATATCGGTAATTTCTCGGTAGTATCGGCTCATATCGGTGATTCGCGGTTGAATCGGCCCATATCGGTAATATCACGGTAGTATTGACCCATATCGGTAATATATCGACCAAGATGGTATAAGTTACTAACCATCAATATCTCAATCTCAACTTTTAACTCACTCACTTGAGCCTCGATTTTGCATCCATGTCACGATCGGAGCAATCGCTTTCAATTCAGTACAGGATATATAATGTTTCGTTGTCGCAAATCGTTTTTTTTTATTGAATCTCTCATTTTTTTTCATGTACCGTTACTAAAGGGGTTATCTCCCATATAATATTCTTTTTGTATTTACTTAATTTGTATTAAAATGTATCATTATTCATCTATCCTTAATCTATCCTTAATATATATATATATATATTAGTAATAGGTACTCTTATAACATTCACGAACAATATATTACTAAATATATATTGATTTAGACGATGTTATGCATACTAAATGATGATTTTGTTCTTGTCTAATTGAGCCATCTTATTTTTCTAAACTTTTTTGTATTTTTTTCAAATGTTTTTTGAGCTCTCTAAATAGTGTATAGTTGTGTATCGCCCGAGACCGAGACTGATACCGATACCGAGTAAAAAATTGAGCGTCGAGTCATAGACAGATACTATGACTTTGAACCATGATATGAAGATTATTAGAATATATTTTATTTTTTCAACTTTTGAATGAGTAGTATTTAGAAAGATAGGAACAAACTGATCTTCATAAGTCTACCCCAAGCTTACTACAAAATTAGAGGTTATGGCGTACCGCGGTTCCATACAACTTCCACGTACCCAAATGATCTGCGTTCCAGGTAACATTGCTACCTAGTAGCATAATATGAATTTATGATCTTGGTCACTTAATTTTGGCTAAATTTGAGCCTAAATAAATGTGGGATTCACATGTTGCTTGAGACAGATTTTATTTGAAATTTTCTACGTTGATTTGTGGTGTTGCTGCCGAATCTGACCCCACTTTGTTTTGGTGTGCGCCTTGGTTTTGGTTTTGGCTTTTGTTTTTGCTTTGACTTTGCCTTCAACCGAATATTGTTTAGGTCAAGTTTATTTGAGTTTTTCCCATACAGTTGTTGGACAGTTATTACTACTTTTAAACGGTTTCTAAACTTTGTGGTAACTGCCATTTCCAATGGAAAATAGGTTTGAAGGGTTTGCCTTTCACCTAAAGTTTTCAATTTCAGAAAGATTTTGTGATGTCATGGCTTATCCAATTGGGAGCCCAATAATTGTATTTATACTAAACATATTACAATACTAGAATGGTTTAGAGACTACAAAATTAAGACTTCATAACTAAGGCCCAAAACACGGAGGGTCCAATACAAAGGGAAAAATACAATAACATGAAATCTAACACTCCCCTCAAGCTGGAGCGAAGATATCAATTAAGCCCAGCTTGATAATGGAAGATCGAAGAAGAGAGGGCTTGACTGATCTTGATGTAAATCGAGGGCATAATTGTCATTTTTGACTACTTTTGAGCATATTAGTATTTTACTTTCTTTTATTATTTTTCTGTATCTTTTATTAATTTTGTTTTGTTTTTTATTTGTAAGTTTGGGCATAGGTACCCATTTAGTGCTCCCCTTCCCCACTTATAAATAGACCCCTTCTAACCTCATTTGAGGTAGACCATGATTTTTAATATAGAAGAAGTGTATTTCTCTCTCTAGAATTGTGTGTTAGATATTTTGGGAGCCTTTGACGTGTGGTTTACGTCAAATTGGTATCAGAGCGGGTGAAGCTCTACATTGGTGCTAGTGTATCGGTGATTTTTTTTCTTTTATTAAATCGTACACTACCCTCAATGGCTCCCGAGATGGCGCACATTAATGAGAGGTTAGCTTTTCTCTCCCAAATCTCCCAGAACCTAGCTATTCCCTTCACTCTACGCCTAAAAGCCGCTACCCTTGCCGCCGAGTACCAAACCCTAGGGTGGCGCACCAACTAAACCCTCCCACCACCACAATCACCTCCCCACCCCTCCCCTTAGGCCTGTAAACGGATCGGATTCGGAATGGATCAGGCAAATTCAAATTCATATCCGTTTATGTTAAACGGATTCGGATCCGATCTGTTTATTAATCGGATCGAATCAGGCAAATCCAAATCCATGATCTTTTATGTTAAACGGATTCGTATCCGATCCGATTATCCGATTACCCGTTTATGTTAAACTTTATTTGCAACATTTTTATTTTCAACTCTTATTTCATAAATTTATTTTGCAAATGTTCCAAAAAAACGCATAATGAAATAAAGAACTATTATAATAAATATTTAAAATATATATTTAAAATATTATTAAATACAATATATATTGATTAAAAATATATTATATATAATTTTTCTATATATATATATATATATTAAAAATATTAATCGGATCGGAGTATATGAATCCAAATCCGCTCCATTTAATAAACGGGTAATCGGATAATCGGATTTTAGGCATGATCCATATCCGCTTAAACGGATCGGATTCGGATAAAATCCGATCCATTGACAGGCCTACCTCCCCTATGGCTGCTCCAACCCAAAAAGAGCCACAAACCCTAACCCCCCTCTTTTCAAACCCTAACCCTAGCCCCCCCCCAACAGCCCCACCCCTGCTCCGCCCTCCTCCCCATTCGCCGACCACTCCCCTGCCTTAAACCTACCCCCTCGCCCCTCCCCCAAGCCATCCCTGCTGGATGACCCCCCAAACCCCTTCAAACAGCCCTACCCCTCCCTCTCTGCTGCTGACAGCCATTCAAACCCCCACCCACTCCACCCCGCTGCCAAGAATAAACCCTCCCCTTGTCGCCCCTCATCCACAAACCCTCTCCCGCCGCCCCACTACAACCCCTGAGCAGACCCCGGAGCCTTCCCAGCCCACACTGGCCTGTCCAAGCCTTCTGTTGACCCTTGCGCCACCCAAACTTGGTCGGAATCCTCCCCCAGCAGCCGGAAAACACCTCTGGCCACTTTCCCTTGGTCGAAGTTCCCCAAATCTGTCCGGGAACCCCCAAAATCCTCAAAATGGCACTAGAAAGTTGGTCTTTGACACGGGTGGACATTTTTAGGGCTTGCTTTGTGTGAAGGAGAAAAGAAGAAAGAAGATGAAGAAATAAAGACCAAGATTTGTGGATGTGTACTCAACTTTTAGAAATTACTTTTTGTCCCCCACAAGTTTTTGGCACCAATTTTTGGAATTTCCTCATGAATCCTCAATTTTTTTTTTTAACGCTCGAGGATGAGCTTGGTCTTAAGAGGGGGAGATTGATGTGAATCGAGGGCATAACTGTCAATTTTGACTACTTTTGAGCATATTAGTATTTTACTTTCTTTTGTTATTTTTTTGTATTTTTTATTAATTTTGTTTTGTTGTTTATTTGTAAGTTTGGGCATAGGTAAGCACAAATGGGTATTAGGCTTATTTGTAAAGTGGGTTTCCCACATTGGTTAGAGACTCATTTAGTGCTCCCCTTCCCCACTTATAAATAGACCCCTTGTAACCTCATTTGAGGTAGACCTTGATTTTGAATATAGAAGAAGAGTATTTCTCTCTTTAGAATTGTGTGTTAGATATTTTAGGAGCCTTTGACGTGTGGTTTACGTCAGATTTGGTGAAAAAATCTGTCGTTTGATCCGAAGAAGGAACAAAAGCTGGACGAATGATGCCAGACCTCACATTTTCTCGGATATAATGAATATCAAACCTCACGTGCTTCATTTTCTCATGAAGCACAAAATCCGATGCAAGCATAATTGAAGACTTATTATTGCAAAACAACTTCGATAATTTTTTCCATAAAATCCAACTCCCCCCAAATCGATCGAAGCCATAATATCTCACATGCCCCCTGAGCCATCGCACGGTACTCGGCCTTTGTTGAAGAACGTGAAACCACCGTCTGTTTTTTGCTCTTCTATGAGATGAGGTGGTACAAAAGCCCGACGTAGAATGTCTATCTGTTTTATACCCTATAGAGTTCGCATCCGTAAAGCATGAGAGACTTGTCTAACTCCCGAGGCATAAAACAACCCAAGTTCTGGATACAACTTGAGGCATCTCAAAATGTAGTAAATAACATTCAAGTTTGAGGTGCGTGGAGTATGCATAAACTGGCTAATCATTCTCACGACAACTGCCAAATCCGGCAATGAGGCGACCAACCAATCTCGATAAACGGACGGATCGAGAATCAAATCACTCGTCTCGAGTGAGAACTTCATGTTGAGGTCCATAGGTGTAGAAGCTGGATGACAGCCTAGCATTCCGGCATAGTGAAGAAGATCTAAAGAGTACATCTGTTGGGACAAAGATATCCCTTGATTGAATCTCTCAAGTCTTTTCTTGTAGTGTTACTAAAAGGGTGATCTCCCATTTAACCTTCTTTTTGTATTTATATCTTCCATTTGACCTTCTTTTTGTATTTACTTAATTTGTATTAAAATGTATCATTATTTATCGATCCTTAAAGTGTATGATTATTAACTTATATATCCCTAATTAGTAATAGGTACTATTATTAAATTCACGAAAAATATATTACTAAAAATATATTGATTTTGACAATGTTATTCATACTAAGTGATGATTCAGTTTAAACAATTAGACAATGCTATGGATATTAATGATGATTTATACTTGTCTAATTAAGCCATATTTTTATTCTTATTTTTTCTAAACTTTCTTATATTTTTTTCAAATTTTTTGAGTTCTCTAAGTAGTGTATAGTTGTGTATCTCCCGAGACCGAGACCAATACCGATACCGAGTCAAAAATTGAGCGTCCCGCGACTTTGAACCATGGAGGGCGTAGTTACTTTCTTATTTAACTATATATAAGTAAGTAGTGATGACCTATTGGAAAGAACAATTTGTATTTCTCTTTCTCTTGCTCTTGCTCTGATTATAGCTTATGCATAATAACTTATGATAGCTGATATAGATAAATGGTGTAATCGTACTCACACTATGATTAGCAAACTCAAATAATATTATTACCTTAAGTTGCTCTCTTTAATGTGCCTAAACTGGACCTCATGACATAGCCTAGGAAAAGATGATGTTGGGCTAGACTAGGACAATATACAGCCCAACCTGGTCTATTTAGGGGTGAGCAGCAATCAGGACTGGAGACTTTGGCTTTAAGCTGGTCTGAAACAAAAGACATTGAATGTGATCATTTCTCACCCATATATCTTTGCTGAAACGAATAGGAGATGAATTCTCCAATTCAAGAGATGAAACCTAAAAAAGAGGCCAATTATTTAGAGATAAAAATCCACAGGCTTCTATAGAAGCCATACACCTTTGGAGTCCTACCCAATTTTAACCAACCCATATTTACTCCTAATGAAGCACCTTAAAGTTTATTGCTCAAGGTAAAATCTCCGCAACCATTTGCCCACCAATGCTTTAGTTTTTAATGATCCAGTTCTGTTCATTGTCAGGTTTAGAAACAACATTGCAGTTATTTACTGATTTTTCTTGCCTTCCCACTTTTTCACCACAAACTGTGATTCTCTGTCACATTTCCTGATATTTAAAAATTGGCACTAAGAGGCAAAATATTTTCAACAACCAATATTATTATTATTATTATTATTTTATTTTTTATTTTTTAACGTTGTTAAGAACCAGGTTCCAAAACTCCAAAGAGTTAGGATTTCCACTAAGAGGCAACCCAAAATAAGACTCTTAAAATAAGACGTTGGCCGTTTATCAATCCTATACACTCTCAATCTACATGGTCATATGCTTATTAAAGTATCTTAAATACAACACATTATCTCTCTTTTCAATCTATACTCTTATCACTTTTTTGGCAATCAAGACAGTCCAAAATTTGCCTCCCTTGGCACCCCAACCACAACAAGCATTATTAGATTACTAACCAGCCAATAATTACCATCTCGAATGTATCCCATCTCTTGATACAAACACGTAGAGCCGCTATTATGACAACCTAGTATCCATAATTGGGATAATAACCCAATGTAACCACAATTCCAAGTACACCACAATCTTCGATCCCGGCACGTAGTACCACTACTGTAACACAATTCACGATATCAGTACCATCCTCTTGGTATAATCCCAACGTATCCTAGAAGCCCTACACTCGTAGCCTATCCATACGGGAATATTCTCACACCAGTACTAAATCATTATACTACCCCTAATTTACCTCTAGGCGAGCCTAGGATAACCACCCATAACCCATAAATAACACACTGTAACGTTATAACCAATGCTCAGTTACTAACCTAGTTTAGCTTACATAAGCTACTCAATGAATCCCGGTTAGGTTGTGCACTCACGAAGCCTTCCCAAGTTTCTTGCTGGTCCAAATCTAGGCCTATAAGTTTATATATCTTTAGGTGGATGACCCACACCAACATAGATCAAAACGCCCCTTAAAAAGACCACAAACACCACTTTTGTCAGGACCGATCGATTCAATTTTCGTGGGACCGCAAACCCAAATCCAATAATCACCATTTACGAAAACCCAACTTCAAATTTCATCCCAAGTTCAATTTCATTATCATAAACCACCAAAATTTAATTACTACAATTAGGGTTTGTTAGTTCTTAATTCAATTATGAATAAACACTAAAGCAACCAATTAAATCACGCTCTTAACCAACTTACATGAATCTCAACAAGAATCCTAGTGTAATGATGATGTCCCTCAAATCATTAATTCTCCGCAATTAAATCTCAAAAACTATAATGAACATAAGAAAGGTGATTTCTTACAGAAAAGCTTCACCAGTTCAAATCCAATCAACCCAATTGGAGTTCCACAAAAATAGTACCTAAAACCCTAAATTCATGTTCTTACCTTCGATTTGCAATTTCTCCTGCAATTTAATTGTTGATCTCAACATGTTAATGCATAATTCTCCAATTAAATAATCTCACAATGTGTTCTACTAATTACGTGGGTTTTAATATAATACTACTAAAATCAGAGTCTTCTTCCTCTAGCAATTTCCCAAAGCTCGAAGGCTCCAATCCTCTTCTTCTCCAAGCTCTCCTCAAAGCTAGATCTCCAAACAACGAATGTTAGGGTTTTGAGAGAGGTGTTAAGCTTACTAAGGAAATAAGGGTTTTCAGATTTATAACACTAAACCTGTAGGTCTCCGTAGGCCTATTTTAAAACCAACCTAAAAAGCTCCATAACAGTCCAATTTACTTCAAACTTAACTTAACGAGTCACCTAACCCCCGGTCTGAATTCCACATATTTTCTACATCATTTGGGCACTCTAAACTTATCCCGAACTTGACCCAACACAACATAAATTCCAAACATAATTACAATATCGACCAATCAGCCCAAATACCCACTAAAGACTAAAATCCCACTAATATAATTTTTCCATCTAATTTCAACCCTCATAATTACTGTATAAAAGCAATAAATAGTTTGCAATTAATTTCTCAAATATACAGGGTATTACACATCCATTGACGAAAGCTTCTGAGTTTAAAGAATTTGTCTCCTCAAACTCCTCTAATTCTAAGGGGTAGAACCTTGTCAAAGATTTACGAAGATTAGACACCAACCTAATAGGCGGAAACTCATTTTATTTTAGTGGGAAAAATTCTTGTGGGGTTTGCGTTTCTCATTAACTTGACATTTACTATTCCTTTTCAAGAATCTCCCCAATTTTTTTAATTATTCCCTTAATTAGTTTCCTAATTTTGATGATAGGGCCATTATGAATCCTTCCCTGTCCTTACAAGTCCGTGGATTTATTATTAAACAGATACCATTTCCCTCTTTTACCTTTTTCGTACACAACTCTTTAATAAACTGTGACACCCCGCCTAATTAAATACCGGGTGATCAATCCTTTATTAAATTAAAATCAAGGTGAACAGTTGGTTCATTCTTAGCATCACTGTCACAAAATAAATATTTCCAAATTAAATACCCTAAATAATTAAGCTAAGTGTCAAAACAATTTAAAGTCTTATTCCAATTTATTAAATTCCAACGTGAAAACCTTTTTAAATAATCATCAGTTTAAGAATCACATAAATGCTAAGGATGGCAAACAACACAAAGAATTAAACCATCTAAAATTAACCAAACTAAGTTAAAGAACCACAATTTAAATCATCATGACAAGAGTTAACTCCCAAGGAGTACGGAATACTGGAAATATAAATAAACATAAATCTCTGGCAAATCCAAACGGAATAGGAAATCGGGTGACACATGCCCTAATTAAGCAGAACTAAAACAAGAACAAAATCAATGAAGCGGTCATCTAAAACAAGGGCCTGCAACTCCCACATAAGCTGCAGCACGTCCAGTCCAAAGAACCTATGCATGACGCCCCTGTGGCTGGGCACCTGTAGTACATACATATATATACAAGAGGAAGAAAAATGACAGGAAACGGGTCAGAGCCCGAGTGTAAAACAGTTTTAAAATAGTTTAGCAAGTATTTAAAATGCTTACCGGCTAATGTGACATCCGTGCACGCCTACCGTACTCCTAAACTCATAAGTCTATCCAACTTATTTTCCATAAAGTTTTATCCCGAGAAGTAATAAGGCTATGATATTTAATTTAGAAAATCAATCTCTTCAAGATTTCTTACATTACTAGAACAACTCAGTGTCGTTACAAAGTTCCCGAATACTTATTATAAAGTTGGAGCCTTTATTCATTACTTAACTACTTACACGCACAGTAGAAAGTTTTCATAAATAAGTATATATATATATATATATATATATATATATATATATATATATATATATTGGTCAGTCATATAATATATACTATCGGCACCCCACATAAAATCTATGGTGCTGGCATACTCTGCTATCAAGTCCCCGTACCACTCGTACTAAGAGAAATACTAGTTCGGAATCACTCTCGAACTGTATTAACACAATACACACAAAATGGAGGTGAAGCATAGTTCCAAGTCACTAAGAGGTCAGCACATACCTCTCACATCTCTTAGGACCGTCTGACTATCATTCTCAGATAGTCTGTACCAAAGAATCCTATGTTCTAGAGTACAAGTCAATATCCCCCATAAAGGTTCCATCGAGATAAGACTGTCCCGGCGCGGCAACCTACGTGATAGCAAGTAGCGCGGGTATGATTATACACAAGCATAATATATAAATGTATACACATGCACTCGGTCATATATATAAATATTCTCATTTTTCCGATTAGGTTTGCCCACGACCCAACACTAATAATTATTAACCGTACTCGGTACAATTTTACCCAATTATCTCGCATAAAGGATTCATCTCTTTTATTCGTAATTATAATCATTTCATACTTCTCATCTCTCGAAGTATTCTCTCTTACTAAATATAATTTCAGTAGGTACACCCTCACTAACCTTCTGGTCTAAGTCTTTCACGAGTTTCTAAATTCTTTAGTGAACGTACGCACAATTTTCAATGTGTGACGAAACCTCCCGTTAACCCACAATTTCATCTCATATAAAATTTCACTCAACGGAGTTTACTTAGACCCTATTGGTCCTCTTCATGACCCATTATACTCTTTAAATGATATTCAAGGGTTCTTACGTATTTTAACCGGATTAAACAAAAAGGGAAAAATATGCAGTTTTCCAGGAGGGATCGATCGATCAAGGAAAGGGATCGATCGATCGATCGAGGAAAGGGATCGATCGACACTCTTGGGTCGATCGATCGATCATGCAGGTATTACGAATTCTGCCATTATTAACTACGGGTTTTCTTCTCCAACCTCAATCAAAACTCCATTAACGATCCCCAAACTCCCAAACAAACTTGCTACTGGTTACATATACCTATATACACGATTTCCTACGTGAAGCATGTACAAATTCATCAAGAGTATTGAATTAAAGGGGTAATTCATCAAAATTAACCCTAATTTTTCATTAAACTTCCATTCTTCTAATTCTTTTTCCAGATTTTTCACTTCTAAACCAATATAATCCTCTACATATGTTGAGATTTCCAGAATATATCTAATTCCTCTAAAACATGTGATTTAAATTCCCTAAATCATCAAATTCTTCTATGAACATATGTGTAACAATCCTATTCTAACATGGGTGAAACATTAACTAAAAAGGATAACAAGATAGATACTTGCCTCAGATATGAAGGTTTGATTCTCAAGTGTTGACGGGTATGATTGCGTCCCTCGTGTTCCGATCTACGCGTTGGTGGTGAAAGATGGCAAGGGTGGCGTTGGTGGTGAAAGATGGCAAGGGTGGTGTAGGTAGAGTGATTCTCCCCTTTAGAGTCTTCTCCCTTCTCTCATCCTTAGCCTCTCTGCAACTCTACCATCAGATGTATCCCTTTAATTTTTGTCCATAATTAAGCTTAAAAAGGAAAATTGCTAAAATGCCCTCCCGGGTTACCAGTTAGGCCTAAAAACGTCCCGAGACCCAAACTAAACCCCCGGGTACACTTTTCTCGCTATCTCGACCCTTCCAGACACGTTGGCGCACTCGAAATGACCATACGGGCGACTTATAATTTATTCACTTTTATAATAATAATTTAGTCCCGACACGACACAGTCGCGTCCCGACTTAATTTCCATAATTGCCATGTTATTCACTCATGACATTTTAATAAATTCAGTTCTATATATTACTTTACTCATTAAGTAATATTCAACAAGTTCCCCATAATTACCAACTCTCGTCATGCTAGTAAATATTTAAAATAAATTTCTGGATTAATATTCAATTAATAACTCAATTAAATTTAATAAATCCCCAATTTTAAAAGCCATAAAAATACGGGGTATTAGATAAACCTCACTATTTCCCCAACTCTTCTCAATCAATAAATTTGCTATTTTCCTTCTCCAATTTATTCATCATCTTATTTCCTTTCCTCTCACCGTAACTATTTTATGAAGAAGTTTTGAGTTCTTATCCCATTCTTTTGCCTATTGTACTTTAGCTTTATCTTTTGGAAATTTCTTCCTTGGAAACAATTTCATAAACTTTTGAAACATTATGTTTCTTCCTGTTCTCAAAACTTCATTCAACCTACCTTCTTCCTCCTTTGCATCATTTTCTCTAATTCTTTCCAACACCAATTTTCCTTTCCCCTATTATCCCCAGACACTTCCTTGTTATATACTTTAACCAATTTGCTTTGTTTGTTGAAGTTTTTGCTGAAATTTATACCTGTCACACGCTTTAACACGACACCCCCACCACTTTTTAAGAGAATTCCCAGAACATTTGTGTTTTAACCACATATTTCCAATGTGAAAGGGCGTGGACCACGTTTAAATTTGTTGTAGTCTAGAATTACTACGCAACCTTATACAGCCTTTGTTGTTGAACTCCCGAAAAACATTCTTCCTGAACAGGAAGGAACAGTAATCTATCAAATTTCGCCTTAGCCACCACTTTCCTCATGTTGGACCAAGGAAAAGATCCACTACTCAATTTCAAATCATTTTACCCCGCTTCTTTAATAAAAATTTCAAAATATTCATACTCCTCGTGACTCTTCTCACACTTGATAAAAATGCTAAGGAATGAAGACAGTTATGCAAAGCTTTTCAGATATCGTGTTACCTTCATCTTGATTCAGATGACTTCATTTTCACCCTCTCTTTCCTTTTGGTTGTTTAATCTTGTGCATTGGTTATTGACTTTCACGTTTATATAATGCAGGGCTCGTGGATAGTGCGCCAGAGTGTAGGAAGCACCCCTTGTCTTCTGGGAAAAGCAGTTGATTGCAACTATATCCGGGGTCCCAAGTACTTAGAAGTAAAGACTGATATACTTTTCTCCCCCTTTTATATACTACCTCCATCCCAAATTAAGAGTCCACTATTCGTTTTTGCGTTGTCCCAAATTAGGGTCCACTTTCCAGTGTTGGACATAATCAACAAATCAAGTTCCATGTTGGTGGATAAGAGTTAATCTTGACTGTTGATTGAGTGTATCCTTAATCTATACAAAATAAAAACATGGACTCTTAATTTGGGATGGAGGGAGTACATATATGCACAAAGATGATTGAGTATATATATGCACAAAGATGAACTTGAAGATATCCATAGTGATGCTTTATTGACTATTTTGAATATTAATACAAGATTGCTCATCTTTCTGCAGATTGATGTTGACATTGGTTCCTCTACTGTGGCTAATGGAGTTTTGGGGCTTGTAGTTGGAGTAATTACAAGTCTGGTAGTTGACATGGCTTTCCTTGTACAGGTATAGAGTAGTATAACTAATAATCACTTCAACTTCTTTTTCTATACTTTAAATCTTCCTTGTCCATGGTTAGCTTGTTTTAGTTTCTCAAGCTTTCTTACACCTGGTAGAATTTTCTTCCATTTGAAAAGGGAAAACCCTTTAATTGGCATTACAACTTTTAATGGGTTCTGAACTTCTGATAAAGGCACCCATTTTTCCTCTCCACCACCACATATAGTGCTTAATAATATTTATACAATTTGTTTTAAGAAGTGGTACTGACAGCATCCTTTTTTTTTATGCTCCCCCAAATTTATAGTCCTTGTTTGAAAGTCAAACATTTTAAGAAAAACTTTTACTTTCCAAATTTATCCTCCAAAAAATTATGAACATATTTGAATGCAAGACATGTACTTCGATCGCTGTCTTCTCATGGCTATTGTTCGGATGGGTTACTTTTTAATCTCACCTAATTTTACATACTATTTTTAGAAACACGACTATTAATTTGGGGCGGACTAAAACGACATCACGACTATTAATTTGGGATGGAGGGTATGAAAAGTACTTCTTTTACTAATTTTTTACTTTTATGACTATTAATGTGACGTGCTCCAATATTTTTACCCATTTTCTATGAAAATTATTTTTTACCCACCCCCAAAGAATTGGATTATATGGAAAATTAGAAAAGTAAAGGTGTGTTTGATTGAAATTATATTTTGAGTAAATTAGATGTTTAGTTCTTCAACTATGCCCCAAGTTTCAAAATGGTCCCTAAACTTTTTTTTGTCTCAATTTAGTCACCAAATAATTAATTTGGTCCAATTTGGTGTTTCCGCTAATTTAATCCGTTAAACGGTGAATTTGTCAAATCAATACATATAATAAATAAAATTACCTTTTTTAATTTAACCAACCAACATAATAAGCTTTAAACCTTTAATTAATCCACATATTAATTAAAATTATACCTAAAATTTAGCTAACTCATGAGTTTGGTCTTAAAAATAAGAAAAAAGAGGAAAATAGATGAAAGAAAACCACAGTGATGTTTCTTCCCCTCCAATGACCTGGTCCAACTCGCCTCCCTCCGGGTGTCCTACTATTACCCCCACTTCCTCTAGTCAAACCTTCTAGCCTCCCTCCGGTGACCTTCACCACCCCGCCTCCACACCTATTTCCTTCACCGGCGCACCTCCTCTCCTTCCCTCCAACGAGATCGGGAAAATCAGCGATTTGTATAGGTACACTAGCATGACTCAGAAGATTTACATATGTAGATATATAATTATGTAAACATACATTTATAAATTTGATATGTATATGTATGTAAACAATTCCATCAATGGTTGCTTCTCTGCTATCACTGTAATGGATGATTCTTTTATCTTCTATGGTTATTCATTGATTTGTTTTGAAATGATACAATTTGGGTAGTTGAAAATGATAATACGATCATTATTATTCAAGCTGTAATCAAATATATGTGTTTGTGTGTATATATATTTGATTTGGAATACAATGTGTGGAAGAAGGATAGAGTTAGAGTTAGGGTTGGGGTCAATTAGAAGAGAATGTGTGTTTTGCTTTGTTACTAAAAAAAAGTTGAACCTAGTGCACAAGACTCCCGCTTTAGCAGGGTCTAGGAGAGGTAGATGTGTGTTTTGTTACCACAGTGGATTATTCAAAATATGAATGTTGTACGTTTGGTTAAAAGAATAAGGATTATTAAATGATTCGACCAAGTGCATAAAAAATTAACAAATTTGGACAGACGGACCAAATTGAATCAAATTACTTTAGTTGGTTGACTAAATTGAGACAAAATGAAGCTTGGGGGCCACTTTGAAACTTGGGGCATAGCCTAAGGGGCTAAATATGTAATTTAGTTTTATTTTTTCTTTCCATAAGAAAAATTTCTTTTACTCATTTTTAACTTTTGTGGTGATTTGCAAATATATTGTGGTAAAGAATTGTCTTATAAATATGATATGTACTACATGGTTTCCTCGTTTTCTATTAAAACGTTTTTTACCCACGCCAAAGGATTGGATGTCATGTAGTATAAAAAAGGACGAGGATATGTCACTCGTCTCTTTTTCATCATTTTCCAACTTTTCATAAATATGAATTATATTTTATTATTTTCCCAACATTATGAATGACCAAACGCACCCTAGGAGATAACTTTGGAAACATTCCACCCTTTTTCCTACTTTTCGGAGAAATAAACCTGTTTATCAATCCTTTTCTAACTTCATAGTTGGAAATTTATGTAACTACCCAAAAAAACTACTACAATAAATTGTATCACAATTTTCCTTTTTCTTCGCATTCTCCTTTATATATACGAGATCCAAACATAGGTTTAGTTATAGTCGTAAAAACAGTTATGTGTCCCGGAAATATTGTGATTGAGATTTTCTTGTATTGTTAGCAAAAAGAAATGATTTTTATTGTTTTGACATCTGCAGGCAAACAGTACAGATGAGTTGCCAGAGCGACTGCTAGGTGCCGTTCGTGTTTCTCATATAGAGCTGTCATCTGCTATAGTCCCCAAGCTGGAACCGGATGAACCAGATTCATCTGAGTGAGTTGAACAGCATATGACCTCAGATAATTTTATACAAAGAAATACATATTTTAAATTTTTTTCTTCTTTTCCCAATTATCATCTATTTTATATCTTTTACACTGGAACCAAGTCATTGTTTCCTACTCTATTTTTTGAGTGAAGGGCATGTGTTCTTTGTAGTCTATATAGTTTCTGAATTAGTTCCTGATCATTTTTATAACTTCACTTTTACTTTGATATTGGACACCGCTCATTTTTAGGTATTCAGTTGACGTTCCTTCATAGCAGCAAGAAGACTAAATCCGAGATTGATGACTAAATCAATTAAAAAGTACACAATCAATTACTAACAATAAAAAAAAATCACAATACATTAACCTAGAATAGTGATTATTCATTTTATTTTCTGTAAATTGATAACATTTATATCCATAAATTAAAATATCAAATAACAATATAGTTGTCTACTAGTTAACTATTTAAATGACCACAATAGGTTCCATCAATATTTAACATTTCAATTTGTAAATCAAAATTATTTTTTATCAAACTATAAAATTTAATTGAATATTGGAGGAGTAACATTTAATTGAATATTTAAATAAATTTTATGGGATTGAATCCATAAAATTTCATTCAAAAATTAAATCAGAATCTAAAATTATAGATTAAATAGAACGAGAGGAGAAGCACACGAGCCCTTCTTTTCTAGAGCATTCTTGTGCAGAAAGAAAAAGAATATAATATTTTAGATATTTACTGAACCTAATTCTAAATTTTCTAAAAACTTTATTTTACCCCTGGGGATTATTTTGGCACATTTATAGTTTTTTTGAATAACTTTTGTGGGGGCTCAAGTCCCCATTAGGCCTCATGTGGCTCCGCCCATGGATATACATATATATATATAGGACTCTTTTCGCGTTGATGTTGATTGGACTTGTAGGTTGTGATAGGAGTGTAAAGTGGACGGATACGGAGCGGATACTATATTATCTATTATTCCTATCCATCTACAAGTGCACTATCCATATCCACTCAAATAGTATACGAAACTATCTTTTTGAATTTCTCAAATTCCCTTAATATCCGTATCCATTTATATGACATACATTGTGTTTATCAAGCATTGATTTGAATTTTTTTTAAAATTTAAACAAAATTAATATTTTACTAAAGATTACTATTGTAAAATAAAAAATCAGATTTTTGGAGACTTAAAAAACAAGTTCTAACATTAATGTGTACTAAGTAACCCATTATTGGCCACGGTAATATCGAGTTAATGAGAGTTTGAAAAAACATTAAAAGGAAAAGAAAGGAAAAAAAGATTTGAGTTTACATTAGCAAGACCATTATATATGATTAGCTGCGAATATGTCAATCAAATAGGATAATATCTAAAGTTGAAGTGATTTTAGACAATAGACAACCAATGTAAAATAGGCATATAGTGTGTAAAATGGTATCAAAGACAACAAACGGAAAGATACAATGTTTATTATTATGTTTATACATTAAATAATTAATGGTTAAATTGCTTGAAAAAAATCATTAAGATAGTTAAATTACAAGCACGCGCACACACATAATTAAAGTAAGGTCAATTAATGTATAATTCTCAACATAAATACATATTTTGTAAAAAAGACACTTATTTTTAGTTTAGCTCATTTAGTCCCTTAAATATTCATTTATCTAATATTCTCATATTTTTAATGGTTCGTGCTAGCGGCACCCTCCCCACCCCACTTTGCAGCTCCGGAGCTCCGGTGGGGGTCGCCAGAGCTCCGACAGGGGGGGGGGGGGGGGGAGGGAGGTGGGTAAATGAGTTTTTGCATGTCCTTGTTTTGAGGTTTTTATTCATTTATTTATTTATGTGGTGAGAGATTTTTTTGAACGAAATAAAAAGATTTGGACTAAACGTTTATTAAAAAATGTTTGAGGGACTATTCGTCGATTGACCCATTAAAATAATATATAATATTATGGATATGGATATTCAGAACGGATATCCGTAAATACGGATAGTCCGCTTTATATACGGATTATCCGTGACGGAGACCATAGTATCCGTATCTATTTTTTTTAGATAATTAAAAGTGGTATCCGAAACCGAATTTGCTCTTCCGGATTTAATATCCGTAAAAAATGAATTTAAATACGAGACGAATTCAAATTTTCGAATATTCATTTACGCCTCCAGGCCGTTTGTGTTTTAGATAAAGAACGATAAACCTTCCTTTGGTCAAAGTAAAATTCAGAGTGTAATACGTTTGTGGCCAAGTAGGAATGGATAGGTGTTTAGCTTTTGAGAAGTGAAAACAGAACAGGAATGAGAGAGAAACCAAAGAAAAAATAAAATTTGAACTATTTTGCTCAAACTATGGACATAATATGAATAGTCTTTGAATAATTCTAGGGAGACTTTCAAAATTATACACAAAACTCAAATTCGGTGATATGTTACATGGATATTGGTTTGTGTTTTTGTGTTTGTGGATCCGCACCAGCAACATTAATCAATACATATTTGTTACATCACCGAATTTTTGTTTTGTGTACAATTTGAGGGTCTCCATAAAATCACTCTTAGTTCTTTCCCAATGACGGGATTGAGAAGGAAATCTTAGAAACCATAGTGTTGCCATCCATTGACAGAATGGGGTTCGATGGAAATAAGTTGATGATATTGTTTTAAAGCTGGAGACAGTCTTTTCTTGTATCCTTTTCTCTGAGTTTGTCATTACACCACCATAGAACACATATCTAGTTGGGATCGGAGCCTTTTGGAGTGATTTGAATAGTGGTGACAATTATTGTTTCAGAAGTGTATTTGTATTTTTGGACTTGGTATTTTTTCCGACATGAAAAGACCCGTTTGGTTTAAAAGTAGATAAATTTTCTCATGACATCACAAATTTTTTCATGACAAATACTATAATTTTTCAAATAGGGTTGTTTAGTAATATTAATTTTCAGTTGATAAAAGTGAGATGTTTAATAGAATTAATACCAAAAGTGATAAATGTAAACAAGCCGATATATAAAAAAAATTATTTTTTTAACAAAAAAAAAAACAGTTCTTAACATAAAATAGTTATTAAAAAATAGTTTCTAAAAAAAATAATTTAACAAAAAACAACTTAAAAACAATTTATAACAATAAAAACAGTTTATAACGAGGATTTTTTTTTAAGAAAAACAGTTTGTAACAAAAAATATTTTTAGAAAATAGTTTAAAAACACCGTTTTTAACAAAAAAAAACGATTTTGACAAAATTAAAATAGTTTTTTTAACAAAAAATAAATTTTAACAATAAAAAACCAGTTCTGACAAAAATAAAACAGTTTTGACAAATCCTATAATTTTTTAGATATGGTTACTTGGTAACATTATTTTTCAGTTGGAAAAGTGAGATATTTGATAGAATTAATGGCAAAAGTAGAAAATATAAGCAAACATATATATGAAAAATATTTTTTAATAAAAAAAATTCATAATATAAAATAGTTATTAAAACATAGTTCCTAAAAAATAATTTTAACAAAAAAATAACTTATAACGTGTA
This sequence comes from Sambucus nigra, assembly GCA_949130495.1. Lineage (NCBI taxonomy): Eukaryota > Viridiplantae > Streptophyta > Magnoliopsida > Dipsacales > Adoxaceae > Sambucus > Sambucus nigra. The sequence continues at coordinate 644,156,449 of OX422211.1, read as the reverse complement.
AGAGCAAAATGTATAATTGCCCCAACGGTAAGGGCGGGCTTGGGACTGTGTGGTTAGGCGCACGGTTCTGGGTTCGATTCCCCACTGGTAAGCCAGTATTTAAGCGGGGTGCGTGTGAGAGGTGGGTCTTGCGCAGTACCCCCCTTGTTTAGCTTGCACAGGGGAGTCCAAAGGACTCGTTCGTGTAGAGGTTTAGGGATATAAAAAAAAATAAAAATAATTGCTCATTTTATTTTATCTGACTTATCCCAGTACATTACATTACACCTTCATGACCATTCTCAAGTCTTCGAAGAGAAGAAATGTTGGTGACATTTGCAAGACTGAAGATTGTGTAATACCCCGTAATTTTAATGATATTTAATTGTGGGATTAATTGAATTAAATATGGAAAATTAATTAGTAATTAATCCGAATTTAAATAAATATGTACTAATGTGACGGGAGTTAGTATTCATTGATGTGACTTATGTTGAATATTACTTAGTGAGTAAAGTATATGGAATTATGAATTTATTAAAATTGTCGTGAGTGAGAAATACGACAGTTATGGTCATTTAGTCGGGACGCACGTGTCAGACGCGTCGGTGCACAATTTAATGAAATAAAAAGTAATTTATTTTAAGTCATCCATATGGCTATTTCGACTGCGCCAAAGTGTCCGGAGGGGTCGATATGGTCAGAAAAGTCCACGTGGGAGTTTAGTTTGGGTCTTTAAACAGTTTTAGGCCAAACCGTCACCCTGAGAGGGTATTTTAGTCATTTTAATTTTTGATGAATAGTGACCTACGAAAATTAGGTTGAGTATATCAGCCAACACTGGGGTCATTAGGGTTATTAGCTGCCAAAAATAAGAGAGAACAACGTAGGAAGAAAGGAAGGGTTTTCAAAGGATTATAAGGCCAAACAACCACCTTGCACCACCACCACCACCACCACCGAATTTGTGATCGAAAAGAGAGCATCACCCTATACCATCTTCATCAAAGGATCAAAACTTCTATTTAAAGGCAAGTGATTTATCTTGCAAAGATTTAGTGCATATATTATACATGATATTTTAGATTTGAAGACACCTTGAATAATTGAAATACTATGAATTTGGAGAATTAAACATTGAATATGGGTAGGTTTTGCATATAGATGATCTTCTGAAAATATTGAAAAAACAAAATCATAACCTAAGTGTTAGGAATTATGAAATTTATCTGAGATTTATGATGTTCTTGAACAAAATTGAAGAACCTGGGGTTTGTAGAAATATTCATGACAATTAATCCAAGAAATCGATGCCCCCGTGATGATTTGATGATTCTTATACGTTAGAATTTATATGTTTATGTTGGTATAACAATTAGTATGATTATTTGGGAGTTTGAGACATTATAATGTAGGATTTGAGGTTTAAAATTGAAGAAACCCGTAGGCAAAAATGTGCAGGAAACGTAGGCTGATCACTGCTTGATCGATCGATCGACCTATGTATGTCGATTGATCGACCCATTTCGTCGATCGATCGACTCCCCTGAAATTTGTGATTTGTTTTTCTTTTAAGGTTTGATCCAATCCCAACTTTCACGAATTCTTATTGTTGATTAATTGAATATAATGGGACATGGAGAAGGTCAGTAGGGTTGTAGTTAAGGCCTGAAAAGTGTTATTATGTATGGGATTGAGTGATAGATTTACAAGTGTTCACTGAATGAGTAACGGTTGGAAATTATATAAATTGGGATTTAAATCGGATAATTAATGACTTAAGGTTAGTACCAGTTAGGGGTGCAACCGGTAAGGGTTTTTAACGTATCGTACCGTTTTGGTCCGAAAAAAAATAGTTTGGTTTCATATTATGAAATACCGAAAACCGAAATCGAAAATACCTTCAAAAAATTATGTTGCTTTTGCTATTTAGATATAAAAAATCGATTATCGAATTTACCATACCGAATCTACCGTACCAAAATTACCGAATTTACCGTACCGAAATACCATATTGAACTTACCGCATAATACCATATCAATTACAAAAAAAAATTATTTTTGAAAAAATAAATATACCCAAATATCAAGACCCTTAATTTTTTTAAACTCATCTCATCCATTCATTTTACTTGCTATAAAATCCAGAGAACCCTAAACTCGAATAACAAATTAGCAGGCGCACAACAAACAAATGAACAAACTAAGAATCTCTCCCTCCTTGGACAAGGTAACTCTTATTCTTGATCATTTTTTATTTCTGATTCAGAATCAGCTTTACTTCTTGTGTTGTTCCTGTCTTGTGTATATATTTGTTCGCTGGATTTGTATTCATTTGTTCGCCGGAGTTGCTGCTCTTCCATAGCATATAATAATACAATTGTTCGGTAAAAAAATATTGGTTTTTACCTAACTGGTTTTCCATCGTTGTTCTTCTATAGCTTTAACCTCACTGATTTCGCCGAGATGTTCTCCTCTTTCCTCATTCTCTTTCTTTTAAAAATTTCTTAATATATGAGTTGTCCCTTCTTCCCCTCTTTGATTATTATAACCGATATTTCTCATTCCCCCTGTTCTGTTTGTGGCCCGAGTTGGACTCCAATTTTTTATCTTATGTATGAGACGGCTCCAATTTTTTTATCACGATTGTTATTTCGGCATCATCATAGTTTTTTATCTTGTGTATCAGAGGGCTCCAATTTTTGGTTCGACATCATATTTTTTTATCTTATGTATCAGTGGTGATTTTGTTAACAACATGACTCATATTTTTTTATTTAATACGTTTGTTAACAATTATACTGTATTAGAGTTATTTATAACTTTTCATTTCAATTCTTGTTTTTTAAATATGTTTTCTTAACAATTATACTGTATTACAATCCATTAAATTTTTGGACTCTACCCCTTCATATATGGCAAATTTCATGTATTTATAAGTTGTTTATGCAGTTTGGTTTTAATTTGGAGCTTAATGTGTATTGATATGGAGTGGAGATTAACTATGCAATTTAGTTTGTTTATACTTTATGATCTTCATTTTATTTTTCACTGCAATTTATATTATATTTTAGTTTTAAATAATGCATTTAATTAATTAAATGAGTTTAAAATTTTGTTATCGAAACTTGTACAAAATTTTATCAGAAGCATAATATCAAAATATATACCAGATTTACCGAATGCATAAACCGATTTGAAATTCTGGTATTTACCGAAAAAAAACCAAATTGAAGTCGAAATTACCGAAACCAAAAAAACTCAAAAATACCGAAAAAATAAAAAAATCGTTCGATTTGGTTTTGTTTTTTGTATTGATGTACCGACCGATAAATTGGTACGGTACGGTTTTACCATCTAGATTGTGGTTTTAGTATTGGTAAGGGGTCATTACCGACCACACCGTACCAGTTGCACCCCTAGTACCAGTAGTAAGGGGGACATTAATTACTAAAATAACCTTACGAACAAATGGGAGACCTAGTAACCTTTTGGGATAAGGATAGGTACATGAAATTTTACGATGAGAGTTAATACGTTAATTAAATTTTACGTAGGATATTCGGGATATAAATATACTAAGTATGAGACTGGTAATGTGGGACGTGAGTATACCTATATTGAATTCTATAAATACTTAAGTTGTGTGATTACCTAGTATATGGATGATTATGTGTATGACATACCTACCATACTTGCTATCGCCGGGAGGTCTTGAAGGAGACAGTATTATTATCTTGAGAAGCCCTTCAGGGGGGATTATAGATTTGTACCTCAGAGCATATGACCTAAGGAGGACTTATCTGTGAGTGGATAAGTTCGTGTTATATGGGTACGTAGGTATGTGAGTAACCCATTACACCGTGGTCCGTGTTTGCCTCCAGTTTGTATGATTTGTTTTGATACAATTCCTGAGAGATTCAGAATCCATAGTCCTTATTACGTACGTGATGTACCGGGACTTGATAACAGAGTATGTACGCACTGTTAGTTTCGCCTATGTGTGGTGCGGTATTCATATATATATTATTATACTGAAATATATATATATACACGGGTGATTATTCTACTATTGCTTAGTAGATGAGATAGATTGTGATCCCATGAAACATGTGGGAACTTAATTGATTACTAAGCTACTTGTGATCGATTAATAATCATTGGAAATGCTAATATCTATTATCCGGGTAATGCGGGTGGACACAATGACTTAGAAATCATAGAAGGACATGATTTAAACTAGTTAGTAGACCTGTCAACGGGTTAGTTTGGGTCGTGTACGGGTTACGAGTTATGGGTTACGGGTCAAAACACCCATAACCCATACACGACCCATTAAGGCTAAGGGGTCTAATGACAATACCCAAACACGAACCCTTAATATTAATGGGTACACGACCCGAACCGTTACCATCCGCTAATATTAACGAATCAGTTCGGGTCTAAACGGGTAATGAGTTGGGTGACCCTATAGTCTTTAATAGTTAAAAAATAATGGGTTTTAATTGTACTTCTTATTGGGTATAGGTTCGGTGACCCTATAGTACCCGTTAGTCTTAAAGGATTTAGAAATAACGGGTTTTAATGGTTATTCTTATCGGGTACGGGTTAGGTGACCTTATAGTACCCGTTAGTGTTAACGGGTATTAACGGACGAAAACGGGTACAAGTAAATTTCCAAACTCAAACCGTTAATGTTAACGGGTCTAGCGTGTTAACCTATTAATGACCTAAACCCAATAAAGGTAAACCCATTAACTTATAATTTCGTGTCGGGTCGTGTCGTGTTAACGGGTTATCGTGTTTTTTGACAGGTCTACTAGTTAGGTGAGATAGCGTAACTAGAATGGATTAGGAGAATGCGTTAGGTGTGCATAATAGTTGAGAGGTGAGAATCTCAAGTGAGAGCACGCGACTAACATATATATAATATTTATTGTTTAATGCAATTTAAACACTTGCTGTTTTGAAACTATTTTCAACTCGGGCTATGGCTCGTTTCTTGCAAATCTCTTCCCTTTGTATATATATATATATATATATATATATATATATATATATATATATATATATATATATATATATTACATTTGGTGCCCAGCCACAGGGACACCAAGCTTAGAGTTCCCATTAGTTGACGTGTTGTAGCTGCTATGGAAGTTACAGGACCTTGGTACTAGACGCCTTCACACTTATCGTTGATTCACTCTGAATCATTTCCTTCAGTTAGGGCATGTTGCATATTCTTATTTAGTGATAGTGGTTTTAGACATTTAGTCTTATTTCAGTCATTAAGATTTATTCCATATCAGACTATTATAGTGGGATTTTATTATAGAAGTGTTTATTCCAGACTCAGTTAATTCATTATGCCATTTCATTTCCTATGAGATTGTATTGGATGATGAATGTTTATTTATTCATTTATTTGGTTGTATGTTAATTCAAGATAAAATTTGACATCACACTTTTTAAATATAAGGTGGTTAGTAATCAGTGAAATGTTTTCGACAGTGATGCTAAGACTGAACCAACTAGATATTCTGTTTCAAATTTAATAAAGGACTGATCACTCGATATTTAATTAGGCGGGGTGTCACAGGTGGTATCAGAGCATCATGTTCTTGAGTCTTTAGGATCTGTACGGCTTATTATGCATTCAACATAGCATTATTTGATATAAACCCCTATTATTAGGACCGTTGTATTCTTTGCCACGTATTGAAGATTACATACATCTGCGATTATGTTTTGCATCGACGGTGAAGTTATATAATTCATTTGACTTTAAGATGACGCTTAGGAAAGAGCAACAAACTAACACCGTATAAGAAATTGATGCTGGACAAGATAAACAGGTATCCCAAGGAATGGTGACAGTCGTTGAGGTGGCAAGTATGGTTGCACAAGCTGTTACTGCCATAATATTGAACTTTCAAGATCGTCGTGTCCAGCTTATAGGGGGAAAAAGAAGAAGGAAAGTTAGTCAATCTGACAGGACAAGGGGTAACAATAATGGGGGAGCACCATTACACTAGCGATAAGTTCCTCAGGGCGTCAGGACCAAGGGGATGATGGAAATGGTGGACAGAGCCAAACCCGCCAAGACCAACAAAGCCAAAAATAGTGAGCTCTCATAAAAAGGTGTTTTAAGTGTGGTAATACTGGCCATAAACGCCATGCCTATCCGCAACGAGTCGTAGGGCATTCCCGATCAAATCAATAAGTCAGCAAGGCCAACAGGGTCAGCAGAGAAGAAACTTTGTTGGTAAATGTTTTAGCTGTGGAGAATGGGGCCATTTTCATAAAGTTTTCCCTCAGAAGGGCAGGATCTCGCAGTAACAGCAGGGTGCTCGCTCGGAACCACAGAGTGCCTGCCCGGAACCACAGAGTGCCCAACTTGGGGAAATAAGGATATTTACCCCAACAACATCGATTCCACAGAAGCAGGAGGAAGTACAGTATGGATGTGCCTATAACGTGAAATAAGGATATTTACCCCAACAACATCGACTCCACAGAAGCAGGAGGAAGTACAGTATGGATGTGCCGATAACGTCCTATATGCGGTCATGCCACTAATACCGCAACCATCACTCGTGTTTATAGGTACGATACTTTATTATTTACGGTGTCCTTTAAGACATGAGGAAAATTGAATGCGTTACAGTTTAATGTACTACTTTGAGAAATATGAAAGTAAAAGGGTATTATTGCCCTGAGATTTGAACTAGGTAACGATAGTCTGGGTGACGGTAAGCCGTTATAGTGAAAAACTATTGTAATCAATGTTCAAGGTAGAATGTATTTTGTAAAGTGTCACTCGAGGGAAGGCAGAACCTGTCTATATAAATGAATATATTAAACAGTATGGTCGACTTTGTGGAGTATGTCGTCTGGCTATATTTAATCCCGGTGAGTAAGGATGTTTACTAATGCGATTCAAGATATGATAAATTATTTTCGAGGATGGGTATTAGCTCATTATTAATGTACGCGTCAAATGCCTTGTGATTGTAAGAACAATGTATTGTCTTTTATAATAGGAATGCGGGGTATATGTCAGGTATTGAGGGCCCACGGACCTCGTCAATCGAAAATGTTAAGTAGTAGTATATAGGGGGGTCCTTATTTGGATTTTGCCTTGCTAGACATCCCACGCATGAACCTTAGCGAAAGCCGGGAGCTGGGGAAAAGTTTTGCCTTTAGTTCACGAGTTTAGTACCCTAGTTAGAATACGTAAATGATATTATGACTTTAAGTAAATAGCTATATATGAGGCCGATAGACCCGTATTGTACGACGTAAGAAAAGTGGTAGAATGTTTGGCATCATGAGTAGATCGGTGGAGCACTGGAGAATAATATAATTGCAATTAAAAAGGTAGTGGAGCATAACTTTATTGAATAGTCGTGCCAAGTACGTAAAGGTTAATACAAGGTAAGTATGTTACAATCAGATAAAGATGTAGTAATACACAGAGCATAGGGTGTATAGGCGCCGTAGATAACTGAGGTTTCAGTTGGCGCTGTAGATAACTGAGGTTTTAGTACCTCACATGATGGTTTGTTATGGTTATGTGTTGACTAACGGTTGTTGAATAAAGTCACGATACAAAATAAGTATCCGTTGCCCCAAATCGATGACTTATTCGACCAGTTTAAGGGTGTACTTCTCGAAGATAGACTTGAGGTCGGGATACCATCAGTTATGGATCAGGGAGCAGGATGCGTCTAAGACTTCCTTGTTGACGAGATATAGATCCTATAAATTTAGGGTTATACCATTTGTGCTAACTAATGCACCAACATTATTCATGGACTTGATGAACAGGGTATTCATGGAGTTTTTAGATCAGTTTGTCGTTGTCTTCATAGATGACATCCTGATTTATTCCCAGACTGAGGAGAAGCATGCCGAGCATTTGAGACACGTTTTGCAAATAGTGCGGGGGAATCAGTTATATGCAAGATATGAAAAGTGCGAGTTTTGGCTGAGAGAGGTTTAGTTTTCGGGGCACATTGTGTCTAACAGAGGGATCACTACACCAAAACTGTTAATCTAGCACGCTTTGATAAGGAGAATCTGGCACAGTCTAAAATCGTGCCAGTTTTTGACACGGTTTATTTACAATCTGGCACGATTTAAAACGGTGCCAAAATCTAGCACGGTTTAAAATCGTGCCAAAAGCGTGCCAAAATTTGTTTTGAAAAAAATACTAAAACTAATTTCAATTTTCATTTTGGAGGCAAGACCTCCCTCCCCCGCTCTTTCTCCCCTAAAATTTATCTCTCCACCAAATCCTAATATCTCTCTCTGCCGAGTGCGATGTCAACATCGCCTAAGCGTGGGTCGAATATATCCCCCGAAGACTTGGGATGAGCAACTTAACCACCAAGGATCCTCATTATTAGTAGTTTGTGTTCGCAATTCAATCTAGATCTGGTTGATTACCACCAAGGTAAAGATATGTATGTCTCACTGCCACTCACACTCTCTTTCTTATTTTTTTTATATTTGATTCCTTATTCTGAAACTAAACCTATGTTTTGTTTTTGGGTTGTAAAGTAGCTTACCTTATATGCAATTTGGAGGGTTTATATCTCCCAGCATTGGTAGATTAAATAGGCTTCAGAGACTGTAAGTTCATATATCTTTGTTTATAATAATCCTTAGTAAATAGTGAAATATGACAATTAAGATGGCAATGTGTTAATTTGTTGTATTTAATTTGACCAGGGCACTTCACCGGAACAGTTTACATGGTTTTATTCCTAGTGAAATCACCAATTATTTTGAAATTAGATCCTTGTAAGTGAATATGGAACTCTATCTCCCTCTTGAATACTTGTGTATATTCTATTTCCCCCTTTTATATTATTTTATTTTATTGATATGAAATAGGTTAGATGAATTATATTAGCATTGTATAGGTACTTGAGGTCTAATTATCTCCAAGGAGTTATACCATCAAATACTGGAAATCTTTTCTTACTCAACATACTGTAAGATATCAATTCCATTTCTCCTATTCAAAAAAGGAATAATTTTAAAATTCTTTTAATTTTTAATTCTAAGATTAAACTTTTGCTAGTTTTTTTAGTCATGTCAGCATTTTGTATTTTTAGTTCTTGTATTTTTATTAAAATGAAAATTATATACAGGGATTTATCTAGCAATTCACTTAAGGGTGTGATACATTCGTCTTTTGGTTGGCTCACGCATCTTCGGTATCTGTACGTTCTCTTTCAATTCTTACTTGATGTTCAATAATTTGTTTTGGGTTTTTTGGATTGCTGGAGTACCACTTGCTCACTCTGGTTTGCCATGGTTTGATACTTTCTCCGGCTCTCTAGTTCTTGTGGTCCAATGCTACCACCTTCATCAATACGTAGGCAATTTCATATTGTTTTCAAATTCTCTTTCTCACATGTGTGATCACAACTTATGACTGCTAAGTTCCTTACTTGGGTGTATATAATGTTAGGTCTCCACCACATATTCCATAAGTTAAAATACCAGAGGATCCAGTTCATCAGGTAGAAGTTGCTCTCAGGATTGAGATCAATCGTGCTTTTACAAACCCATCATTTGTCGACCAGTTCTTTGAAGCTACTAATATGAGTACTGGTGTTTGTCCTATGATGCCGTTGTTGGTTTTTATCTAAAATATTAGTACATACCTCTCTTTCAATTTTAGCTTTACAATTACCTGTGCAGCCACTTTTTGATGACAATATGTTCTTGATTTAAGTGTAATTAGTTGCGGCGGTAAGATAATCACTTTGTTAAGAATTATCATAATCTGAGGAGAAGCATGCGGTCAATAGTTTGTTACTTAATTTACAGTTACATGTTCATTTGAATTATTTAAATTGTCCCTTTCTACTTAAACAAGTGACTTGAAGATGGAATACTTAAATGTTCTGACTTGACTATGCAATATTTGAATTCTCTATTTAAAAGAACTATGTACTAATGTTTTATGGGCATCTTCTAAAAATTATTAGGGTTCTATAAGGTTCCTTGATAGTGAGCTTTTTATAGCTTATAATTTTTAGTTTTCACTATTATGTATGTAAAGGGGGATGATTACTCCTTGTATACCAGACTTGTGCTAGTTTTCAATTATTACTTCCTTGATTCCATCATTTCAATTGATTTAACTTCACAAATAATTTCTGTGGGAAACTGCAGGTTGCATCTGTGAAATTTTCTGCTTTATTATCGAAGAGTTGTTGGAAATCTTCCTGTCCTTGTGGGCTTCATTCATACATGTTTGCTGATCAGAGGTTACTAGAGTTGCTGGGAATTGAAAGTGGAAAAAGACAACATTGGCATCTGATATTGGGATCCAAAAAGTAAAACTAGTTGCACATTCTCCATGTTTGCATCAGTGCCTGAAACTCAGATAATTGGTTAAGGTGACAATTTATTCAATTGATTAGTTTATTGTTTTTCGAGTTAAACTTTAAAAGCTCAAAATTGAGAGGAGGGTTGTGTAGTTATGTGATTTCTTTGTTCAGTTAAACCAACATTTAATGTTTCTTTACCCACAACTCATTCATATATTGATTGTTTTTTGGTACTGCTCTACTTCACTATTAAAAAAATTCACCTTGATTAGGCCGAACATGATATATTATGAATTATTTTGATATGCTCAGTGAATATTCTTTATTGGCATGAACATTTTGTTTGGGGATGCTGGATAGGCTTCGCTAATCTAGCGGGACTAGAAAATCACACGCTCATATGGTGAATGACTAATGTCTATGCTACTATTCTAGTATGTGCTTACGGTGGTTACTTTAATCCTTGCCTTTGGTGAATTACTAATCTAAATTTTAATTACGCATGTCTACGACACTACTAAAGTCCATGTGTACGTAGGATTACGCGTACCTAAAGACTGTAAATAGAAATTCTAAAGTTAGCCAAATACTATTTTTAGTGAATAGAAAGTTAATTGTTAAATGGAATTTTTAAGAATTATTTTATTCCAGAAAAATCGGAAACCGTTATAGTTCTTAGGACATTTGGGGTAAAATTAATAGGAGTGAAGTGCTATAAATTGTTAGATTATATATTGGACAATGTTTATTACAGAAATAATCCATTCCTAGGCTACAAAATAACTCCTCTATATTATTCATAGGGCTAACAATGAATTGTGTACAAGCCTCTCAGTTATTTGTTTAGGCATGCGTAATGAATTAACTAGTGAATTACACATTCTTTTTAGCTGAACTTAAAATAGTCAAAATGGCTAGATGATGGTTAATTATGTCCTCAAATAATATCATTGTACTTTGCCCGTCTCTTTCAGATTTTCGATTGCTTTAATGAATCTCTGCTCAAGGTGCTAGTCGTTTCATGTTTGGAATGATGATTAACTGCCCTCTCTCTCCCCCTCTCTTTGTGAAAGAGGCCGCACTTAAGGTATTATTTGATGAATTTGTAAGGATCTTTAGTTTTTGTGTAGAATTAATTGAATGACTTATGTAGTTTATGGTTGGGTTGAATAAGCAAAATGAAAGGTAAACATTTGTTTAATGCGATTGTTGATACCAAATTTAGTCTGCTGACATGGCCCAATTAACTGATGACACGTGGCAATCTACATGGCAATAATAATCACTTCCGAGGAACAAGATCTCTCCGAGGAACTCATATGCTCCGAGGAACAAGATCTCTCCGAGGAACTCTTAAGTACCGAGAAGCTTAGGCGGTCCGAGCAACTCAGGCGGTCCGAGGTGCACCTCGAACAAAGCGTTAATAGCTGGATAATCAACAGTTCAACTGATTTATTAAATGCTTATCATTCAAACGCATACGCTCAAGGGGAATTAAATGTATTACCCTTTCATATGTACCTCATTTAATGTATTACCCTTTCACATGACAGCCTCAGGGCTATAAATACATGATACAATCCTCATTGTAAAGGGACCCAAAAAATCCAACCTGGGAATTTCTTGAGAGAACTTGTAATCGAGAATTCCCAATCATTCAGCAATAAAACAACAGTGGATGTAGGCCATTCTTATAAGGCTGAACCACTTTAAAATTCTTTGTCTCATTTTATATATCTGTGATTGAATAATTAGATTGATCTAATTTTTTACATCAACAGATTGACATCGTCTGTGGGAAACGACTGGTAATATCGTTTTTCCCCAAAAATAATCCATTATGAATGGCTGATATTCCTGAATCTAGCAATCGAAACGCTGGAACCCCTCCAAATCCATCTGCTCTGCCAATTAATTTAGATCTGACTGGGATAATGGCAAATCTGGCTCAGGGCCAGACCATCATGCAAGAAACAATGCGACAACTCATCCAAACCCTTCACGGCGGTGCATCAGCCCATTCCAGACCACGAAGCATTCAAAGAAATACTCGTGCGCCTTCTTCGCGTACTAGGTGTACCAATTCATATCGCAATGAGGAGTCGGAATATTTCTCTTATCAACCTGGGCGAACTTCATCAGTGCGAGCCACAGATACTGAACAACGTGTCACTCTCTCCCCGGAAAGGACCAGCGCATTGGAAAAATTAAGTAGGGTTTCTTCTTTCGACCGATTAGGTCCTAGGAGGAACAAAACTCCTCTTAATGCGGCGTCGAGGAGCTTTCGACGATCAACAGCCTTAAGGGAAGGATCTGCCCAGTCGTGACCAGTTGCTCGTCAAGGTAGATCCCATGAGCGACCAACTGCTCGTCAAGATAGATCTCAGGAAGCCACTTCAACGTGATCAGTTGCTCGAACCAATAGGCCCGAGGAAGGAAATGATGCATGGAAAGGATCTATTCAGAGGCCGGAGGATAGATTAGGGGAAATGGCTAAGGCCAAGAACCCTCTACAACGAACCTTTGTTCGAGGAACACCTTTTATCCAGGACATTGTGGATTTTCCAACACCATCGAAGTTCAAAGCACCTGGTGTGACCCCCAAATATGATGGAAAGACTAACCCTGTTCTTCATATAGAACAATATCAAGCTGCTGCCGACATCTATGCCGTCCCAGACGAGATGAGATGCAGGGCATTCTCGGGAACTCTTACCGGATCTGCTCAAATATGGTATAATAATCTTCCTCGGGGTAAGATTTTAACTTTTCTTCAACTGGTCGAGTTATTCATTGGGAATTTCTGTTTTGGAGCAAAGCCAGTTAAACGAGTAGCACATTTGTTAAGTGTTAGACAAAAAGCTGGTGAGAGTACCAGAGATTATATAACTCGTTTTAATAACGAGAAACTCAAAGTCATTGATTACGAGGAGAAGACAACGATTACTGCTTTGATGAGTGGACTACTGCCAAATAAGTTGTACTACACTTTGGCCAAAGATCCACCTCGAACCATGTCGGACCTGATAGGAAAAGCGTCCAAGATTATGAATGCCGAGGAGGCTATGGCTGCGAAGAAGAATATGGACGCCAAATAAACTAAGGTGGAAGTCGACAAAGCCAAGAAGAAAGAGCATAAGAACAATGGTGGTGACAAACAATCCAAGAATAGGTCGTCATAGGAGGTCTTGAAGAAATTTGATAATTACACTCCTTTGAAAGTAGATATCAACCACGTCCTGGAAGAAATTAAGAATAACGAGGAGTTAAACTGGCCAAAGAAAATGAAGGCAGATCCTGACACGAGGAATAGAGAAAAATATTACGAGTTTCACAAAGATCATGGCCATATGACCAAAAATTGCATAGCTCTTCAGAATGAGATTGAAACACTCATTAGACGAGGAAAACTGGCAAAGTACGTTGATCGTAGAAATGAAAGAAGAAACAACGACCGAACAGGAGAGAGGTCTAAATCTCCTCGTCGAGCAGAGGAGAACAAGAAAAGAAACCATGAAGATGACCCCGAGGATGACCCCGATCTTCCCAAGAAACCAAGACAGCCAGAACGAGAGGTATTTTCAATACGCTTTGGGTCATTTGACTGTAATGTTATAACAGGTGGAGATGCAGGAGGAGGAGACCTTACTGCCGAAAGAAAAGCTTACCTCGGGGAAGCTCAAGCTTGCTCGTACATTCAGCGAATAAATCTAGCTGAGGAGGATCGCCCGAGAAAGGTGAACAAGGAGAAATTGGTCATCGGTTTTTCAAAGAATGACCTTGCATGTGTTTTATATCCTCACGATGATCCATTGGTGATCAAAATGAGGATGAAGGAGGTTATGATTTCAAGAGTACTGGTCGACAATGGTAGCTCGGCAGACATCATGTTTTACTCGTGCTTCGATAGTTTAAATATAAAGCTATCTCAACTGGAGTCTTACCACAGACCCCTCATCGGTTTTGCTGGCGAGAAAGTATTTCCACTTGGGACTATCAAGTTGGATATATTCATTGGTACGTGGCCTGCTTGTCGGACAGAAAGAATACGTTTCTTCGTGATGGATAAGAATGTCCAATCATCGTACAATATCATCATGGGAAGAGTAGGATTGAAGAAGTTCGAGGCTGTACCATCTACAGTGCATCAGTGCCTAAAATTTCCAACAAACTTTGGAGTAGGAGTTGTGAAAGGTGATCAGAAAGTAGCTCGGGAATGGTATTATTCATCCGCCGAACAAGAAGAATTGGAGGAATCAAAGAAAAAGACTACTACCTATCAAGTGGATGAGGGTGCAGAGATTGAAACATTGGATCCTCGAGATGAGTCGCAACTCGTGAAGGGTCAAGTGGTGGAAGCTACTGAAAACATCATTCTGGACGACGAACACCCTGAGCGAACTACTCAAATAGGTTCATCGTTGGAAGCCTCATTAAAACAGGAATTGATAACTTTCCTGAGAAGCAGAAGACAAACTTTTGCATGGAGTCATGAAGATATGCCTAGGATAGACCCAAACTTCTTATGTCACGAGCTCAATGTGAATAAGGAGATCAAGCCTGTGAAGCAGAGAAGAAGAGTATTCAGTCCCGAGAAGAATCAAGCTATATAGGATGAAGTCGAGAAGATCCAAAAAGCTTGTTTCATTGAAGATGTTAAATATCCAGATTGGTTAGCTAATGTGGTGATGGTAAAGAAGAAGAACAACAAGTGGAGGATGTGTGTAGACTTCACCGACCTCAACAAAGCATGCCCAAAGGATCACTTTCTTTTGCCCCGAATTGATCAACTGGTGGATGCTACCTCGGGACACGAGTTGCTGAGCTTCATGGATGCTTATTCTGGTTACAATCAGATCAAAATGAAACCTAGAGATAGGGAGAGTACTTCTTTCATTACCCCTAGGGGAACTTATTGTTATAATGTTATGCCTTTTGGTTTGAAAAATGCAGGTGCGACATATCAGCGGCTTATGAACAAAGTCTTTACTGAACAAATCAGTTGCAATATGGAAGTCTATGTTGACGATATGCTGACGAAGAGCAAAAAAGCTGTTGATCATCTAGTTGACTTAAATCAGACTTTTGAGACTTTTGATCAACTAGATAAATACCAAATGAAGCTGAACCCGACGAAGTGCATCTTTGGAGTACGAGAAGGCATGTTTCTCGGGTACATTGTCAATCAACGAGGCATTGAGGCAAATCCTGAAAAGATCAAATCTCTATTAGGGCTGCGATCTCCAACAACGAAGAAGGAAGTACAAAGTCTCACAGGACGAGTAGCGGCACTCAACAGATTTGTGTCCCGAGCAACTGATAGATGTCTCCCATTCTTCAAGACACTTAGAAAGACTTTTGAGTGGAATGATGAATGTGATAAGGCTTTTCAAGACCTGAAGAAATACTTGGGAGCACCTCCACTGTTGTCCAGGCCGGTGATGGGAGAAACATTGTATTTGTATCTTGTAGTGTCCGAGAATGCAGTTAGCTCGGCGTTGATCAGAGTGGAGAATGGAGTGCAAAAACCAATTTACTACACAAGTAAGGCCTTTCGAGGAGCAGAGATCAGATATCCAAGGCTGGAAAAGTTAGCACTTGCATTGATTGAGGCGAGTAGGAGAATGAGGCCATACTTCCAGGCTCATACCATAGTAGTATATACCGATATGTCATTGAGACAGGCCCTTCATAAGCCAGAAAAATCAGGGAGATTGATGTATTGGGCAATAGAGCTCGGTGAATATGATATAATTTATGAACCTAGATCATCATTAAAAGGGCAGGCTGTAGCAGATTTCATAGCGGAGTTCACCTATCCTGATACCCCCGAGGAGCAAAAATTGCTCGCTGATCAACCTGTGGATGTTACAGGATCAACAAACACAAGCTCAGACCAATTCCGATTGGTAAAAGAGCGTGTGGATGTTACAGGATGTGGCGCAGAGATAGTTGTGACGACTCCGAACGAGGAACAAAAGTTGCTCGCTGATCAACCTGTGGATGATACAGGATCAACAAACACTAGCTCAGACCAACTCCGGTTGGTAAAAGGGCAAGTGGATGTTACAAGATCATTAAATTCGAGCTCAGACCAACTCCGGTTGGTAAAAGGGCAAGAAAAGATGATCGAAGAAGAGCAAGAAAAATCCGAGGAGGAAAGGAAGCAGCAAATATTTCACCGAGGAACTCTGACTGATCAAAAATTTGAAGACGAGTTACCTATATGGAGGTTATATGTAGATGGCTCATCTTGCACTGCAGGATGTGTTGCGGGGATAGTTTTGAGCACCCCGGACGAGATCGACATGGAATACGCCCTGCGTTTCCAATTCAAAGCTTCCAACAATGAGGCTGAGTATGAGGCGATGATTGCAGGACTTAGTTTGGCAAAAATTATGGAGACGCAGCAGGTTATTGTTTTCAGTGATTCTCAATTGATAGTGAATTAAATGTTGGGAGTATATGCAGTTAGAGGAGAATTAATGATCAGATACCATGCAAAGGCAAAGGAGCTGGTGTCTGAATTTGCCGCTATTCATCTGGTCAGAATACCAAGAATGGAGAATGCGAGAGCAGATGCCCTAGCTCGACTAGCATCAGCTACTCGTATCGAGCTACGATGAATAATCCCAATTGAAGTGTTGGCTGGTCAGAGTATAGATGAAGATCTGACGATGAACTTTATTACCCTTGATTTAGGACCATCTTGGATGGATCCCATTAGGGCATATATCGAGGAGGGAGAATTGCCAATTGACAAACTCGCAGCCAAGAAATTGAAGTTCAAAGTTGCTCCGTATGTATTAACTAATGGTATTTTATATAGACGGGAAATTATGGCAGGTTTGCAGAGATGTGTACATCCCTCCGAGGTGAAAGAATTAATTGAAGAGATCCATGAAGGGTCATGTGGGGCACATGTAGCAGGTCGGACGCTTTTACAAAGGGTGATGACGCAAGGATACTACTGGCGGACGATGAGGGCTGATTGTATAGCCTATGCCAAGAAGTGTGACAAGTGCCAGCGCTTTTCCTCCATCCGAAGAACTCCACAAGCATTGTTGACACCTATCACTTCTCCTTGGCCATTTGCCATATGGGGGATAGATTTGGTTGGGCCACTGCCAACGACCAGAGGAAGGTTCAAATACCTCGTCATCGTGGTGGATTATTTTACTAAGTGGGTAGAAGCTGAGCCACTTATTGACATGACGTACGAGAAGGTGTACCAATTTGTTTGGAAGAACATCATTTGTCGATATGGTCTACCTCATGCCTTCATCACAAACCATGGAACACAATTTGATAACGAGGAGTTTGCCGCCTATTGTCATCAATCAAATATTTTGAAGATCCACTCAGCACCAGTCCATCCTCAAAGCAATGGACAAACTAAAGTGACAAACAGGACGCTGCTAAATGGCTTGAAGAAAAGACTGGATGATGCGAAAGCAAACTGGATCAACGAGCTACAATCAATACTCTGGGCTTACCGAACTACTCCCCGAGTAGCAACAGGAGAATCACCATATATGCTGGCGTTTGGAAGTGAAGATGTTATACCTGCCGAGTTGGGCCTCCCAACACACAGGGTACTAAATTTTAATTCCCCTGTCAGCGACTTAATGAGAAGACTGGATTTAGACATGATCGAGGAAGTTAGAGAAGAAGCAGCCATTACAAATGCTGCTTACCAGCAGCGAACAACTTTGTTTTACAACAAGAGGGTGAAGAAGTGCGACCTGAAAGAAGGAGACTATGTGCTGAAGAAAGTAATTCAAAAGCACAATAAACTGGAGGCAAACTGGCATGGACCATACCGAGTTACAGAAGTTGTTCGGCCAGGAACTTACCGAATAGCAACTCTAGAGGGGGAAGAGTTTAAAAATGCATGGAACGCAGAGCACCTGCGCAAGTATTATCATTGATGTATATTCCCATGTAACGCAGTTCCATCGATATGAATAAAAGGAAGATATTTTGCAAGTCTCTCATTTTATTGAAAAATTTTCGGGGAATACTAGTGCTACACACTACTCAGCAAAAATATTCCTAAAATTGCCAACCTCGGTTGGTTAGGAAATAAAATATTCCTAAAAATGCCAACCTCGGTTGGTTAGGAAACAAAATATTCCTAAAAATGCCAACCTGTTTGGCTAGGAAACAAAATATTCCTAAAAATGCCAACCTGTTTGGCTAGAAAACAAAATATTCCTAAAAATGCCAACTTATGTTGGTTAGGAAGTACATATATTCTCGCAAATGCCAACTTATGTTGGTCGGGAGGTAAATATATATTCTCAAAAATTCCAGTTAAGGTTGGTCGGGAGCTACAACTATTCCAAATCTACCAAGTATGGATGGTCGGGGATAAAAACCCACTAACTGTAGTTAGTCGACAAGAAGAATTTATCGACCTTGGTTGGTCGGACACATTTTATGAAAAAGACAAAAATCTACCAAGTATGGCTAGTCGGGGATAAAAACCCACTAACCGTAGTTGGTCGACAATGAACATTTACCGACCTTGGTTGGTCGGAAACATTTAAGAGAAAAATCTACCAAGTATGGCTGGTCGGGGATAAAAACCCACTAACTATAGTTGGTCGACAAGCATAATTTAATGACCTTGGTTAGCATAATTTAATGACCTTGGTTGGTTGGAAAAATTTTAAACATTTTTTATACTCGTGACTTTATTATTAAGTGATCGAGCAACATTATTGAAACTTGAAACTTTTTAATTATTACTGAGTTGGTCGACAAACAACATAATATTGTTATCTTTTTAACAGATATGCACAAATATAAAGTGTTTGATAATTACAAAACAATAGCAATTAAGATTGCAAATATAAATGAAAGTTTTTCATTGAATTCAAAATAAATTACATTGATAATAAAATGAAAAGTACATTGATATTGAAATGTATACTAACTATTACATCAAAAATTCCTATTCTACTGGTCTTTTCCCCTCTGCTTTTGACACAGGTTCTTCGCCAGCGGGCGGATCATTTAAAGACAGGGGAGAATTGATGAAGTTACGATCCTTCAACATCCTGACATTCATCACAGATGGCCGATCTAAGAGATGTTTGGGACGAGATACCTCGGTTTGAGAATGGAGATTGTAGTCACCGAGATACTTGGAAATTAAGCTCCGAGGAATGGCCCTAGAAGGGATCCAACCCATGTCCAAATTGTATGGAGACACAGGTAGCTCGAGTAGCCCGGGATCATAGTAGTCCCACTAATAATGACCCTGTTCGAGCTTCAGCACACCTAAGGCATTCAGCTAGCCTTGCTTGTAGCCCTCATTGTTGGCATTCTGGATACGATCGTCCAAGTGGTATAGTGCTTCGTTCTATCCAGCCATCCAGAACTCCCTGGGCTGTTTGTGGAACTGATATGTTAGCCTCTCCATCTGCTCATGAAGATTTTTGATAAAAATCTCTTTGTCCTCCAAAGTATACTTCTGTGTGGAGAGCTGCTCTTCCAGATCTCTGATCTTCTTTGACATTTCAGCTAAAGCTTGGTTCTTCGCCATCAGCTGGAAAGCCTGGTTCTCTAGGGCAGACTGAGCCCTTTGTTCCTCGACAGGAACCCGAGCTGCTCTTGCTCGTCCCCGAGGATCTCTTGCTCGTCCCCGAGAAGATGTGGAAGGGCCCGACCTCTTCAAGGTGTCCAACTCCTCCCTCAAATTGGCGTTCTCGATCTCCAAGAATGAAAATCCCTCATCAGTCATTGGGATTAGGGCTTTTGAAGAAGAGGCTGCAGACTTCAATTGTGATAGCTCCTTTTGCAGATTATTGTTTTCTTGCTCTAGCAGCTCGACAATCTGTCTGCATTCCTCGACCTCGCCCCTCAGGGTTCTCTCCCTTACATCATACCCAGCAAAAAGCTTCTCGTAGCCCTTGTCGGCAATGATCAGCTTGTACTTCTTCTCGTACCCCTCATGCAACAGGTACTGTAGCTGAAGGTATTTGAGGGTGCCTTGGAGATCCTCGATCATGTCATAATAGGCCACATTATTGGCCACCGCTCGATCCAGTAGACACTTCAGGTATTGATATGCTTCAACTGCCTGTTCTGAAGCATTCTGACCGAGGATGTCAACAACTTGTGCTGCACTTAGGTATGTGTGACCAGCCTTAAAGTAATCATTGCAATGCCTCATCAGCACAGTATCGTGGGCAGATAACAATTCCATCCTGGCCAGAAACTAGCAGAGAAAGAAAAAGCAGTAATCAATAAGAAGAATAAGCAGAGTATGAATGGAAAATAGACAACAATATGCAAAAAGTTCAAGTTTTATTAAATCATAATTCAGAGTTACATATTATGGGTTACATTTGATAAAGAGAAAGAAAAATATAAAGATAAACATGAACAACTCTACACCTTCTCCTTGTCTCCCAAAACCTTCTCGGGAGGCTGGGATGAAGAGGTAGGTTGCTCGGAGGGAAGGGATAGTTGCTCGGGGAGAGTAGGCAGTTTCTCAGAGGAAGAAACGATTTGCTCGGCAGCAGGCTGGATGGCTGAGGGATGATCTTCCATAACCACAGAAGATTCTTCGGAGGCATCTTCGTCCTCTTCTACGTCTTCAGGAGTTGGAGGGGGACAAGGGATGTGTTGCTGATAGAGTTCAAAATTTTCATCCACCTTCATCTCCTGAAGGGCAGCAACCCATCCATCCCTAAAATATTTGAGGCTGCCATAGTCCACTTGTGACACCATGGCAGCCAACCCCTTGTTCCACCCCTTGTCCCAGCCAGCGCTGAAGGACTTCTTTACAGCCATCTTCCTCTTCAACTTCTCCGAGGAGAGCTTCTCGGACAGCAGGTTCTCAGCAGTCTTCAACTTATTTTCTACCTCCTCCTTCTGCCGACCTACTTATCGAAGTTTAGCCAACTCCTCCTCGGCAACATTGAGTTTATCTTCAAACTCTCCAGCAGTTTTGAGCTTCTCCTCGAGCTCCTTATTTGCCTTCTCCAGGGCATTTATTCTCCTCTCCAACTCCTTGGAGGCATCAACAGCCCGAGCTTTTTCTTGCTCGGTGGAGGCAAGCTTTTTCTCCTAGACAGCCTTGTCAGTGGCATATGTCTGGCGAGAATCGTCCAAAGACTTGATAGCTTCTGTCAAAGCTCCCTCCACACTGGACGAGGAGCATGAAGCTTTAATTGCTTCATCCTTCTTCAGGATTATGTTGAAGCAGCTCGTCAACTGTGAACAGAAAAAAAAAAACAAATCAGAAACGAAAATAACAAAGGAAATATGAAAAGTTCAAAGTAAGAAAACTTACCGAAGCAAGATGACGAGCAGCTAACGAGGTGACCATGTCCCGAGTAAGGTTTTCTTAAGTACCTTGGACCTCGGGAATGATCCAGGACTTTACCGAGCTCATGGCAGAGCTCGGGGGAACAAAAGTTGGAACCCAAGTTCCAGTAGCTGGGGGCTGAGTACTGGTGTCAGCCAAATGGACCGAGGAGCTCTTCTTCAGCCTCCTCGGGGGATTAACAACGGATTGAACTAAGGAAGAAGCCTTGGTCGGTGATATTACAATCACCTCTCCAGGAGAAGCAGAGCTGCTCGGAGCCACTGTGGGCTTCTTGACAACTTTAGCGGGAGCAGCTGGAGGAGCTGCATCAGTCTTCTTTGTCCCCTCCCTTGGGACGTCGATCTTACTCCTTTTTGCCTCTCCAAAACCAGAGGCAGTTTTCTCAAACAGGGTAGGAGGTCTTCTCTTCTTCATCCTTTTACTTAAAGGAATATGGGATTCAGGCGATGAGCTGGTGGAAGCTGGTACTGGCTCTGATTCACTTATCACTGGATGAGCAGTGAAAGAAGTCACTACACCAAAATGGGCAAATTGTCACCTTTCAGCCGGCCAGCCTTGTCAAGGTCATTGACCGTGACAAAAAAACACGCGTTTTATGTCACGGTCATTGACCTTGACACGACCGTGACAACGAATTGTCACGGTCATTGACCGTGACAATTCGTGTCACGGTCAAAGACCTTGACACGACCGTGGCAACTTTTCTAGCAAAAACCATACCCCCCTTCTTTTTTCCCTCCCGCGCCCTTCCCTCCCTCCCTCTCTCTCTCTCTCTCTCTCTCTCGACGCTACTCTCTCTCTCTCTCTCTCTCTTAGGTCCAATTTCTCTCTCTCTCTCTCTCTCTCTCTTCCATTTATATATATATATATATTTGTCTGTATATTTATGTGTGTATGTGTATATATATATGTGTGTATGTGTGTGCGTGTGTGGGGGGTGGGGGGTGGGGCGGGATAGGGGTAGGGGGTGGTGGAGGGGGGCAGGGGGTGGGGCGGGGTGGGGCAGGGTGGGGTAGGGGGTGGGGGGTATGTGTATATATATATATATGTGTGTATGTGTGGGGGGTGGGGCAGGGTGGGGGGCGGGGTGGGGCATGGTGGGGGAGGGGGTTGGGCGGGGTGGGGCAGGGTGGGGGAGGGGGTGGGGGTGGGGCAGGGTGGGGGTGGGGGTTGGGCGGGGTGGGGCAGGGTGGGGGAGGGGTGGGGCGGGGTGGGGGAGGGGGTGGTGGAGGGGGGCAGGGGGTGGGGCAGGGTGGGGTGGTGTGTGTGTGTGTGTGTGGGCAGGGGGTATTTTTTTATATTAACTTTGAAATCCTTAGAGAATAAGAAGGCCTAAGAAATGATTACAAAAATCAAATTGTATACTCATTATAATGATAACAAGGTTAATATGATAATTGTTCAAGATTTGAAATCCGTGCCTTATGATTTTTCATTGAGAATTGAAAGATGAAATATGATTATGATTAATCAATCCCGTGGAATTGTATTACAAAATTACTAATGGTTCTCTTGGGAAATTTTTAATTGTTGGGTAACTCATATGAATCCCACTTTATATACGTATAAATTAATGTGTTATGCTACAATTGAAATCTTGGAAATTTGGCTAATACACGAGAAACTGATAATCGTAAATATTATGAATAAAAATGGTACTTTCTTGGAGACTATAAATTATTATGTACAAACTTTGGTTCTAGACCTATGTTGTTGGATTTGGATGTTGGGTGTTGATTAGTTGGTATTATTGGGAAGATTGGGTTAAGTTGAAGCATATGTTGTTGGAGTTGAAAATTATATGGTAATTCATTATTACTATTGGAGGATACAGTGTTGAAAAATATTTGTATTTATCGTAGATAGTAGAATTGTTTAGTAATTGGTATCGTTGAATGTTAAAAGATTACGGGTTGTGATATGTGCAAAAATTATGGTTGGGTGAATAGTTACATATTTGTGTGATGGATTTGTTTTTGCTGTTTATTATCGATGGGACTTAATTTTTTGAATGATAATATTTGTATTAGATACTTGCGTGGTTTTACCTAACTTTAATGAATTAATAAATGTTTCAGTAAAGGTTGAAGTGGACAAAAAACGTGTGAATTGATTAATATCCATAATGTAAATAAAAGGTAAAGTAAGTGTGTAAATGGGTGGTTGAGCAAGCTAAGAGGTCTAACCCATATTTAATACATAGGTGTGTTATGAAAGGTTTTCAAAGGGTAATTAAGTATTTTCAAATAATGACCCCGAAACATAGAAATTCAATCTCAAGCAATTTAATTTCAATCTCTACAAATTTATGCATGTATTCAAGGGATTTATGAAGGATTAATATTAAAATTCAATTCCTATACATAATCTAAAAATTATAACTCAGATTCAACTAGAAATAAACCAAACCAAAGTTAGTTAAATAAACCAAAGGATTAATATTAAAATTCAACTTTATTAGTTAAATTATAAATGTAATAGAATTAATCCATATAAATCAGATTTTAATCACAATTAGGTTTTAGAGTTACATAGATAGGCATAATCTAAATCAATTTCAGTCCTACAAATATTCTAATTAACTTGCCTCAAATTTGATGAATAACAAGGGCTAAAAGTATTGTTCATTTAATTCAATTAGGTAAAACCCATGATAATGAAATTTATGCTACAATTATAATTATCTCATGTCATAATTTTATTGATAAACAATATATGTAGTTGTCACGATCGTCGTGGGGGGAGGGGGTGGGGTGGGTAGGGGTGGGGTGTGTGTGTGTGTGTGTGCGTAGGTGTGCGTGTGTGTGTGGCGGGGGGAGGGGGCAGGGGTGGGGCACCCATTTAATAACGCTTTAAATATTTGGAAAAACATAATATTACAAAATTGAAACGAAATGGTATTGACGGAACTTACACATACGTTATAATATAGACGAAACATTTTTTTATCTGTACTAATAACATTTTTTTTATCTGTACTAATAACATTTTTTTTACAGCAAAAATGTCTCCTTCAGATGTTAGGGCGAAGATGATGATGCTGTTTATGATGATGTCGTCGTCTGGGTTCGGTGGTAGCGGAGGCGACGAGGGCTCCTCCGCCCCTAGGCTCCCCAAATATGGAAAATTTGGGATTACCGTTGAAAACAAGTCGGAGCTTTTAGCGAGATCCCTCGAGCTGCTAAAGACGGTCATCGGCCTGGGGTTTATGAGTTGGAAGGAGGTGCCGTATGAGCTCAAGTTAGCTGTTTGGGCGGCACTACAGGTAATATTTATATGAATATTTCAATTTCAATTTCAATTTATATTTATATTTATATTTATATTTATATTTTATATTTATATTTATATTTATTCGCAACTAACATTGTATTTGTTGGACAGGAACAATTCAACTTGGATCCAAAGCTACGCGATTCCGTCTTGGAGCAGTTGAGGGAGCAACACAAGACGTGGAAAAAAAATATGCGGACAAGGTACTTTGGAAAAACACGAGAGTCCATTTTACAATGGCGCGGATCCGTCCCGCCCAAGGAGCCGATCTCATTGGCACAATGGCAAAAGTTCATTGACAGTGAGATCGAGGATCGACAATTGGCATCTCGCCAATCGGGGAGGGAAAATCGGGCTAAAAAGACGGACGTGCACTACTCCGGTCGGACCTCTTACGCTGAGGTGGAGCATAGGATGAAGGTAATATTTAATTTATCTATAACTACAGAAATATATTATTGGATATTATTTTACTTTGCGGGGCCGATACTAATTTTACTTTACTTTATTTTATTTCAGGGGGTAGGGAGTGGGCCAGGGGGTAAGCCACATAGGCTCGATACTTATGTGGCTCTTCGGACGAAGAAGGGGAAGGACAAGGAAGTGTCCCCGAGCGTCGCGGCCACGATTGTAAGTAATCCGACAGTTTAATTATTGTTAATTACGTTATAATTTTTTAGTTTACTTATTTTACTAATCATGTGCTTTTTGTCGTTTCAGGCAAAGTTTAAGGAAGTGCATGAGTCGCAGTCTGATGCCGACAAGGCATCTTTGCCCACAGACGCACTCAGCCAAGTGCTTGGCTCTGATCGCAAGGGGAGGACAAGGGCAGTGAGCTCGCGGGTGGCCAAATCTAGGATCATCGGATTGGAGACGAGCGATACCAGGTTGGCTCGAACGATGGATTCACACGACGCGAAGCTGTCCCGTTTGGAGGCGACGGTCCAAGATATGTACGCATTCATGAAGCGTACATTGGGTGGAGACCGTAAAGAGAAAGGGAAAGGGAAAGGGAAGGAGAAGGCGGTGGAGGAGGAGGTGCGGGAGGACGAGGCGCAGGATGACGAGGATGTGGACCTCGCTGCTTCATCACCGACACGTTCGTACTTCGACGATCCACTTCCCTATTTGACACCCTCCAACAGACCATTATCGACAATTGGTTGGCCGAGCGTGTTCATATTGGACATATTTGATGGCCAGCGGATAGGGCGGGGGTTGAGGGACCCGAATATCGTCGAGGGTGGAATAGTCCATGGACGTGTGCTTCAACAGATGGAGTCCAGGGTGCTCGTCACGCATGTCATACCCGGGAAGGAGAACTCCCTATTGTGGTTGCGCGAACAATGCGGCACGACGTATATTAGTGGGTGCGTCAATTCGTATGTCGTGTGGCCTACTCACCTCCTCAGTTTTATCCAAGACATGTAGTAACATTATTTTCTAGTTTGTCCATTTTAATTGTATTTGGATTATATCGTCATGTATATTATTTTTACTTTGAAGATTTGGATTATACTGTCATGAATATATATTTGCATTATCTTTAGTTTGTATTGGATATATGATGTTTGGAACAGGTACAACGTTGCTATAACAGGTACAAATATACTGCTGGGCAGTGGCAGTGGCCATACTGCCCAGCAGATTTTTTTTTAAATTCTACCCAGAATTGTCACGGTCATTGACCGTGACAAGTTCGTGACAACATTTGTCACGGACTTGTCACGGCCAATGACCGTGACAATTTTTTTTAAAAAGGGTCACGGCTTTGTCACGGTTTATAACCGTGACAAACGTGTCACGGTCATTGACCTTGACACGGCCGTGACACAAAACGCGAGTTTTTTGTCAAGGTCAATGACCGTGACACGACCGTGACAAAAAAAGTTGTCTCGGCTCGAAATGTCACGGTCATTGACCTTGACAAGGTGGATTTGTCAAGGTCAATGACCTTGACAAATGGGTAGATTTGGTGTAGTGAGTGATGTAGCTCTTGTACTGCAGCAGATGCGAAGCTGATCTAATGTGCTCGTCGGCAACACTTTGATGCAGACTCCAGATAAGTTTCAAATGCCTTATATTGACATCTGCATCTTTTGGGCACTTTCTCTTGCTATCAACTGCAAATAAATAAACATTGTTATCAGTGGCACATTTTATCAAACGCAAAAGAAACATGATTTCAAAATAAATAAAAATAACCTATCCCATTGCCATAAGGAGGGCATCTGGGACCCTGGTAAACCTCATCTCCAGCTAATGGAGGGTGTTGCCAATTTTTTATGACAACCCCGTGTTCAAAATAATCCCTATTGGCATCAGGGAGATTGACTACTAAGGCTCTATTTAAAAATCTAGTTTTTAAATAAAAAATATTATCATTAACTGCCCATCTATAGCAGTACATGATTTCTGGAATTCCTATACGAGTTCCATGCACTTGATTTAATCTGTGCACCCCATTAACTATTCTTCATGTGTTGGGGGCTATTCGTGCAGGAACAACGTCAAAGTACTGACAGAATTCCAGACACAAGGGATTTGGTGGAAAAGAAAATCCACACTCAGCAAAAAAGAGACTGGGGAACCAATGTCCCTCAGCTAAGCGGAAATAATCAGAAGGCTCAGAAAGCTCTTCCAAAATAACCCAAGAGGGAATGGAAAAATCAGATCGAAATTTGTCAAGAGATTCAACAGGGTAAACCATGGTGATTAAAGGAAATGAAGAAGAAGGAAGAGGATCTTACAAAAAAAAGACTGAAGCTGTTGACAACGAACGTTGGAAGAAGATGAATACACAGGGGAGAAAGAGACGACGTAAAACTCGAAGATAAAAATTTGAAAAGGTAGAAGACGATGGGAGTGTCTGTGAAGTTTAAATACCTTGCCTTGGGAAATGGTGAAGTAATGATTACAAAAAAGGATGATTACGTTATCGGCGGCTAAAAAGATGGAAAGTGGCGCGAGAATCAAAGCGGGCAACATCGGCTAAAAAGACGAAAAGTGAAGCGGGAATCGAAGCGAGCCGAAAAGTTCAAAAATGCATGATTCTACGAATTTGGAAGGAGAAATAAATACGAAGGAAACACCCCTAAAAAATCAGGAAGACTATTTAAAGCTACCGTATTCCGAGAAAGAATGTTCCATACTCCTCAAATTTCGAACTATGAAACATTGGGGGCTTCTGTTGATACCAAATTTAGTCTGCTGACATGGCCCAATTAACTGATGACACGTGGCAATCTACATGGCAACAATAATCACTTCTGAGGAACAAGATCTCTCCGAGGAACTCTTAAGTACCGAGAATCTTAGGCTGTCCGAGCAACTCAGGCGGTCCGAACTGCACCTCGAACAAAGCGTTAATAGCTGGATAATCAACAGTTCAACTGATTCATTAAATGCTTATCATTCAGACGCATATGCTCAAGGGGCATTAAATGTATTACCCTTTCATATGTACCTCATTTAATGTATTACCCTTTCATATGACAGCCTCGGGGCTATAAATACATGATACAATCCTCATTGTAAAGGGACCCAAAAAATCCAACCTGGGAATTTCTTGAGAGAACTTGTAATCGAGAATTCCCAATCATTCAGCAATAAAACTACAGTGGATATAGGCCATTCTTATAAGGCTGAACCACTTTAAAATTCTTTGTCTCATTTTATTTATATGTGATTGAATAATTAGAGTGATCTAATTTTTTACATCAACAGCGATGATAAAGAAAACATACCAATTTCTCAAAACATCCCTCAAACAACCCCGTACGAGGAACAAACAACTCGCATGGGACCAATGTAACTCGTAGGAACTGACTGCATAATCGCGAGACTCCCGATTTTAGAATATGATGATAATTTGAAAGTTTCAAGACTTGCGCTTAAAACCATGATGTTAGGGGTGAAAGCCAAAAATAGCCCCCAAACGACCCCATAAGAGGCATAGACACCTCGCACGGGACCAGTGTAACTTGTAGGAACTATTTGCATTGTTGTGGGACTCCCGATTTTAGAATATGATGATAATTTAAAATTTTCAAGACTTAGGCATAAAAACACGCCGTTAGATGATGAAAATAAAAAATAGACCCCAAATAGCCCCGTAAAAGGTACGAACACCTCGCATGGGACCAATGTAACTCGTAAGGACTGACCGTGTAGTCATGAGGCTCTGGATTTGAGAATATGATGATAATTTGGAAACATCTAGACTTAGGAATAAAAACATATCGTTAGAGGGAAAAAACCTAAACGGCACTGTAAGAGGCATGCACATCTCGCACATAACTAATGTAACTCTAAGAACTGATCGTGTAGTGCCGGGACTCCTGGTTTGAGAATATGATGTTAATTTGAAAATATGTAGATTAGGCTTAAAACAAGCCGTTTAAGGGTGAAAACTCAAACCATCCCCCAAACGGCAACAAAAGAGGTATAAACACCTCGCACGGGATCAATGAATATTCTCATTCATTATTAACTTACGATACTTATATATTTATCACATTTTTACCTCAAAATCATACTAATTACCATGGCCTTCAACGGGCTCCACACTACTGGCTCTGCTCGTCCTATGCTACGATTTAGTGGGTTTTTAAGTCTTTCACCACTAGGGACGTCATTACCTCCTTAATTATTTCCCAAAATCATCCGAGTATTCTTTAATTTCCATATGTGTATAACATTTTATCCCATATCCACATTGCTTTTGTCCTTACAACTTCTTCCCTTTTAATAACTTATTCATTAATCCCCGCCGAGAAGGTCATATTAAGAGGGTGAGAACTCAAACCAGCCCCCAAGCGACCCCATAGGAGTCATGAACACCTCGCACGGGACCAATGTAACTTGTAGGAACTGACCGCGTAGTCCCAGGTCTCCCGTTTTTAGAATAAGACGATAATTTGCAAAAATCAACACTTGAACATAAAAACAAGCCGTTAAAGGGTGAAAATCCAAACAGTCCCCAACGACCCTGTAAGAGGCACGAACACCTCGCACAGGACCAATGTAACTTGTAGGAACTGACCGCATAGTCCCGGGTCTCTCGGTTTGAGAATATGACGATAATTTGCAAAAATTAACACTTAAATTTAAAAACAAGCCCTTAAAGGGTGAAAACCCAAACTAGCCCCCAAACGACCCCGTAGGAGGCACGAACACCTCGCACGGGACCAATGTAACTTGTAGGAATTGATCGCGTAGTCTCGGGTCTCCCGGTTTGAGAATAAAAATCAACACTTAAACTTAAAAATAAGCCGTTAGAGGGTGAAAATCCAAACCAGCCCCCAAACGATCACGTAGGAGGTACGAACACCTCGTACGGGACTAATGTAACTTGTAGACACTGACCGCGTAGTCTCGGGTCTCCCGATTTGAGAATATGACGATAATTTGTAAAAATCACACTTCAACTTAAAAACAAGCCGTTAGAGGGTGAAAACTCAAACCAACCCCTAAGCGACCCCGAGGAGTCACGAACACCTCGCACGGGACCAATGTAACTTGTAGGAACTGACCGCGTAGTCCCGGGTCTCCCGGTTTGAGAATATGATGATAATTTGCAAAAATTAACACTTAAACTTAAAAACAAGCCGTTAAAAGGTGAGAACCCAAACCAGCCCCCAAACGACCCCGTAGGAGGCACGAATACCTCGCACGGGACCAATATAACTTGTAGGAACTCACCGCATAGTCTCGGGTCTTCCGGTTTGCGAATACGATGATAATTTGCAAAAATAACACTTAGACTTAAAAACAAGCCGTTAGAGGGTGAAAACCCAAGCCAGCCCCCAAACGACCCCGTAAGAGGCACGAACACCTCGCACGGGACCAATGTAACTTGTAGGAACTGACCGCGTAGTCCCGGGTGTCCCAGTTTGAGAATATGACGATAATTTCTAAAAATCAACACTTTAACTTAAAAACAAGCCGTTAAAGGGTGAAAACTCAAATCAACCCCCAAACGACCCCGTAAGAGGCACGAACACCTCACACGAGACCAATGTAACTTGTAGGAACTGACCGCGTAGTCCCGGGTCTCCTAATTTGAGAATACGATGAATAAAAATCAACACTTACACTTAAAAACAAGCCGTTAGAGGGTGAAAACCCAAACCAGCCCCCAAACGACCCCGTAAGAGTCACGAACACCTCGCACGGGACCAATGTAACTTGTAGGAACTGACCGCGTAGTCCCGGGTCTCCCGATTTGAGAATATGACGATAATTTGTAAAAATCACACTTAGACTTAAAAACAAGCCGTTAAAGGGTGAAAACCCAAACCAGCCCCCAAACGACCCCGTAAGAGGCACGAACACCTCACACGAGGCCAATGTAACTTGTAGGAACTTATCGCGTAGTCCCGGGTCTCCCGGTTTGAGAATACGACGATAATTTGCAAAAATCACACTTAGACTTAAAAACAAGTCGTTAAAGGGTGAAAACCCAAACCAACCCCCAAACGACCCCGTAAGAGGCACGAACACCTCACACGAGACCAATGTAACTTGTAAGAACTGACCGCGTAGTCCCGGGTCTCCCGGTTTGAGAATACGATGAATAAAAATCAACACTTACACTTAAAAACAAGCCGTTAGAGGGTGAAAACCCAAACCAGCCCCCAAACGACCCCGTAGGAGACACGAACACCTCGCACGGGACCAATGTAACTTGTAGGAACTGACTGCGTAGTCCCGGGTCTCCCGGTTTGAGAATATGACGATAATTTGCAAAAATCAACACTTAAAACATAAAAACAAGCCGTTAAAGGGTAAAAACCCAAACCTGCCCCCAAACGACCCCGTAGGAGGCACGGACACCTTACACGGGACAAACATAACTTGTAGGAACTGACCGCGTAGTCTTGGGTCTTCCGGTTTGCGAATAAAAATCAACACTTACACTTAAAAACAAGCCGTTAGAGGGTGAAAACCCAAATCAACCCCCAAACGACCCTGTAGGAGGCACGAACACCTCGCACGGGACCAATGTAGCTTGTAGGAACTGACTGCGCAGTCCCGGGTCTCCCGTTTTGAGAATAGGACGATAATTTACAAAAATCAACACTTGAACTTAAAAACAAGCCGTTAAAGGGTGAAAACACAAACCAACCCCCAAACGACCCCGTAAGAGACACGAACACTTTGCACGGGACCAATGTAACTTATAGGAACTGATCGCGTAGTCCCGGGTCTCTCGGTTTGAGAATTTGACAATAATTTGTAAAAATCAACACTTAAACTTAAAAACAAGCCGTTAAAGGGTGAAAACCCAAACCAGCTCCCAAACGACCCCGTAGGAGTCACGAACACCTCGCACGGGACCAATGTAACTTATAGGAACTGACCGCGTAGTCCCAGGTCTCCCGGTTTGAGAATATGACAATAATTTTCAAAAATCAACACTTAAACTTAAAAACAAGTCGTTAAAGGGTGAAAACTCAAACCAACCCTCAAACAGGCCGTTGAGAATATAATAATAATTGTGGCTCGTATATGCAATTTTTCTGCTTGAATACGATTTTTTTAAAAATAACTTGGTTACTAATATCGTATCTTTTTTGTGTCTTATTTTTTTTGTAGGATGACATTTGATCGCTAGCTTTTATCCACTTGGAACGCACGAAGAAGTTAATGTTTTACAACAAAGGAATTATTTATTTAGTGTCGTTAATATTCATGATTCTATTTTTTGTGTTATGGCCGAGCAGGCTTTAGTAGTTTTATTGTT
Source organism: Sambucus nigra (assembly GCA_949130495.1). NCBI lineage: Eukaryota > Viridiplantae > Streptophyta > Magnoliopsida > Dipsacales > Adoxaceae > Sambucus > Sambucus nigra. The sequence continues at coordinate 644,123,751 of OX422211.1, read as the reverse complement.
TACTTTTATGGTCGTACTAGCTATACTAGTTTTATTGTCGACTTTTATGGCAGTGCGGGCTTTATATGGACAGATTTTATGTTAGCAGGTTTTGGAATGCTAAAAAAATAGAGAAAATTTTGCCCAATTTTTTTTTTATCTGGGAACTATTAGCTCTTGTAATTTTTTGAAGTTTGTATGCACAGTAGTTTATCAATAATATGCGATATTCATAATTTGTGGATTTTCTTGAATTTTTTTTTTTGCAAATAATAAATATTTATCTTATCAGATTTGGAATTTGCTGATTTTTCAGATTTGTTTCCTATTATTATTATTTTTTATTAATTGAAAATTCTGACACGATTTTAAACCGTGCCAAAATCGTGCCAATTTATAAAAATGAGAACGATTATAAAACAATCTGGCACGCTTTATAACAGTGCCAAAAGCGTGCCAGAAAATAGACAATTTGGCACGGTTTCAGCATGTGCCAAAAGCGTGCCAGATTTAACATCTAGCACGGTCTAAAAGCGTGTCAAAAGCGTGCCTGATAAAAAAATTAGCACAGTTTAAAAGCGTGCCAGTTTGGAAAATCTGGCACGATTTTAAACCGCCCCGAAAATCTAGCACCCCTGATTCTGGCACGGTTTTGAACCGTGCCAGATTACGTCTGGCACTATTTTAAACCCTGCCAGTTTCCTATTTTTGGTATAGTGGATATCCATAGATCCGAGTAAAGTGTCAGCGGTGAATGAGTGGGGACAACCCACAACACCGATAGAGGTACGCAGTTTCTTGGGATTAATAAGATACTATAGGCGATTTGTTCGGGGGTTCTTGAAGATAGCGGGTACGTTGACAAACTTAACTCGTAAGGGTATGACATTCATCTGAGATGATGCTTGCCAGTTGGATTTCGATGAGCTGAAGGACAAGCTGACTTCAGCACCAGTTCTAGCACTGCCCAGTTCGGGAGTGGAGTAACTGGTTTATACTGATGCGTCCTTACTAGGACTTGGAGGTATGCTTCAACAGGAGGACCAGGCTATAATGTATGCTTCCCGTAAGCTTAAGCCTCATGAGAGGAATTACCCCACCCACAACTTGGAGTTATCAGCGGTCGTGTTTTCACTTCGGATATGGATACATTATCTCTTGAGGGAGAAATTTCGCCTATTTACGGGTCACAAGTCACTACAGTACCTATTCACTCAGCCGGAGCTGAATATGCGTCGGCGGAGGTAGCTTGAATTTGTGAAGGACTATCAGTTTGATATCCATTACAACCCGAGGAAGGCTAACGTGGTAGCAGACGCGTTGAGCTATAGGCCAGCAGGTGAGGTGGTCGAGGTATGGAAGGGGAAATGGAAGGAGTTGGGACACTAGGATGCACTGGCTCAATCATTTATGTCAGTTATGACCGTTACGCCCCAGATAGTTGCGAGGGTCGTACAGGCTTAGACAACAGACTCGATCTGACAGGATCAGATCATACAACTTTTAGCCGAGGGAGAAAAGTACTATTCTGTGAGTTCGAATAGCGGCTTACACTTTAACGGGAGATTAGCTATTCCGGAGGGGGAGGACTTGCGACATGTGATGATAACAGAGTCGCACGATTCATATTTTGTGATACATCTCGGAGGGGATAAGATGTACTAGGATATGCGGTGACAATACTGATGAAGTGGTATAAAGAAGGATATTGTCGAGTTCATTTTGAAATATGCCACTTGCCAACTGGTAAAGGTGGACCATCAGAAATCGAAAGAACTCCTACATCCGTTAGAGATTACTATGAAGAAATGGGAGAGCATTACCATGGATTTAATCATAGGGTTACTTACAATACAGAGGGGTCACGATTCCATATGGGTGATTGTGGATCGGTTGACTAAAGTAGCATATTTTCTAACTGTCCTGACAAATTATATTACGGGACAGTACGCCCAAACCTTTATCGTCAAGATAGTGAGACTTCATGGAGTACCCCTAAATATCGGGTCCGACAGGGACAAGATTTTTATGTCTCGGTTTTGGCAGAGTTTCCAAGAGGCGATGGGTATAGAATTACATTTGAGTACATCCTATCACTCGCAGATTGATGGACAGACTGAACAGACGAATCAGATATTAGAGGATATGTTGCGAATGTGTATCCTTAATTTTGGCGGGGGCTGGGAGCAGTATCTTCCACTGGTGGAGTTTGTCTATAACAACTCCTACCAGTTTGCTATTAGCATGGATCCATTCGAGGTGTTATACGGTAAACCTTATCATTCTCCAGCGTATTGGCTAGAGACGGGGGACAATAAGCTACTTGGGCCGGGGGTGATTCAGGATACTTCGGCCAGGATAGAAACGATTCAGAGCCGTATTCGGGTTGCTTAGGATAGACAGAAGAGCTATGTTGATGCCAAGAGGTTTCTAGGGAGTTTAGTGTGGGGGACCTGGTGTCGTTACGAGTCTTTCTAATGAAGGGGATAATGCGATTTGGGAAGAAAGGGAAGTTGACACCGAGGTATGTGGGGCCAGTGGCTTACAGACTTGGGTTATCGAACACTTGCATAGGATTCATGACGTGTTCCATATTTCTTCATTGAGGAGATATCTTCGGGATGAGTTGGCCCATATTTATATTGCGTTAGAGGAGATTGATTTATAACCCGATAGTTCTTATAAGGAGGGGTCCGTTGCTATCCTAGACCGTAGCGAGAGGAACTGAGGTCAAAGATAGTAACCTTAGTACGTGTTCAGTGGCGGCATCATAATGCCGATGAGTCTACTTGGGAGCGCGAGGATGAGATGCGCGATAAATATCCAAAGTTATTCTTACCAGTTATACCCTTATTTTTTGAATTTCGAGACGAAATTCCGTTATTAGGGGGGAAGTATGTTATATCCCGTAATTTTAATGATATTTAATTGTGGAATTAATTGAATTAAATATGGGAAATTAATTAGTAATTAATTCAGATTTAAATAAATATGTACTAGCGTGATGGGAATTAGTATTCATTGATGTGACTTATATTGAATATTACTTAGTGAGTAAAGTAATATGGGATTATGAATTTATTAAAATTGTCGTGAGTGAGAAATACGACAGTTATGGTCATTTAGTCGAGACGGATGTGTCAGTCGTGTCGAGACGCAATTTAATGAAATAAAAATTAATTTATTTTAAGTCATCCATATGGTCATTTCGAGTGCACCAAAGTGTCCGGAAGGGTCGATATGGTCAGAAAAGTCTACGCGGGGGTTCAGTTTGGGTCTTGAGGCAGTGTTAGGCCAAACGTCACCCCGGGAGGATATTTAGTCATTTTAGTTTTTAATGAATAGTGACCTACAAAAATTAGGCTGAGTATATAAGCCAATACTTAGGGTCATTAGGGTTACTGTCTGGCAAAAATAAGAGAGAACAACGTAGGAAGAAAGGAAGGGTTTCCAAAGGATTATAAGGCCAAACAACCACCTTGCACCACCACCACCACCGTCGGATTTGTGATCGGAAAGAGATCATCACCCCATACCATCTTCATCAAAGGATCATAACTTCTATTTAAAGGCAAGTGATTTATATTGCAAAGATTCAGTGCATATATTATACATGATAGTTTAGATTTGAAGACAAACCTTGAATAATTGAAATATTATGAATTTGGAGAATTAAACATTGAATATGGATAGGTTTTGCATGTAGATGATCTTCGGGAAATATTGGAAAAATAAAATCATAACCTAAGTGTCGGGAATTACAAAATTTATCTGAGATTTATGATGTTCTTGAAGAAAAATTAAAGAACTAGGGTTTGTAGAAATATTCATGATAATTAATCCAAGAAATCGATGCCCCCATGATCATTTGATGATTCTTATACGTTAGAACTTATGTGTTTATGTCGGTATAATAGTTAGTATGATTATTTGGGAGTTTGGGACATTGTAATTGAGGATTTGAGGTTTAAAATTGAAGAAACCCGTAGGCAAAAATATGTAGGAAACGTAGGCTGATCACTGCTTGATCGATCAATCGACCTATGAATGTCGATTAATCGATCGACTCCCCTGAAATTTGTGATTCGTTTTTCTTTTAAGGTTTGATCCAATCCCAACTTTCAAGAATTCTTATTATTGATCAATTGAACATAATGGGACTTGGGGAAGGTCAGTAGGGCTTTAGTTAGGCCCGGAAAGTATTATTATGTATGGGATTGAATGATAGATTTACCCGTGTTCGTCGAATGAGTTACGGTTGGAAATTATATAAATTGGGATTTAAACTGGATAATTAATTACTTAAGGTTAGTACCAGTAGTAAGAGGACATTAATTACTGAAATAACTTTACGAACAAATGGGAGACCTAGTAACCTTTTGGGATAAGGATTGGTACATGAAATTTTATGACAAGAGTTAATACGTTAATTGAATGTTATGTAGGATATTTGGGATAGAAATATACTAAGTATGAGACTGGTAATATGGGACGTGAGTATACCTATATTTAATTTTATAAATACTTAGGTTGTGTGATTACCTAGTATATGGATGATTATGTGTATGACATACCTACCATACTTGCTATCGCCAGGTGGTCTTGAAGGAGACAATCTTATCTTGAGAAGCCCTTCAGGGGGATTATAGATTTGTACTTAAGAGTATAGGACCTAAGGAGTACTTATCTGTGAGTGGATAAGTTAGGGTTATATGGGTACGTAGGTATGTGCGTAACCCATTACACCGTGGTCTGTGTTTGCCTCCAGTTTGTGTGATTTGTTTTGATACGATTCCTGAGAGATTCGGAATCCATAGTCCTTATTATGTACGTGATGTACTGGGACCTAATAGCAGAGTATGTACGCACCGTTAGTTTCGCCTATGTGTGCTGCGGTATTCGTATATATTATATAGTGAAATATATATATACACTGGTGATTATTGTACTGTTGCTTAGTAGATGAGATAGATTGTGATATTCATGGGAATGTAAACATGTGGGAACTTAATTGATTATTAAACTACTTTTGATCGATTAATAATCATTAAAAATGCTAATATGTATTATTTGGGTAATGCGGGTGGACACAGTGACTTAGAAATTATAGAAGGACTTGATTTAAACTAGTTAGGTGAGATAGCGTAACTAGAATGGGTTAGGAGAATGCGTTAGGCGTGCACAATAGTTGAGAGGTGAGAATCTCAAGTGAGAGCACGTGACTAACATGTGTATAATATTTATTATTTAATGCAATTTAAACACTTTCTGTTTTAAAACTATTTTCAACTCCGACTCTGACCCGTTTCTTGCAAATCTCTTCCTTATATATATTACATCAGGTGTCCAACAACAAGGACACCAAGCTTAGAGTTCTCATCAGTTGTCATGCTGTAGCTGCTGTGGAAGTTATAGGACCTCGGTACTAGACACCTCCACACTTATCATTGATTCACTTAGTGTCATTTCCTTAAGTTAGGGCATGTTGCCCATTCTTATTTACCGATAGTGGTTTTAGACATTCAATTTTATTTCAGTTATTAAGCTTTATTTCATATCAAACTATTGTAGTGGGATTTTATTCTTGAAGTGTTTACTCCAGAATCAATCAATTCATTATGTCATTTTATTTCTTATGAGATTGTATTGGATGATGAATGTTTATTTATTCATTTATTTGGTTGTATGTTAATTCAAGTTAAAATTTGACATCACACGTTTTAAATATCAAGTGGTTAGTAATCAATGAAATGTTTTAAACAGTAATGCTAAGACTGAACCAACTGGATATTCTGTTTTAAATTTAGTAAATGACTGATCACCCGATATTTAATTAGGCGGGGTTTTACGGATTGTTCGTCACAATTTTACCCGAAAAGAGTTAAGAGGTGGTTTGGCAAAGCTTTAAATATCCAGGGGTTGGTTTTATAAGTGTTTGCATTTAAAAAAAAATTCAAAATATTTTTAAAGAATTTTTGAAAAATTCACCGGCTCGTTAGAACGAACTGACATGTCGTTCGAACAAGATTCAGCTGGTCGTTAGAACAAGAATGTCGCCTTTTGGGTTTGCTCTGGAATGTCGTTCGAAGTTTTCGTTGGAAACCTTTCGAACGAGATAGGGTACATCGTTCGAACGAATACACCGTTTTTGATTTTTCATTAAATGTTTTCCAAATCTTTAATCCCCATCTCTTTGTAACAACTTTCCCTATCAATATATATGCGGTATTAGACTTTTAAAAAATACTTTTTAGAATTCTTTTTGTGATCAAACTCTTTACTATTTTCATCCAAATGCCTTGAATCTTTGAGGATCACTTTACCAAATCAAGAAGAACACATCCAAAAGTTCTAAACATTTGTAGAGATGTTCCCTATTGCTGATTTGTGGAGTCGAGGCTTTACGGCTAAATAAGAAAGGGATTGGGATTCCTGAGGCTGATCGGTGGATACCAAGATAAGTGCTGCTTGTTGTGGGTGGCGCTGGACTGCATCGTTTTCTGTTAAAGAATTGAAAATTCTTGTGCATCATACTTAATGGATCTCTAAGTAGTTTGTTAGTCATTACATGTTTGTCAACCTCTTTAACTATTTTGAATTAAAAGTTTTGCTCGAAAGAGATTTTTCCTCTATCTTCTTCTCATTTTGTTGGTTTGGTATTTGACTGTAATTTATCTGTATGTTCACTTTAAATTAAATCAAGATAAAATTTGGTAAAAAGTGAATTTTTGTGTTTAGCGTAAGATATATGTAAATCTATATAGCCCCTTCTTTCTCAAATTGGTTTCAGAGCTGGTTACACTAATTTATTGTGTTATCTTTTAATTTTGAGATTATATGAATATTTGTATAATAGACTTCCTATTTTTGATGGTTCAAATTATACTTATTGGAAAGATAGAATGAGTTATGCTTTAAAAATCAATTGATGAGAAGGTTTGTCTTATGTGTGAAGGAGGATGGACACCCACTACACCAAATACACTATTTTATAAGTGTTTTAAACACTTACAAATCAAACAGTAACGGTTTTAAACTGTTATAAAACAAGAAATTATATTTTTTTTGTAACTTTTCGAAACACTTACAAATCGAAATTAGTAACGGTTCAATCGGTGAATATTTTCGGAGGTATGCCCCATTATAAGTGTTTTAAACCGTTACTGTTTTCCATTTTATAAGTGTTTAAAACCGTTACTGTTTGAAATTTAATAAGTATTTAAAACTGTTACTATTTTAAGTTTTTTAAGTGTTTATAACCGTTACTGTTTTCCAGTTTATTAGTGTTTAGAGCCATTACTGTTTTAGACTTTGTTAGTGTTTGAAATCATTACAAATATTGAAAAAAATTAAAAAAAATTATTTAACTACCAAGGCCTGATCCAAAGCAATTCGATCGTATCTAAATACTACCCCTAACATGAGGAGAATATCAATTAAAATCCAACTCTGATTTAGAAGCTAGAAACTAAATTAAAATGAGAAATAATGTCATCTATAAAGTAGTGATAAAATTCATCCATTATATGTAAACAAAGAAGTAGTAATAAAAATTATGCAATCCAACTTCAAATGTCTAACTGGGAACATAAAAATGTAGTAGCTAAAATCATTCAACCGAACTCCAATTTCCAAATGTCTCTGACTGTCTGTGTTCCATAAAAGTAGCTTCATATCAGCAGCCTCCAAAGTGATAATATGCCATGAAGCCTAATATTTAATAGAAGGAATTAGAATTGTCTTAAATCTGATTTTATTTTAAAAAACAAAATTAGATACTTACTTTAGAAGTGACTCAAAGAGTAGATTGGTTTTCCATGATGCCATTGTCTCGGACCTGCAAGTTGATATATGTTACCAGTCAACTTATGCTTGTAAAAAAATGAGGTACTTATTGACTAATTGTATGTCAATCCTAATGTGCTTTAATTTTAGGATTTTGCTTATTACATAGAGAACCTTTTTTGGATTATGTTAATCCTACTTGAAATATTTAAAAGTGAATAACATAGCTTACCCATTATGGAACATTCAACATTAATCTTCCATAATAAATTTATTATAATTATGTTAGTTTAACAAATTTTCAAGTTAAATCTCATGACCCATTAATAGGTACCAATATATATTTAATTATTTTTAAAAATATTTCTAAACATATATATATATATATATATATATATATATATATATATATATATAGAGAGAGAGAGAGAGAGAGAGAGAGAGAGAGAGAGAGAGAGATTATCATAAATAACAGAGGTAGCAAGGCGATGAGGTTACTGGGGAAATCACATGGATAATGGATTTGAAAAGAAAAAAAATTCGAAGAGGCCATGTATTCAAATCCCCACAGAGGTAGCGATGCGAGGAGGTTATAATTGATTATTTTTTAGTAGTATTAGGTCAGATTTTTACACTATCAATTCAATACAATAACTTATAACATGATTGAACCACAATATACCAAACATAATTGAATTTTAACAAGAGCAACAAAGGAACATAACTAAAATAAGATTACAAAAATAATTTGGAAACTTAAGCTACCCTTCATGCTAATCCAAAACGTTTTAGTTTGTCAGAGTGAGGAGTTGGCAAATGCCTGTTGCACTGATGCCTCTGGAGTTCCATGTAACCATAACACCTAAACATGTTTTTATAAGCCCTGATCACATTGGTTTCAATGGTATCCCTTGCAGGACTCTCAAGTGGAAATTTCTGATCAAAGTCGGGAGATTTAATATAAAACTCCACTCCATGCTTCTGGGTCATCTTATGATACTGATATGAATAGTTCCTCTGCAAATAATAATCAGGCTCTGAGAGTGGCAAATAAGCAAGCAAGATGATTAGCAAAAAGGGTAATATCTGAAGAAGAAGCATCAAATTAGATCCGGTTCCTCCAAGATCTTCCCTTTGTTGAGGGTTGGTCGTTATAGTCCTTAAAACACGAGACTCGCGAAACATGTGGGACTGACCAAAAAATGACCTGAATATCTCATCAAGGTCAAATTCGTCCTAAAAAAAGTCATGCCCTGTTCTCTCCTCCGACGCCTAACATTATTAGACCGAAAATTGGTAATAGTTTTGAGAAAATAAAGGTTATTATTCAAGATAAGAGGATAAACGGTATAAAAAGAGTATTGGATTGAGGTTGATTGGATTTTACCTTTAGTTTGAGCTCAACAATATGTGTCTCATCACAGACTTCGAGGACCAGTGCCTGATACAGAAACAACACGCATGCTAGTAAACGTGTTTGAGTTTGAATCAGAGGGAGAAATTGCTAAATAAGGTGAAGAAAGCACAATATATAATTGTAATAAAAAATTGTTCATAAATAAGGCAAGGTTCTGTGAGACAAATTAACCATCAAGCTAACCAAGTGAGGACCAAATGTAAACATGCACCCCAAATATGTGTTTTATATGTCGAATAAGTCAGAGTTTGATACTGAACTTAAATGATTGAAATTCACGAGACATGCCTAAGTTACATGCATAGGTGTTTGGCAAATTTATTACACTGAATATTTAGTAAGAAGATACGGGGACCCATCTCCATAACTGATTCTAATAAGCCTTTGAAGAAAAGTAACAAGCAATTTTTTTTATCATCTCATACAAACTGCCATGAACAAATAAAAAAAAAAGAATCACATATGTCAAGCTTAAAATTTATAGTCTATACAAGGATGCTTATATTTTTTCACAAACATTTCAGCAAAACTTCTATTAGGTTGTGAAATAATTTTTCGTAATAATTCATCGTTGAGTGAATCGTGACCAAGTATCACCTCACATAATAATTAAAATGTAAGATCCCAAGATTAAGTGTTTAGGATATATTCTCAAGAAGAGGTGATGGGATTTTTTCCAATTAGTTTAAAGTGTTGCTTGATGCAAGGATAAATACAGTGATTCAATTATAAGATTTATGCCCGCCTCACTTCATCATGGTTTACAGGAACGAAATTCCAAAAAGGAAAAAATAGTAAAAGATTCACATAATTAGTGCACTAAAGAAATAGATCTATAGAATTTTAACGAATATAGAAATTTAAGTGAGCTTCAAAGAGATAAAACTCCCCTCAAACCCATTAGGAAATGTCGTACTCCCTAGAGGCTTCTTCTCCAATGGTCCTTGTGGGCGGTCATCCGATGAAGCTGCTACATCATGGTTACCAAATTTTAGGATGAAAAAGGCTGGATAAAATTATCAGAAAATACCATAGAGCCATTGGATGGATAAAAAGGTATTTGAAAAGTTTAAACACTGAAGTGAGGAAGAGTGTTCCTTTTTTTAAAATTTATACCTCTGTATGTCTCTGCTTTTTGTCCTTTAATCAATCTATTTTTACTTTCTCTTTTTTATTTTTTTTGAGTTTTTTGTAAACTCTTTCTTCTATTTGACAGACTTGCAAAGTGGGGGATGTTTTCTTTCATTTGACAGACTTCCACATATAATCAACATCACTATTACTATAAACATTTTCTTACATCTCTTTTTTCTCTTCTCCCACATTTATGAACTTCATTCCCACTTTGAGGCCCCTTGTGTCAATCTGGATATCTACTCCAATCATATAGGACATGTCTTACAAAAGGGAATACTCGTGTCCTCCAAAACAGAAACATAGCACATCGCATCCAAATCCAAATTATTCAATCAGGTTGACTATATCAAAAAGCAAAACAATAAATATAGATAGTTATCTCTTTACTATCAAGTAGGTAACATCGAACACTTAATGCTTTCTTTCAGATCTGTAAATCCCTATTGTAATACATCAAAAACTTGACTTCCATTACGCTAGAGATGAGCAATGTAAAAGCAGGAACAAGGAATCCCTATATTTATAGGAACAAATCCATTTGAAGGAGTCAAATGTCTTATAAGAAAATAGGGGTATAAACATTTTCTAGAATTACTTCTATTTTGTAGGAAAAATCAAGAAAAAAATGGCTGATGTTGGCAGAAATGAGATATGCAATAGAGATTAGATGGTAGTGCATGTTAATATTCATCATGTGAATGCAGAATAAATGGGTTGAAATTCTCATGTCTCATTGCAAATCATCATGCTATCAAACCCCCAAGTTGTAGTCTAAAACTATGAAAATCACAAATGAACCCGAGATGTAGATTAAAATAATAAATTACAAATTCACAAATAGACGTAGGTTGCAACAAAATAGAAATTAAGAAAATAACACTACTGAAATGAGACGTAGTAGTGACCAAAAAGGAATTGGACATAAAATCCAGTCACCATCTTGCACCAAAAGATGCATGTAAGACTGGGGCAACAAAACTATCATCATATTCCTCACCAAAATTTGGCATTCAAAACAAAATTATATAACTAGCTGCGATCAACACCATCGCCATGCCTCTGTGACACCCCGCCTAATAAAATACGGGGTGATCAGTCCTATACCAAATTAAAACAGGAATCCTAGTTGGTTCATCCTTAGCATCACTGTCGAAAACCTTTTTAAAACTTACTAACCACCTAGTATTCTAAAAAGATGGTGCCAATTTTTATCTTTTTTTCAATTAAACAACTAGTAACACGCGGAAATATAATATGAGTCATACACCACGACTGAATTAAATCAACTGAATAAATAATATACTACATGCCGAATAAACCATCGGCCACCAAAGTAAATAGTCCAATACAAACTTTCAACACCTGAATAAATAAGTCTGAAAATTGTACTAAAAAATCTGGGCGACAAGCTCTAAATAAAACTGAAACTGATAAATGATTCCTACTCTAGGAAGGAATGAACGATGCGTCTAATCCAAGCTCCTGCTGGCATCCACATATGCCGCATCTCCGTGTTCCTGGAATAGAATATCAAGTCTGGCATCCCCGTGGTTGGACACCTAAAAGGTTTTGAAAATAATTTTATAGCAAGGGTTAGAACCCAAAACATTTTGAAAATATTTAGCAAGTGAATTAACTGCAGTAATTAAAAATATATGAATGCGCTCCATATTTAAGTTAGTGTCTCACTCTCTTGAGGACATATTCACCCCTCCACTAATGTGCACACCCATCCAAGTAGTCCTTGTAATCCTCCATTGCCTTTCTACTCTAAACTGAGTATTGTTATCCATGGGTTATAAGTTATCTCACCAATTAACTTAATTAATTTCTTTTAATATCATATAACTGTATCACAAGTTATATAAAACAAATACATCGCACACTGTATTATTACCCGCATATAATAGTTACTACCATTATATACGTACCTTTACTACAACATCCACACATATATCATATGTATATTCATCCCTTCGAGTATACCCTCTCCGGATGATTCCTTCTAAAGTGCTATCTCACTAGGTATGCTCACATAATCTAGTTACGCAAGTTGGAATCGCTCACCAACCTGACCCAAAATATAAACGTAATGGAGGCGGTCATATTCCTTCCCTGAAAGTGAGATAAGCCCCTCACCCATATATCAGACGCTATGACCTGGGGATATACTCACCCTACTCCTCAAGCTAGGGGATTCACCCACATCGCGCAACCTCCCTTGATAGCACTAGAGTATATAATTTAAATAAATATCTAGTCCTTGATATTTAATAGCACACACAAAGTACACACACACACACACACACACATATATATAATATAAATCCCGATTTTACCGTGTACTGAAACCCGTAACAGTAGCCTGTATATTCCCGAGTCTATGGTCCGACTCTAATTAATTAATTTTCTCTTTAATTAATTTGTTACCCCTCCCGAGTCTACAGTCCGACTCTAATTTAATTAATTTACACATTAATTAATTTAATACTTGGTGTCGCCCAACCATCATACCCGATTATATATTTTAATCCATAACTAATTAATTACACCTCAATTCTTTTAATAATGTAGTACCACTCAACAACAATACCCGAAACTCGGTCCAAAATCAATACTTATGAATTATTTCCCGAAATTCGTTCATCTCATGACATATAATTATCACCCTCCTAAACCCAATTATATCACCTTATAATTGCTAAGGAATATGTGCTACATATGAATTTATCACTCAATAAAAGTAGGGAATTAAATCCTAAATTAAATTTCCCTTTATATATTAAACAAGCCGATCTGCCAAAAATCTGGGACCATCGATCGATCGAAAAGGTCCCTTTCTTCTCCGCTGTTCTGTTAAGCCATTAACGAACCCTCAAGCTTTTATTTCCATTCCAAACCCTTACCCAATAACAACCAACATTACTTCCACATCAGAAAATGGTCCAAACATCCTAGAGACCTTAATTTATCATCAAGTTTATACATAATCCTAAGTATATCCGATTTTGGTTTTTCACCCCGGTCTTGTTTTTTTACCGAATCCGACCTCACCATTTCAGTCAATTTAATCACTAATACATATTGTAATCCACCCTACAATTCAATCTTAACAGTCCCAAATCATAACTTAATATCCATTGAGTAATTAAATCTGTCCATTACTCTAAATTCAAAAAAACTCAATTTTAATTATGGTTACACACCCAAAACGAATTTTCATATACACATACTATAATATGAATTGGTTATCACCTCTTTTAAGAATCACAACAGTTAACCACTTGCCTGGAATTGTTCGTAGTGTCTAATCCGTTGGTGTAGAGAATGGTTGACGACGAACACTCACTTTTGTCCCTTAATTTGGCTCCAAAAGATCTCCAATTACCTCTTGATTTGTTTCCTCTGTGTCTCTCTCAAATCCTAGGTTTAGAGTTGTACTAACTGCCGTTCAACACTTCCCCAGTTAGGATTAAAACTCATAATCCCGTTTTTGGCCACATGGGCCTAATTAAAATGACCCAAATCACCCCGTGTGGACCCGACTATGCCTAAAAATGCCCCGAGACCCGATTACTACCCCCGAGTACTCTTTTCTGACTATCTTGACCTTTTCGGACTCAACCGCGCACTCAGAATTGTCATCTGAAATACTTTATAACATTCTCCAATTTTGGCCTCAAAATGCGACATACAAAATTTCGAACAATCAAACTTAAAGTCGCCAAATATAAATAATTCTTCCCACTCAAATAAATTCTCCAAAGTATAAATTTAAGTTTCTCCAATTTAAATATTTTTATATCTCCCAAAAATAATTAAATATTAAATCCTCAAAATTTTGAGGTGTTACAGCCTCCTTGGTTAGATAAATGCAAATGACACAATTAAGTAGGTTGATAGAGGTCAAAAGGAGCTGTACTCAAAAGACAAGCTATATATACAGATATATAGAGAGGTAGTCATTTAAGTTGTACTTCAGAGTTCCATCACTAATATTGAGTGAGCTAGCATTAGGATACATTTGGTCCCGTTTGGTTGTCCCAAAATTATAAATTGACTTATTTATAAACTGCCCCATTTACAAATTACCCATCCAATTGTGTTTGGTTTCGTCAATGAAATAAGTAAACCAAACCAAACCAAATATTCACTTATAAGTTGTATCTTGTTAAATATTTCAAACCGAACTTGAGTTATGACCCAAACCAATAACACTTATTAGCCATGCGATTCAACACGTGTTGAGTATCACACCCAACGTATCAACCACAGAATATTCCAAAACAATTCTATTCTCTCTTACTATAATTTTTCGTTTATAAAACGGAGCCAAGGGAGTGAGAAAAGAGCATTACCGTATCAAATACACAAACAGAAAAGTAATGAGTGAGTCATTAAATAAAGATTATTTAGTTTTCAAAGAGATCGGACGAGGCCGATTCGATGTCGTTTACCGTTGCTTCCAAAACCAAATTTTATAATCTCAAATTTGACACGTTCTTTTCGAATTTCGTCCTGCAAATACATAGTACTAGTACATCAAATGTAAAGCAAGGAAGGAGGAAATCGCAAATTATGTACACATAATACGTTTATGTGTGTGTGTATATATATAACTTAGTTACCTGAACAATTGTAATGTGCAAAAGAACGCCTCGGAGCCCAACTGAAAAGATGCAGCATCCATGACTCCAGGACCCGTGAGCTTTCCCCACTAAAAATGCCCTTGTTTTTACTGATTCTAATGCTATTATTGAGGCATTACCCACTAAAAATTAAATCTATCAAATTGTCCTCTCATTGAGTGATGACTTTTCCCCAGATCCAAATCTATCAAAAATATTAATGGGAGTGGGAAGGTGATTTATTAAGTGGCGATTTGAAAAGCGATAGACTAGTGGGTGAGAGGCAGGGAGGCATGGTGGAGTAGTGATAAACCAGCTTCAACGATATGCCAATGACGGTGCTCAGTTGTGCCAACAGGTTGTGCTGTGGAGGGGCGTGGGGGGTCAAGTGTTGAATGCCATAGTATGTAAGAGTTGAAGTTAAACCTTGATATTCTCCTCCTCCATCTGAGTAAAGCCATAAATACATAGTATAGTAATCCACAAACTAACTGCTAAACAACAATTAGATTCACTAAGGGCTCGTTTGGGAGTTTTGAAGAGAAGAGAAAGGAAAGGAAAATTTTATTAGGAGAGAAAATAAAAGAAGGGAAAGTTAATAAGAGAGAAAAGAAAAGAAAAGAAGAGAAAGGAGTTTGGGAGAGAAAATAAAATAATTTTCTTTCTTGCGTTTGGGAGTTTGGGAGGAAAATATTTTTTTTAAGAGGAAGAAGAAACAATTCATTAAAAACTTTCCTTTCTCTCCATTTCTTTCCGATTTGGAAAGAAAGGAAGAGAAAGTTTTTTAAAAATTTTCCTTTCTTTTCTCTCCTTTTAAACTCCCAAACGAGAGAAAGTTACTTTCTTTCCTACTTAAACTCCCAAACAAAAGAAAAGAAACACACTTTCCCTTCCTTTCCTTTCTTTTCTCTCCAAAATAGAACTCCCAAACGAGGCCTAAGGAAACATTTCAACTAGGATACAAGCCCACTGGTCGAAATAGTAACCTTACGAGGACTGAATTAAAGGCTTTGCTCATCTACCATTATGTCAGCAGCTTTAATGACATTTTCAATGTTGTGAAGTGGTTCTCCCATGACCTACAAATTCATTAATCTCTCAATCTCAATATGAAATAATTAAAATATTGGAATTTAATTAATAAAGTGGTAATTAATCAAATTAGTAGATGCTTACTTTTCTATGAGGACATCAGGTCTTCCTACTATCTCCTAACTCTTCAAACCTCTTCCCTCCTCCTTTATTCAGGTTTAGGACTGACAATGCAAATTATATATTTGCATTGCCAGAGTTAAAAAGGTTTTAGCTAATAAAGAAGAAAATTAGTTAAAGATCAAAACATGCATATAACGTAATAACACAAAATTCATACACTCCATTATGGAAAGTTCCTAACAAAAATATAAGACAACAACACCTAGCATAAACCATTAAAATCCATAATTATAAAGTTCATATAAAAAAAAAATCATTAAACACGCTTGACAAGTGCTTTCGGCCACACAACTCAGCTCCCGGGACTAACGTCTCTCAAATCCTCCGCTCCACCATATTGGCCCAAGTAAAGACCGACATAGAGGTCTGAGAGTGCGCGAGCGTTGAAATGAATTAATTATTTAATTAAATTTCAATTTCAAGCCCAACAATTTTTAACTCTTGCAAATAAACGTGATTGATTAAAAAATTAATGTAAGCATGAAAGACAGTCACAAATGAAGAAAAAAATCCCCGAAGGGCAAAGCCATTTATTTCACTATAATTTATTAAATCACAACTTACACGGATTACAATGAAATATTTTGACACACGAATACCTGCAGGTGTCGGTCGACGTCGTCAGCAATGGAACAACCGTAGCTACTCCACAAGAATACGCAGTTATATCTTCAGCAAAGATCCACACGCAACGAACCTCAATGACTGCAGTCTTCGATTAGTACCATGAACAGTACCAAAATCAGCAGCTTAATATTTCAAAAAAATATGTCTTGGGTTCCACAAAACAATTCATAAAAAGTAGTTGGGATTATGAATTAAATGAACAAAAGCTTTTGGACCCTCAAAAAGTGAGAAGAAGACATACCGGAAAAATTATGGAACACAAATAATTTTTTCTTCTTGAAAAGTGTTCTGTCAAAAGCTTTTCTTCTCTCTAAAAAACTGAACGAGCATGCCTTTTTTTTACAATAAAGATATGTGTACCCCCAAAATGTACCCCCATCCATACCCTCTGCTTTAAATGCTTATACCTTGTTGTTGTGGGTCCCGCCAGGGCATCGAGTACAACTTGCTATTGCCTTGTCTTATTAGGGGGTACAAAATGGAGGTACAAAATGGGGGTCACTGTAGTAATACCCTTTTTTTTTATAGAGAAGATTTGACCTAAGGTGAGATACCTTGGTACGTTGGTTATCCAAAAAAGAGACGTGTTGCCTTTAAACATGAAGTAACTGCGGAAAAATTTTTGATGTTGCCAACGACATCAAGTTTTGATGTCGTCCAATAAGAGAGTTTCTTAAGAAGTGTTCTCTCACTTCATTTAATGGTTCATTATCTCATTTTCAAGTCATGTTCTCTCACTTCATTTAATAGGGAATAAAATAGTTTACACAATTTATATATAAAAAAAGAATGACATTTTTATACTATAAAAATATGACAAAAATGTTTTAGTGTTTTTAAAACTATTTTTTTTAAATAAAAAAGTAAAAAACGTGTTTTGTTACAAAGAGTATATATTTAATATATAAACTGTTAAAAAGGTATTAAATATATACTCTTTTTCAAAAAGTAAAAAAAAAACGTGTTTTGTTACACTTTTATTTAAATATAAACAGTTTTTTAGTAACTTTTTTTAATTCTTTACTAAAAAATAAAGTTGTTAAAAAACAGTTTTAAAAAAAAAAAACGTTTTTGAATAACTTTTTTTTATTAATCTTTTCTGAAAAATAAAGTTGTAAAAAAAGTTTTTTTTTTCAATTTTTTTACTTAAACAAAAAAACAGTTTTTTTTTGTTGTAAAAAAACAGTTTTTTGATTGTTTTTATATTTCTAATATGTAAAAAAACAGTTTTTTTAATGTTTTTTCGCCATTCAAAAAACTGGTTTTGTACAGCAAAAAAAAATGCAAAAAAAAAATTGTTTATATAAAAAAACTGTTTAACAAAACACATTTTTTTAACGTTTCAAAAAAATAGCACATAATTAAAACATTTAAAATGTTTATATATTAACATTTTTTAAGATGTTAATAAATCACACATTTTTTAACACATTTTTTAAGATGTGTTACAATTTTTAAGAAGTTTATATATAACACATTCAAAAAACTGGTTTTGTACAACAAAAAAAAATGCAAAAAAAAAAAATTGTTTATATATAAAAACTGTTTAACAAAACACATTTTTTAACGTTTAAAAAAAATAGCACATATTTAAAAAAATGTGTTTTTATATTAACGTCTTAAAAAAATTGTTTATATATAAACACTGTTTAACAAAACACATTTTTTAACGTTTAAAAAAAATAGCACATTTTAAAAAAAATGTGTTTATATATTAACATCTTAAAAAATGTTAATATATAAACATTTTAAATGTTTTAATTATGTGCTATTTTTTGAAACGTTAAAAAATGTGTTTTGTTAAACAGTTTTTATATATAAACAATTTTTTTTTTGTTGTACAAAACCATTTTTTTGAATGGCGAAAAAACATTAAAAAAAACTGTTTTTTACATATTAGAAATATAAAAACAATCAAAAAACTGTTTTTTTACAACAAAAAAAAACTGTTTTTTTGTTTAAGTAAAAAAATTAAAAAATAAACATTTTTTACAACTTTATTTTTCAGAAAAGATTAATAAAAAAAAGTTATTCAGAAACGTTTTTTTTTTTAAAACTGTTTTTTTACAACTTTATTTTTTAGTAAAGAATTAAAAAAAGTTACTAAAAAACTGTTTATATTTAAATAAAAGTGTAACAAAACACGTTTTTTTTTACTTTTTGAAAAAGAGTATATATTTAATACCTTTTTAACAGTTTATATATTAAATATATATACTCTTTGTAACAAAACACGTTTTTTACTTTTTTATTTAAAAAAAATAGTTTTAAAAACACTAAAACATTTTTGTCATATTTTTATAGTATAAAAATGTCATTCTTTTTTTATATATAAATTATGTAAACTATTTTATTCCCTATTAAATGAAGTGAGAGAACATGACTTGAAAATGAGATAATGAATCATTAAATGAAGTGAGAGAACACTTCTTAAAAAACTCTCTTATTGGACGACATCAAAACTTAGACGTCAAAATTTTTTCCAAGTAACTGCTCCTTCACCAAGAAAAGAAAAAAAAACCGAATGCGCCCCCCATTTTTTTATTCTCTTCATGGCAATCATTGCTAATCACTAGCTTAAGCAATAAAAGGAGCCGCCCCATATTTTATTATCAAGGGCGCATGGCCAATGCCTGTTAGGCAAGAAACAGGAAATAGCCTTTATAAGGACTTTTGCGAAATCATTTGTAGAATCATTATGCCAATGATTGAAGACAAAAGACGACGACATTTTTTTTTTAAGCAATTGGCTTATACGCCAATGAAAGACGCTGACAGAAAGCAAAACAAATTGCCTCATTTTTTATTTGGCAGCCGCGTGGCAACAAGAACTAGGGTGTTTTTTTTTATTAAAAAAAGCAAAGCTTTTAAGAAATCTTTTGACAAACAAAACCAACTTTTTTTTCCTTTTTTTCTTTGAATAGAACTTCTTTTATGCAAAAGAAATTTTATATTTAAAAAAAATTAACCTTTAAAAAATAATCCCAATACTTTAAATATAAAATGCAAATGGAACTTAAAACATATTTTTACCAAAATTTTCTCGTTGGAGCTTGGATGTTGAAGAGTACTTATAATTCGTATCCGTCATTTGTATAGTATCTTCAATACTTTGGCGACTTGTAGCGGTGTACGACATAATTAATTGTGACGGACAATGTCTTTACAAATCTCCCCCTATGTTTATGTCAGTACAAAATAAAAAATTCGAATTATTAATCACAAGACAAGAATGACCTATACAAATCTACCCTCCCAAGACAATCATGAAAATGTAAAATGACAAGTCTTCAAACTTTCAAACTTTGCTTCAACAATCAATTTTTCAAAACTCCAAGCTTTTCTCATCGGGTATGCAACAATTTGATCTTAAATATTCGTACCTACACACATGAGATAGAGCAACAAACTCTCGTGACGTATTGAGCTTGAAATGATATAAACATAATGAATGTTAGCACAATAAAATCTCCCCTATACTAAAACTCCCACATAATATCATAATTTGTTCTCCCCCTTTTTATTTGTCCGAAATAGACAAGGAAAAGAATAAATCTCATAAAGAAAAACGGGGTGTCACGAAAAACAGAACAAACCAAGTATTTTTTTTTCAATTTTTTATAAAAAAGATGTTACAAAAAAAAAAAATCACACACCATGAATTTATACTAAGACGACCAAATCATGGAAACAGAATGAATAGGTGTGAACAAATTCGATAGGAATATCAACTCAATCATATCATATGTGCAAGATGCATAAGTGTACTTCTAACGAATGAAAATAAAAAATAGTCCTTTGGTGTAAAATTATTGAATTTAGATGACATCGTCTTAAATCAAAATCAATAAATCAAAGTCAACATGATATTCACACCAATAACGTCCAAAACGATTTCATGCTTTTTCAAGACTTTTTTAAGGATGTGCAAAGCCGTTTTTAATTCTCCAACCAAAGTCCCTCAATATATTTGCTTTTCGAGGTGATCTAAATTCTCAAACATTGGAGAATTGGCGAATAAACCTAATGGCCCATTATTGGCATGTTTTTTTTATTGCCTTTCAATATTTTCGGGCTCTTTTAAACCTCTTTGGACCCCGGATAATTAAAATTCCTCAATTTTTTAGGTCCAATTTAAACGGTGACTTAATCGCAAAGGATAGTTGATTACCTTTCGTAGCCCTTCACTATTTCTAAAATTCACACAAACTTACGGCAAAACGGTAAAAACATGCACACCTTTTATTATTTTGTTTTATCGCGCATTTGGTTCGTTGTAATAGACAGAATTGAGACGAAAACACGAAACCAACATGTGATTTGTCTAGAACAAACATCAAACAAATCCGTTCATGTATTCAATACATGACAAAATGAGTCAAACATGTAGGTAACAACACTATAGCAACTCCAAGACTCCAACTTTATAAAGCACATGAATGACATAACGTATTGTCTCAAATCACTATCAAACAGTCACATGAATATGGCATAAAGTTGTGACTTGGTCATCCTAAGTGTTCATAAATGGTGTAAAAAAAACTACAAAAATCTTTTTGAGATTTTTGAGTTTTCTAAAATAAAAGAAAGTCTTTTTGTATTTTTTAATTTTTAAAAAAAAAATGGAAAACATACAAACATGTTACACACTAGCAATAGATATATAATATCATCATATAAAACATCCTATGCTAGCAAACAAGTCAAACCTCAATCGTTAGGTCCATGTTTTTTTTCCAAAGGTGGTGACAACTTATGAAAAACCTCCATCAAGTCATGTGAAGTTTTGACTAAAAACTTAACTTTCTCACTAAGATGTGCAAACTCTCTCATGTAGTCTCCAGGAGCATGTAAAGAATCATGTGTGGGTGCATGTGTGGCAGAAACATATGTAATAGAAAAATGTGACACATTACCCAACTTAAAGCAAAATTCCCTAAGGTGTCCTCTCCACTTGCAAATGGAACAAACATAAATAGGCCTAGGAACACCTCTCTCAAAAACTCTAGGACATACTCTCCTAATGGGACGCCTAGGTGGGTTAATTTTCGGTCCATGTGAATCTGTCACTAAAGTGGAAACCGACTCGGGTGCGACAAAAGAAGTGGAAGCACCGTCATGACCTTTTCCTAGCCCGTCAAATCTACCCTTATCGGGATTAAGAACTACCTTTTCAACCTTGTTAGGTGCCTTCTCAAAAATGACTTTGACTTCCCTGGCACGTTCGAGATCACTCTCGAGTTGGGATACACGTGTCGTCAGACTAGACACCATGTTGGTCAAATCACATTTTTTCTTTCTTAAAACCTCATTCTCTCTCTCCAAATCTAACACTCGATGACCTAAATCCTTATTATACTTCTTTGTTTTTAAGGTCTCGGTGTACAAATATCTAAAGGCGTTTTGGATCTCACTTTCATCTCCACTTTCACACTTGCTTTCTTCCTCACTTGAAGCGCTAAAATCATCACCGTCGCATTCGTGTGCACTATTGTGGGACAAAGTGGGTGTGCTCACACGACTTGCTAAAAAAGAAACAAACTTCTCACCACTAGTCACATCACCCTCACCCTCACCCTCACCCTCACCTTCACTACTATCACTAAGTGTAGCGGGCATGGATACTTTCTTCCATTTCTTTCTAAGCCACGCAGGACACTCAAATGACTTATGCCCCTTATCCCCACATTCAAAACAAGTCACGTCCTCAAAATCCTCCTCACACTCCTCATCTGAGTCATTATCTTTTTCCTTCTCACCGCTTTCTTTGCCCTTTCCTTTATTTTTATTTTTCTCAAAAAATCTCCTTTTATTGGAAGAATTTTCTTTAGAAATTTTCAGAAACCTTTTAAAAATTTTCGCAAATAAGGCCATGTCGTCAAAATTAAAATCACCCTCAGAGTCGGACTCACAAACACGCTCTTTCTTTTTCTTCTCACTCTTGTCACCTCGCCTAGCATGGGTTCTAAGTGCAATCCCTTTATCCTTAGGCTTGACAAATTTAGGAAACATATCAATTTCATACGTTTGTAAGTCTCCTACTAATTCCTCTAATTTAAGCGTGTTTAAGTTACCCATAGAATTTAGCACAGTGACTTTAGGGATAAAACGCTTAGGTAGTGATCTTAGAATCTTTCTAACAACTCTAGCATTAGGAATGTGTTCACCAAGATTAAAGCTAATATTCACAATATCAGATAATCTAGCATATAATTCATCAAAACATTCAGTCTCAAGCATGGTGATAGTTTCAAATTGAGTTGTTAAGTTTTGCAATTTTGATTCTTTCACAGCATTAGTTCCTTCATGAGTAAGCTGTAAAACATCACATGCCTCTTTTGACATGGTACACATCATTATCCGCCGGAACTCGTCAGGTGTGATGGATCCAGAAATAGCACTAAGACCCTTAGAGTTAAAAGATGACCATTTAAATCCATGTTCAGTCCATGCAGTCACATATATTAAATTTGTCACGTTGTCAATAGTGATGGAGGGAGGTGTCCACCCTCTTTCAACCAAAATCCAAACTCTTTCATCTATGGCTTTTAGAACAGATTTCATACGGACTTTCCAGTAAGCATAATTAGTTCCGTAAAAAACTGATATTTTATTATATAATTTTTTCATTTTGAACACACCCTTTTTCAAAAATTAATGTTTTAAAAATTGATATTTCAGAAAAAATTTTGTGGAAAATTACACGGTATAATTGTGTAATTGGCTCTGATACCAATTTGAGAGTGCGTGAGCGTTCAAATGAATTAATTATTTAATTAAATTCTAATTTCAGACCCAACAATTTTTAACTCTTGCAAATAAACGTGATTGATTAAAAAATTAATCTAAGCATGCAAGACTGTCACAAAAGAGGAAAAAATCCCCGAAGGGTAAAATCATTTATTTCACTATAATTTTGTAAATCACAACTTACATGGATTACAATGAAATATTTTGACACACGAATACCCACAGGCGTCGGTCGGCGTCGTCAGCAATAGAACAACCGCAACTACTCCACAAGAACATGCAGTTCTATCTTCAGCAAAGATCCACACGCAACGAACCCAAATGACCGCAGTCTTTGATTAGAACCATGAATAGTACCAAAATCAGCAGCATAATATTTCAGAAAAATATGTCTTGGGTTCCACAAAACAATTCATAAAAGTAGTTGGAATTATGAATTAAATAAACAAAAGCTTTTGGACCCTTAAAAGTGAGAAGAAGACATACTGAAAAAATTATGAAACACAAAGAATTTTTTCTTCTTGAAAAGTGTTTTGTCAAAATCTTTTCTTCTCTCTCAAAAACTGTACGAGCATGTCTTTTTTTTTTTATAGAAAAGATTTGACCTAAGGTGATTTACCTTGGTACACAGGTTATCCAAAAAAAGAGACGTGTTGCCTTTAAACATGAAGCAACTTCTTCTAAACCAAGAAAAGAAAAAAAAACGAATGCTCCCCCCATTTTTTTTATTTTCTCTTCATGGCAATCATTGCCAATCACTAGCTTAAGCAATAAAAGGAGCCGCCCCATATTTTATCATCAAGGGCGCATGGCCAATGCCTGTTAGGCAAGAAACAGGAAATAGCCTTTAAGGCTTTTTGTGAAATCATTTGTAGAATCATTATGCCTACATTTTTTAAGCCATTGGCTTATACGCCAATGAAAGACGCTAACAAAAAGCAAAACAAATTGCCTCATTTTTTATTTGGCAGCCGCGCGGCAATAAGCACCAAGGGTGCTTTTTTTCAATTAAAAAAAACAAAGCTTTTAAGAAATATTTTGACAAACAAAAACAACTTTTGATTCCTTTTTTTTTTTAAATAGAACTTCTTTTATGACAAAGAAATTTTATATTTAAAAAAAATTAACCTTTTACAAATAATCCCAATACTTTAAATATAAAATGAAAATGGAACTTAAAACATATTTTTACAAAAATTATCTCGTTGGAGATTGGATGTTGAAGAGTACTTGTAATTCGGATCCGTCGTTTGTAGGTGATAGTATCCTCAATGCATTGGCGACTTGTAGCGGTGTACGGCATAATTAATTGTGACGGACATTGTCCTTACAAGGTCAAATATCGTGTCTAGTATCACTACTACCTCTTGCTCATGGACAGTCGCGTCTATCGTTCCCTTAGCAATCAACTTACCATTCAAGCCTTTAATCTCACATGGCATACCATCTTCTAGTACGCACCGATTTTCATTAGATGAAGCAGAGGTTACATGTATTGCACTTTCTCCATTTGCAAGGCTGGAGTGGTGCTTCCACATATTAGACTTCACAAATGTAACCAAGTTAGTAAGTGTGTTCTCCATGCTTTTCATAGATGCTTCTATTGTGTTCAATCGACCTTTCATACATTCATTTTCAGTTTTTTCGATTTGAAGCAGAGCATGGGCTGGAATGGAAGCTTTAATAGATGATAGTGACACTGAAGACCCTACACCTCGAGTGCGTCCCCTTTTTTCTATGCCAAGTCCAGTAAAATCATAAACATCGAGGAGGCTATGGCTACAAAAGAGACCAACAACTCTAAGACTGATGCCAATAAGAGCTCAGAGAAGAAAGAGTAGAAGGAGAAAAGGAAGAGAAGCCAAAAAGATATGACTAATATACTCCTATGGTCATTGGAATTCACCATATTCCAAAAGAAATTTGGGGGAACAGAGATATGAAATGGCCCAAAAAGATGCAGTCTCCTCCAAACCAACGAGATAAAAGTAAATATTATAAGTTTCATAAAAATCACGATCATAACATTGACAATTTAATAGCCCAAAAGAACGAGATAGATAATATAATCTGAAGAGGGGAGCTATCAAAATTTATTAATAAAGGAGGCCGAACAGACCATTCTTAAGAGCGAGAACCCATGAGGGGAGAATATAAGAAAAGAGGCAGGGATGGCAACTATGAGGATGATCCAGACTTGCCGAGGAGACTTAACAAACCTGTACACGAGGTAAAGATGATCTCTTTTAGTTGTAACTTTATTGCAAGGGGAGATGCTGGCGGAGGAGATGAAATAGCAGGGAGGAAATCCTACCACAATGAAGTGAAAGCCTATTCCTACATTCGACAGATCAAACTATCTAGTGATGTGGACACTCACCCGAGGAAAGTGAACAAAGATCGAAAGGTGGTAGGACACTCCGAAGATGCTCCATCAGGGGTGTTTTGTTTGTCACGATGTTAGTCCACTAAGGGAAGGTGGCTAGAGTGTTGATCGATAATGACAGTTCAATCGATGTTGGTTCACTAAGGGAACATTTTCTTACATATCTTTTTTCTCTTCTCCCACATTTACACTACACCAAAACAAGCTTTTAGTAACAGACTGTTTTTTGTTTTACTAACAGTATTATACTGTTACTATTTCTCACAACACCATACCGTTACTAATATCAGATAAGTGTTACTAATATTATTTAAATATTTTAAAAGTAATTAAAAAAAGTAATTAACTAACATTCTCACAACACAATACACCTAGCGTCAAAATATCCCCGACAAAGAAATTGTCTTTCTCCACAATACACCTAGCGTGACCTAGGGTTTCTCCAAAAAGCTAGCGTTTGATCTTCCTCTTCTCCAAAAAGAAATAGCGTTTGATCTTCTTCTTCTCCAAAATGCTCTTCCTCTTCTCCAAAATGCTCTAGCGTGACCTAGGGTTTTGGAAGAAGTCTCAGTTAGCGTGACCTAGGGTTTGGAAGAAGTCTCAGTTAGCGTGACCTAGGGTTTTGGAAGCATTCGGCGCTCACATCACAACCTAGGGTTTGGGAATTGCGATTTGCTTTCATAAGGTAATTATCTAAGCGTTCTAAGCGATTTACTATTCATAAGAGATGTGTTGTTGGGTTACAAGTTTATTTTTTTGGTAAAATGCAATGTATTTTTGTTATTGTTGTTGGGTACATACTTTTTATTTTTTTTGGTTCAAGTTTTTGATTATTTTGTATTAAATCCAAAGCTTAGAATGTTTTTTATATACTGATTTATAAAAAACACATAATTGTATACACTGATTTATACTATTAAAACACATAATTGTATATACTAGACCTGGTATTTAATACCCTGTTATACTATTAAAACACATAATTGTATACACTGATTTATACTATTAAAACACATAATTTTATATAACTAAGGAAATTGCACCCCTCCCCTGAACTTTAAGGTTTGTTCTAACAAAATTACATGTTGTAACTATGATTTTTCTTATGTGTATCAATAATTCAATTTTTTGTATATAATCATATAACTTGTGTGTAAACCATATTTTTTTGGTAGTGCAGAATGTCACAAACATTGAACAAAGAGTGGATGAATGAGAGGAATAGAATAAGTGAGGTGTACACAAATGGAGTTGCGTCTTTTATTAATTTTGCAATTGCAAACAATGGCCATCAATTCTCGACCTTTCCTTGTCCATGTGTTAAGTGCCGAAATAAGAAGCGTTTTACTGCGGTAGATATCAAGGGTCATTTGATAATGCACTGTATAGACAGGACATATACTAAGTGGGTTTTACATGGTGAAACACTATCATCGAACCTAACATGTCCCGTAGTAGATACTATTGATTGTGAAGGACATGATGAAGCTGATAACAATGAGAATGAAAGGTTGCGAAACTTAGTTGACACATGTTACGGAGTGCACGAACAATATTGTGTAGAACCCGATCAGGAAGGATTTTCTGAAAAATTGTATGTCGACAATGAGAAGTATGATCAATATAATAAATTAGCGATGGAGAAATTATCCCATTCATGTGAGGGTTCTGAGACTACTCTCTCTGCAATTGTTGAATTGCATAATTTGAAAAAGCAGTTTGGTTGGTCGGGAAATAGCGTGACCTCTCTCTTGTCGGTTTTAAAGAGGTGGCTTCCAAAAGGAAACACATTACCAGAAAAATATCCGCACATGAAGAGAATGATGAAAGACCTAGGTATGAAAGCAAATTACATTCATGCTTGCGTTAACAACTGTATTTTATACTGGAAAGAGAATGAAGATTTGGAGGAATGTCCTCAGTGTGAAGAACCGAGATATGCAGTGACCTCAAAGAAAGGGAAGAGGATATGCAAAGAACCGATGAAAGTGTTGAGACATTTCCCTTTAATTCCAAGGCTAGTGAGATTGTACACTGTTCCTTGGATAGCGCATGAAATGACATGGCACCATCGGGCAACAAGTTCATGGGATTATCAGCGACATCCTTGTGATTCATCCCAATGGAGAATGCTAAAAAGTAGATGGCCCGATTTCTCCGAGGAAGGGCGCAATGTTTGGCTTGCAATAGCAACATATGGGTTTAATCCCCATGGTATTCAGTCTAGTAGTAATAGTTGCTGGCCTGTCATGACCGTGCCTTATAATGTGGGGCCTTCTTTATGCTTGAAGCGTGAGTTCCAAATTTTATCTTTGCTGATTCCTAGGCCAAAGGCACCGGGTCAAGACATTGATGTTTTTCTTCAACCATTAGTAGATGAGTTGAAACAACTATGGGAAGGAGTTCCAGCTATTGACATGCACAAAATGCAACCTTTTACGTTGAGAGCTATGTTAATGTGGGGGATTCATGATTTTCCCGCATATGGAAACTTATCTGGGTGTGTAACACATGGTTACAAAGCATGTCCTATTTGTGGCGATGACACTCCATCCATTTGGCTAGAACATAGCATGAAGATAGTTTACACAAACTATCGTGTGTTTCTTAAAAGCGATCATCCTTTTAGGAGTGGTAGAGGTTTGGGACTTAGGACACAAGAAGTTGGACGTCCCCTGATTCGACTAAACGGAGATGCACTTGTGGAGAAGTTAAGAAATATAAAGTATGTACCTGGAAAAGTCTCAAAAGTTCCCGCTAAGAAGAGAAAGTCTAATAATGTTAATGGGAGTGCTAATGTTGAAATTAAAGAAGCTTGGTATAAAAAATCTATTTTCTTTGATTTGGAATATTGGTCATATCATCAAGTTCGACATGTCCTTGATGTGATGCACATCGAAAAGAATGTTGCAGAGCATTTGATAAACACAATTCTTGATGATAATAAAACAAAGGATACTGAAAAGGGTCGATTGGATATGAAGGGTATGGGCATACACAGCGGTCAATGGCTTCAAGTTGATGGACGCACCGGAAAAATGATAAAACCAACAACACCATTTATCTTGGATAAAGAAGAAAAAAAACAATTCTGCCAAATTTTGAAGGACTTAAAGCTTCCTACCAGTTTTTCCTCTAACTTGAGCAATATAGTAAGTCTTAGTCCCCCATCTTTGCACTCCTTAAAGTCGCATGATTATCATGTCATAATTGAACATCCGCTACCTGTGTTGCTCCAACATGCCTTTCCGAAACATCGAGATTTAAGAAGATCAATCCAACAATTAAGTTTGTTCTTTAACATGTTGTGCTCTAAGGTCCTAATTCGGCAAGATATCCAAAGAGCCAAATACATGGTTGTTGAAGCATTGTGCGTGTTGGAAAAATATTTTCCACCTACGTTTTTTGATATTAGCATTCACCTCACTGTGCATCTAGGAGATGAAGCCCTGGTTTGTGGACCCACCGACGCTCATTGGATGTATCCGTTCGAAAGGTGATTTTTTTTTACCTTTTAATATAGTAAAATATGCCCTATTTAAGTTAATAATGATTGCTATTAATTTTTATTACCTAATACAAATAGGACGATGAAAGATTTCAAAGATATACCCAGCAATAAGCGGTATGTTGAAGGTTCAATTGCAGAATCCTACGTTGTTGCTGAATCTGTTAGATATTGCATGGAGTACATGCCAAATCCATCTGATGGAAATCATAAACGCTCCCGTGAGGACTTTTTAGAGGAAGGTGGAGAGTTCTCTGATGAAGGGCCTTTGCTGGATGATAAGACTATAACATTGGGACCCGTACAGTTTCAACAAATACGTCGATGGGTATTATTTCTACTAAATGTTGATGGATTTCAAGAGTACTATAGGTTTGAGTTCTTTCGTTTGTTTATAGTTAAGAATTAATTATCATTTTGAGTTATAATTACTTATATCAAACTACATATTGCAGTGAATATGAAGCATCACTGAAATTCGTGTCTCGTCCTAAAGGGAAGGGGATTGAAATGACAGAAGTGGAGAAACAAACTTCTTTTATCCCTTGGTTATCCGAGAAGGTGATTATATAAATACTAATATATTTATTAATCTTTCCATTAAGTATGATGAGAATTGAAACATTGTAGTAATTATGATTTGTTTTCATCAAACAGTTGCTGAAATCAGGAGAGACGAAGATAAATGAAACATTGTGGCGGTTAGTTCAAGGGCCGCAATTCAAGGCTAAAACATATAAAAAGTATCGTGTAAATGGTTTCGTATTCTCTCCTAAGTATCACGACGATACTGTTGTCACACAGGATAGCGACGTTTGCTTGAAGGCATGGACACAATTTCGAGCTAAAAAAAGTGATAAGAATCTCACAAATACTTGGACTATGTGGTATGGAGTGATCAAACAAATTATTGAGCTGGACTATACCTTGTTTAAGGAGGTGGTATTTTATTGTGATTGGGTGAGAGTGGAGGATAAGACTAATGGTTGTAAGCTTTGTACGGACTCCAACTTAGTGATGGTAAATTTTGATAAGTTTAAGAGCGTTGATAATGAGTATGATGAGCCTTCCATTCTCGCATCCGAGGCTAGTCAAGTATTCTATTCGAAAGATCTTAAAAATCCCAATTGGTGGGTTGTTATACAGTCACCTAAGAGATTGGCGAGTCCAGTGGACGACTTAGAGACACCAACAATCTTCCAATCTATTCTTGAAGACCAACCGCACTTGGAAAGTTTGCTCAAGCAATATGACTCGATTTAGTTGTTTTAATATTGTAACTCGATTTAGTTGTTTTAATATTGTTTTAATATTGTAACCGCACTTGGATATTGTAACCGTTGAAAGCTGTTTTGTTTTACCAACATGACTATATATATCTCTATCAATATGCTAATGTTGTATTAATATGATAATTCAATGCATATTATTTTATAACAGTTATTTCTATTGTTGGCATCTATTTTTTGTTTTGGCAGCACTGTATTGGGCATTATGGCTTCAAGTGCAAGTGGTGGTTCGAAACAACAAACGTCATCAACACCACAACAAATATCATCCACTCCGCATCAAGAAAATAAAAAGAAGCAAGAAGAAATGGATAAAAAGGCTAAACAATTACAATATATGACCCAAGATGGTAAAATGAGAGTCACCGTTCAAGTGGATGGGAGTGTAGTCGGTCCATGGAGTGGGAGATGGAGCACTCGGGTTGGTGATCTTGTTAGATCTTATATTCCGATTAGGTACGAAGATTGGAGAGTTGTGCCAAACAATTACAAAGATGATGTTTGGAATGCTTTAATGGTAGGATTTGAGTTAGATGTTGAACCGGAGGTGGCTCGCCCCCTGATGGAGAAACGGTTTGCACAGAAGTTTAGGACACACAAAAGTAATATGAGATGTTTTTTGCCTACCGAAGACAATCCTGGAGTCCTACCGGAAGGTGTTGATCTCAACATATGGATATTATTTTGTGAGAACGAAAGGAAAGAAAAAAAGAAGTCACAAAACATTCAAAATTCCAAGAATCGAACCAATTTAGAATATTCCCATACACTTGGGCGTCGCACCTATGCTGCTTTGCAATATGAAATGGTATGTATCATAATGTTTTTCAAATATCAACACTACTTTTGTGTATAACATGTGATATTTAAATTGTAGGTTCAATCGAACCCAGAAGAAGAATTAACGCGAGTAGACACATGACTTGCGGGACACGAGGACAAAACGGGGAATGCCTTAAACAGTGCTAAGCTTTACTATGTGCGTATTTACATGAAAAATAATAATATTTTTAGTATTATTTATTGCGTTTATTAATGAAGTTTTCTCATTTGATAGGATAAAGTAAAGGATGCGATTGAGAAAAGAAAGAGAGAGAGTGGAGAGGGTAGTAGCAAGAGCCAATGCATAGAGAATGATGAATTGATAGAGGTTTTTGGGAAGGAGAAAAAGGGAGGAGTTCGTGGAGTTTGTCCCCATATTTCGAAGAAGCAGTTGATGCATTTAGGGGTGGCAAATGCCAAACTTAAACAAAGAAAGAAGGCAAATGATGATGTGGATGCATTGAAGGAAGATATCATCTCTTCCGTCAATAGAAGATTTGAGGAAAATAACAGACAAATTATGGTATATATGTATTTTATATAATTTCATTTATTAAAAAGACTTATTTAGATATAAAAAATATTAACTTACTATTGTTTGATCCATTTTTTCATAGGATGCTATAGAACGTTTAGTTGATGCCTTCAATGCTCAAAACGGAAAGGGTCCACCAATCACACCGATAAGTGATCATGCATCCAATACAAGTCTACAACATAGGAATCTCTGTCAAAATTTGGATAATGTTTTTGCATCCGCTTCTCGTCCTGTTTATGCGACCACACCTTCTCTTGCCAACAATCCCAAAGTAATCTTGCTTGATAGGTACAATGAAGAACTGACAAAGGGGTATGTCGTGACGGATGCAACAAAGGATATATGTCATGGTAAGTGAGTTAGAGTCGGGGAGAGGAAAGTATATGTGGAGGAAGTGATGAAGCCGGATGCTAGGTTGTTTGATGCTCCTTAAGGTGACCAATTCACTTTTGCTGACCTAGTCTTGGGGGGATATTTGATTTGGCAGGATTGTTGGCTTAAATATGTTTAGTTTATGTTATGAACTTTGTTTGAGCTATCTATATGTGGACTTAGTTTGCATTATGCGTTTGTTATGAACTTTGTTTGAGTTATCTATATTTGGACTTAATTTGCAATATGTGTCGTTGTGAACTTTGTTTGGATCTATCTATATTTGATTTGGAATTAATTTGGACTGTCATTTTTTATTGTAAAACCCCTTTTAACTCCGCCAATGCTAATATTTATTTGAGCATTGCCGGTCCCAAGCCCGGATAAAGGAGGAGGGAAAGGTCATTTATTTGGTTTCTTTATTCTCATTCTTCATTTTGTTCTCATTCTTCATTTTGCTTTTCTTTCTATCACAAATGTCATTCATTTTTCTTTTCTTTATGCAGGGACTCAGAAATCAAATGAGCTGCTTGGTCAGTTTCGAAATGAGGGATATGTTCATATAGAGAGAATTCTTGTCACTTAAATGACTCATTATAAACCTGCAATGATGCTCCTGAACCGATTTGAGGACTAATCATTGTTTTTAAATTCAGTTATATCCCTGCTTAGGAATGCATTCTTGATTTCAAAAGAAACTACTGTGCGTGACCGGTAATTGCTATTCTGAATGTGCTCCTATTAGCTATTCTTGATTTCAAAAGAAACTACTGCCCATGTTTTTCATTTTCTTTATTGCTGTTCTGAATGTGCTCCTATTAGTTATTCTCTAAATTTCTTGTGGTTTTGTTTTCAAACTGCCCAAACAGAGCAGAGAATACTTCTATTCTTGCTGGTCTGATTTAGAAAACAAATGCTCAGGAAATGAAGTTGACATCCTCAAACAGAACCAGATCCAAGGTACCTTGTACCATCCTGTAGCTGACTGTGTTGTGTTGACAAACTTGCAATACATTTTGTTCTAAAATGTTTCCATTTGATTAGTGCACACATTATGTTGTATATGATGCAATCTTGTTCAAATTAGTATTCAAATATACATACTTTTTCCATTTGATTAGTGCACACATTATGTTGTTTAGGCTGGCAGACTTGTTTAGGCTGGCAGACTTGTTAATTGACTTGTTATTTGGGGATTTTATGAATTTAGGACTCCTCAACGTTTCCATTCCACATAGAGAGGACTAGTAACATTTCCATTTCACCTCTAGTCCCTAGTATAATGAGAGTGGAAGATTTTATTTGCCCAAGAGATAAAATTTATTGATAGATCTATCTACCTCTCGTAGATCTGAATTGTATACTTGAGCGTGTGTATATGATTTATTGTTGGTTGTGATGATACTGTGTGAGATATACTACACATGAGATTGGTTTGATCTTGATTTGAATGAAGGATGGTTGACTTTACGAATTATATATGTTCAATTGCATATTTACTTGGAATTATTAAATGTTCTTCATTTAATAATGTAAATCAGATCTTGTTGAGCATGTTATTTCATTTAGTTTTGTTTCCATTGTTTTTAGAAGAATTGAATTTTCTTTTTAAGCTGGCTTGTTTAATGAGTATGTATGAATTGTGCAGAATTACAAATTATTCTTCTAAGTTCTCAACTGAGAGGTTAGTGAATAGAGATTTGATCAGTTGAGGAGAGTTTTTGGCAGATTGATTTTCGCATTTTTCTGGATTGGAAATCTGTTATAATTTGTTTCCATTTACATAAGTCGTGTCATCCACAAGGGCTAAAAACTCTAGTTTGGAGTAGTTTTGATTGATGTCAAGGGAATTTAGTTTTTTTGCCTTAGAAGCATTCCTTCCCTTTTTGTTGTTAAGCCTACTATATTTTGTAAGTAGTTTATATATATCTGAATAGCCAAGAAAAATCACATTTTGCGATTTTGAATATGAAATATGGTGGGTTCGTGTCATGTTTAGATACCTAAGGTAGGTAAATATAAATCATTTTAATTTTAGCTCTTCTCTTTAATTCACACATCTATACTATGATGCTGATGTTTGTATTTGGTGTATATGAAGCTCAATCCGGAATTAAGTAGCTGTCGTGCCAGAGGACAACTAGTAAAAACATATAGCCAAGAGCGTCTCCCGTTCACGCACCCACAGATCACACAACGTCTTTATCTGAATAAGCTACTCACAGGACTTAATCAGGAGTTGGTGGAAATCCTCAAATCATGAGGAGAATGTGTCGGGTAATGAAGTTGGGGTTTTGGGAAAGTTTAGGGTCCGATTCGTCAAATTTTTAATGTCAAAAAACTGTGGTGTGTGTGGGTGGGGTGGGGGGGGGGGGGGGGGATTCTTACTTTTGGGTAGTTGAAATAAAAATTATTTTTATATATTGTAAAAAGCCTTTTCATTGGCCCCACGATGGGTCCTCACAATATGAACAAGCTTATACTTAGCCCTCCTCCTATCTGCAGACTTATTCGACAGCAACACAGCTGAACCCCCAACTCGAAACAAACAATTAGGTATCAACATAGACTTCTTATTCCCAAAATACCAATTCTGCGTAATATTTTCCGTACTCACGACCACCGTGTACGTATTCCTATGAACCAGCAACAAATCCTTGGCAAGATCCACCGCTATGACCCCCGCACTACAACCCATCCCCCCCAAATTATAACTCCTAATATTACCCCTCAACTTATACTTATTAACAATCATGGCCGAGAACGACGGGGTCGAATTAAACAAACTATAATTCACATGTGAATGACTGACTATTGTATTTCTCTTCTAATTTTTTTGGTACTTGATTCCATGCTATTGATCTTTTATGCCATTATTCATTACATAAACCTACAAAAATGAAAAACATTTCAGCTTTCATTGTAAAGATTACATCATATTTTGATCTTTTATTAATAGTGTATTCTGATTATTGTATCAGTTATTAACAATGTATCCTAATTATTATACTTGTAAACTTTTTATATTGCCAGCAATTGTGATAAAATGAACAAGAGAATATGTTTATTGTTTGTGCATTTTTAATATGGTGTTCTCAGGTGGTTCGTGGTATTCAAAGATTCACATCTGATGGTGCTGAATTTGTGGATGTTTGTCTACCCATGGGATACTGGTCTTAAAGAATAAGACTCCTCAGTGGCACGAGCAACTCCAGTGCTGGTGTCTCAACTGCAATGGACGCGTGACTTTCACTTCTATAAAGAACTTTCAGCTTGTTGCCTCTCTCGAGAATGGGTGTGAGCATGAGAATGTTATACCCCAGTTTGGGAAAGTGGGTAATGGCGCGCTCACTGTTGATTATAAATATCTAATCTCGGCGTTCCAGGCATTTGCCATCTGTCTTAGCAGCTTTGACAGCAAGATTGCATGTGAATGACTGACTGACAAACAGGTGCATATACATTTTGACAAATGCCGGATAAATTATTATTAGTATTTTAAATTTATTTCTTGTACGTTCTGAAATGTTAATAATGTTGTCTATGAAGCACCCACACTGTCATGTTGGTCACGTGCTGGACATTGATATACTAATGACAGTTCTTCCCCGCAGAGTGCCACTTGGTGATTACCTTATGCCAATATGGATACGTTCATTGCCCACCATTTAGATCTCTTCTATAACTATAGAGATCAGTTCGTTCCTCAGATGGTTAGTTCTCTCAATCGCCTTGGATTGCCTTATAATACCACGTCAAAAATTAGCTTCTTGGAATTGAATTTGCTGGGTTTGGTTTTCAGTTGGGAGAGACAGAGATAGAGACAGAATGAAACAACAGGTAAGTAGGCCAAATGTCATGCAAGCTCTTCTAGAAGGGCTCTAGTTGAGCCACCCTCAGCCGCGGATGCCTAGCGAACTCATTAAATATATCGAAAAGACTTATAATGCATGGAACATTGCATTGGGGCTTTTCGAAATCCATGTGATGTTGTTTGTGAATGACACAAAGTTCTCGAAGTCTTTAGCCGAGCTTTATCATTTGCTTAACGAAGAAGATATGAGGTGAGGATTGTGGAAGAAACGGTCAATTATAGTTGAAACCAGTGTTGGGCTTTCACTTATTCAGCATGGTTTCTAGAAGCGGTCTCAAAGCCTTTTTTACTAGGCAATGATTAAGGCAACTCAAGGAACTTACAATAACGCAGTTCCAAAGGCTGAGATGTGTCTTTGGGAAGAGCAGTGGCTCAATTGCGCTAGTCAGCTCAGCTAGTGGGATCTTTTAGTAGACTTTGGCAAACTTATTGAGAATTATGAAATATTACTCGATAGTCTCTAAAAACAACCTGATTGGGCGTATTTGAAAGATCTTGTAATTACAAAGGCTTAAGTAGAAGAAACTCCAAAACTTCGTATCATCCAAGCCTATTTTGCTCTTCATGAAAAGAATACAAAGGGTGTGGGGGATGCTGAAAAAATAGTTGGAAAAGGTGTTGATCTTGCTTTGGAACAGTAGTGGAAATTGCCTTGAATGTCTATTCATTCCAGAATTCCTCTTTCTGGGAGTTCTACTGTTGGTGAACAGTAGTGGAAATTGCCTTAAATCCCATACCTTTTGGATTTGATCCAAATGAAGCTTTCCCAGGGAAATTCTTCTAAGCTTGAAAAGAAAGACACAAGGGTGCTTCTGCGTCTTGCACCATGGATAAGCTCAAGGCCTCAAACTTTCCTGCTTCTGCATCTTGTTTACAGGATGTGACTAGTGTTCGATCGAGACATAAATGGTGTGGTCTTGGGTTGCCTCAATTCCATTTCAGGTGAGCTTTTTATTAGTATATAACTATTTAATTGAAATGGTGTGGCCTACTAATTCTGAATCACAAAGCAATCATTAGACTTGGGTGGTGTTTGGCAGTCCTTAGACTTGATTGTGATAACTCACGTGTTTTGTATCGAGTCATGTTCACATCATGTCTAGTGTTAGTCACCTTTAACCCAATCCATTTTATGATTGCATAAAATGACTTTAAACTAATCCGACTTGAATGTGTCACACTAATACAACTTCAATTGATATATGGCCTTAACATCTGTTTTATTTTTGTACAATATTTTCATGAACATCTTGATGTGGTGGGAATATTTTGATGGATAAATACCGGGACTAACAATTTTGAAGCCTAGACCCCTCTGGACGAGAAAACAAGTGTTTAATCTTATTGTGCCAAAACAGATTAATCTCATGAGAACATCAGCTTGGCATGCAGAGACTGAAAGTGGAAATATAACACCGGGAGACACCCAAGTTCGGATAGAGAAGGGAGAAGTTATTACTGGTACTCTTTGCAAAAAAACACTGCGTACATCGAAGGAAAGTCTTATCCATGGCATCTAGTATGTTTTTAAGAATACATAAAATAGAGCATTATACTTGGGTGGTTATTCCTTTTAATTTTGACTTCATAGTAAAGTACATCGGCTATATTATATGTTTGTATGTACAGGGAGGAGGTTGGTCTAGATGCTGCTCACAATTTTTTGGGGCATACCGAGTGGCTTGTTGACTATTGGCTTTTGCAGCAGGTTTTAGCATTGGTATTGGAGATACAATTACAAATGCTTCAATTATGGAAAAAAAATTAATGAAACTATATCTAAAGCAAAGAATGAATAGTTAGAAGTGCTATTGAAGGAATCATGCAGATTCATTTAATGGATTTCTTCGCAATCTATGGGGAGTACATCATGTGCAATAATAGTTACAAGTGCTATTGAAGGAATCGTACCACCATCCAATGCTTTGTATCTGGTAAACCCATAAATCCATTATTATATTTAATTTCATCGCCTCTCTTTAATTTGCACATCTGTACTATGACGCTGATGCTTGTATTTGGTGTAAATGAAGCTCAATCCGGAATCAAGTAGGGGTCGAATTGAAATGTTAAGAATTGGCATTTTTTTGTCTTATTTCACCCTTTTTAGAGTGTTGTGATATTGTTAATTTGTACGCTAAATGTTGACGTTATAACTAATATGATAATTTTACTTTGTTTCAGAGAATGTCATTTATGGATCCTCATCAAGTTTCCAGCGTTGCGGGTTGAGGCGGATGATGATGATAATAGAACGAAGGTTGGTAGTTAACAATAACAGACTTATTTTTTGTATTTCATTTGATTAGTTATAATATAAAAATGTCACATTTGGGGATGATTGTATCAGGATGTTATATTGGATGCTTTTCTTAAAATAATGTAACTTTCGGGGAGATTGTATTATGATGTTTCATTTGTTTGGTTTAAGTTTCTTTTGTAAATAAAGAGTGTAGGCTTATATAAATGTAAATATTGAATATAATGCCCTTGTTTTTGTGGACTAATTTTGTATATCTTTTAAGGATTTAAATAATGTGATAAGAATAATTAATTTTGTTTAAATTCAGGATATTGGATTTTGAATAAATTTTTTTTAAATATGTATTAATATTAGTAACAGAACTCTACCGTTACTATTAGTAACAGAACTACCGTTACTAATTCTGAATTTATCGTTACTATTAGTAACATAATTTTTCGTTACTAATTCTGAATTTTACCGTTACTATTAGTAACAGAATTTTACCGTTACTAATTCTTATTTTTCCGTTACTATTAGTAACAGAATTTACCGTTACTAATTTTATTTTTTTCCGTTACTAATAGTAACAGAATTTTACCGTTGCTAGCTTCGTGCCCCACCCCTTTTTTCTAACAGAAAAATTGTGTTACTAATATATTTAGTAATGGTAAAATTGTGTTACTAATAGCGTGTTTTGGTGTAGTGTTATGAACTTCATTACCACTTTGAGACCCCTTGTGTCAATATTGATATCTACTCCAATCATATAGGACATGTCTTCCAAAAGGGAATACTCGTGTGCTCTAATATAGAAACATAGCACATCGCATCCAAGTCCAAATTATTCAATCAAGTTGACTATATCAAGAAGGCAAACAATAAATATAGATAGTTCTCTCTTTACTATCAAGTAGGTAACATCAAACCTTAATGCTTTCTTTCATATCTGTAAATCCCTATTGTAATACATCAAAAACTTTTAACTTCCATTACGCTAGAGATGAGCAATGTAACAGCAGGAACAAGGAATACCTATATTTACAGGAACAAATTCATTTGAAGGAATCAAATGTCTTATAAGAAAACAGGTGTATAAACATTTTCTAGAATTAATTCTGTTTTGTAGGAAAAATCAAGAAAAAAATGGCTGATGTTGGCAGACATTAGATATGCAATAAAGATTAGATGGCAGTGCATGTTAATATTCATCATGTGAATGCAAAATAAATGCATTGAAATCATCATGTCTCATTGCAAATCATTATGCTATCAAACCCACAAGTTGTAATCTAAAACTATGAAAATCACAAATGAACCCGAGATGTAGATTAAAACAATAAATTACAAATTCACAAATGGACATAGGTTTCAACAAAATATAAATTGAGACAATCACACTGCTGAAATGAGACGTAATAGTCACCATATTGCACCAAAAGATGCTTGTAAGACTGGGGCAGCAAAACTATCATCATATTCCTCACTAAAATTTGGTATTCAAAAGAAAATTATATAACTGACTGCGATCAACACCATCGCCATGCCTCCTTGGTTAGATAAATGCAAATGACACAATAAAGAAGGTTGATAGAGGTCAAAATGAGTTGTACTAAAAAAACAAGCTATATATACAGATATATGGAGAGGTAGTCATTTAAGTTTCATTTCAGAGTTCCATAACTAATATTGAGTGAGCTAGCATTAAAATACTTTTGGTCCCGTTTGGTTGTCCCAAAATTGTAAATTGAATTATTTATAAATTGTCCCATTTACAAATTGCCCGACCAATTGTGTTTGGTTTCATCAATGAAATAAGTAAACCAAACCAAACCAAACCAAATATTCACTTGTAAGTTGTATCTCGTTAAATATTTCAAACCAAACTTGAGTTACGACCCAAACCAATAACACTTATCAGCCATGTGATTCAACACGTGGTGAGTATCACATCCAATGTATCAACCACAGAATATTCCAAAATAATTCTATTCTCTCATACTATAATTTTCGTTTATAAAATGGAGCCAAGGGAGTGACAAAAGAGCATTACCATATCAGATACACAAACAGAAAAGTAATGAGTGAGGAATTAAATATATATTATTCACTTTGCAAAGAGATCGGACGAGGCCGATTCGGCGTCGTTTACCGCCGCTTCCAAAACCAAATTTTATAATCTAAAATTGGACACATTCTTTATGAATTTCGTCCTACAAATACATAGTACCAGCACATCAAATTTAAATCAAGGAAGGAGGAAATCGCAAATTATATGCACATAATACGTTTATATGTGTGTGTGTATGTGTATATATAACTTAGTTACCTGAACAATTGTAATGTGCAAAAGAACGCCTCGGAGCCCAACTGCAATAAATGCAACATCCCTGACTACATGACCCATGAGCTTTCACCACTGAAAATTCCCTTGTTTCTGCTGAGTCTAATGCTACTATTGAGGCATTCCCCACTAAAAATGAAATATATAAAATTGTCCTCTCATTGAGTGATGACTTTTCCCCAGATCCAAATCTATAAAAAAATATTAATGGGAGTGGGAAGGTGATTTATTAAGTGGAGGTTTGAAAAGAGATAGACTAGTGGGTGAGAGATAGGGAGGCATGGTGGAGTAGTGATAGACCAGCTTCGACGATATGTTGATGATGTCGCTCAGTTGTGCCAATAGGTTGTGCTGTGGAGGGTGTGTGGGTGGGGTGGGGGGCAAGTGTTGAATGCGATAATTTGTAAGAGTTGAAGTCAGACCTTGATATTCTCCCCCTCCATCTGAGTAAAGCCATAAATACATAGTATAGTAATCCATAAACTAACTTCTAAAGAAAAATTAGATTCACGAAGGAAACGTTTCAACTGGGGTACAAGCCCGCTGGTCGAAATAGTAACCTTACGAGGACTGAATTAAAGGCTTTGCTCATTTACCATTATGTCAACAGCTTTAATGACATTTTTAATGTTGTGAAGTGGTTCTCCCATGACCTACAAATTCATTCATCTCTCAATCTCAATATGAAATACTTAAAACAATGGTATTTCATCAATAAAGAGGTAATTAATCAAATCAGTAGATGCTTACTTTTCTATGAGGACATGAGCTAGGTCTTCCTATTATGTGCTAACTCTTCAAACCTCTTCCATCCTCCTTTATTCGGGATTGGGACCGACAATGCAAAATATATATTTGTATTGGCGGAGTTAAAAAGGTTTTAGCTAATAAAGAAGAAAATTAGTTAAAGATAAAAACAGGTATATAACATAATAACACAAAATACCTACACTCCATTATGGAAAATTCCTAACAAAAATATAAGACAACAACACCTAGCATAAACCATTAAAATCCATAATTATAAAGTTCATATCAAAAAAATAAAAATTGAAAATCATTAAACACGCTTGACAAGTGCTTTCGGCCACACAACTCAGCTCCCAATACTAACGTCTCTCAAATCCTCAGCTCCACCCTGTTGGCCCAAGTAAAGACCAACATTGACGTCAAATATCGTGTCTAGTATCACTACTACCTCTTGCTCATAATCAAGGGTGTGAGAGTGCACTTTTTCTCGAACATTCTCGTCTATCGTTCCCTTAGGAATTAGCTTACCATTAAAGCCTTTTATCTCACATGGCACACCATCTTCTAGTACCCACTGTTTTTCATTAGATGAAGCAGAGGTTACATGTATGGCACTTTCTCCATATGCAAGGCTGAAGTGGTGCTTCTCCATATTAGACTTCACAAATGTAACCAAGTACGCAAGTGT
Organism: Sambucus nigra; assembly: GCA_949130495.1. Classification (NCBI taxonomy): domain Eukaryota; kingdom Viridiplantae; phylum Streptophyta; class Magnoliopsida; order Dipsacales; family Adoxaceae; genus Sambucus; species Sambucus nigra. The sequence continues at coordinate 644,081,400 of OX422211.1, read as the reverse complement.
GTTCTCCATGCCTTTCATAGATGCTTCCATTGTTTTCAATCGACCTTTCATTCATTCATTTTCAGTTTTTTCGGTTCGAAGAAGAGCAAGGGATGACATGGAAGCTTTAATAGACGATAGTGACACTGAAGACCCTACACCGCGAGTGCTTCCCCTTTTGTCAATGCCAAATACTTGGGACAACACATCAGTTTTCAACGCTTGGGATTGATCTATACCTTTTTATTCAAGCTTGTCATTCTTTGCTTTCACCTTCTCCTACAATATATTATGTAATAAAGACATTTGCAAATCATTGAACATAACTAATCATATAATTTATACTATCAAATCAGTATTGTCTGCAAACACTTACCAATATTGAAGCAATGCTATTCGGGACTGTCCCGTTTTCCCTAGAGTGGGAGGTTATCCACACATCAACACATGTGATATTGGCATTAGGATTGAAGTCGGAGTTGTCATCGTTGGGATTAGAGTTGGCATCTGGCTTATCAAATTTTTTCTTTTTCTACAAATATAAATTCACCGAATAGGGAATATTCGATTAAAAGAATACAATTCATCGATTAGAAAATATTCGATTACAAAAAAATAATTCATCGAGAAAGAATACCAAGTTTGAAACAAAAGGTGTACTTACAAGTTTGTATCGGACTTGGGCCTGACCATTGCGCCCATTAGTATGAGTAACCCCAATTTTGGATCTATTATATTTTCTTAATTCCATTTTCTTTCTGGCAACTTCCGTACCCTCATTCTCCATGAACTCCCTTCACTGCTCCGGCTTAATAGAGGGAGGTACGTTCGCCAACCTTTTTGCATCCGTTATATACTTCATGTATTATAACCTCCTTAACTTGGATTTCTATGACTCGTATTTAGAGGCCATGTTTTTAAAACATTATTGCTTATGAGATGATGGAAGATCATATATTTCCAGGTATAAAGAAATATTAGCTAGCTTTTAGGATATGATATTATTCATAAAGAGAAAGAACAAATAAATAGATATATTATTGATGTTTTACCATTATCTCTATCCAAACGTCATCTTTGTAGTTGGCTGGAACTTCACGCCAATCACCGTATGTAATTGGAACATTAGCACGAACTATCTTCCCAAGTCGAGACATACATGGACCTTTTTTATCTCCCACCACTTGATTATCCTCATCGATAGTAACTATTTCTCTTGCGTCATTACCTTCGACGGACATCGAATCCTTCTTCAAAACAACTAAACCTTACAAATTAAAGTGCAAAGTAGGACAATAAAACTAAAATAAGAATTAAAAAAAATCATCACTGCTATTAAATACCCAACATATAAATCACTATTTAGCATCACCATGATCCCAACATATGCATTATAAAAGGTTCTTTAACATCAATTGAAAACCTAATAATAACAAAATACGTAATATAGAAAGGGTTATTTCAACAAACAGGAGTCTGGGATGAATAAAAAAAGATGTTTGCATATGACCAAACTCTATTTAAGCAAATAAAACACTCAAGAAATGAAAACAGTAGTAAATATGTCCAAAATGCCATATATGTTTAGTCAACATTGAGCAAATCCTTTAAATTGACATTGTCCTCAAGAATGAATTGATACACGATCGTAACCTCAATGTCGTCCACCATTGTCGTCAATCTCTCTGGAGTATGTAAAATAATGGACCCTCCATCATTTAAAAAATCCTTAGCATAGAATACTTGAGACGCTTCAGAGGTAAGAATGAACATCTCATCATCAATTCTATCTTTACTCTTAAGCTTACTTAAGTTTACCATCACTAACTTTGAGTGAGGATCAATTTTTCAGCCATTAATCGTGTCCTCAACTTTCACCCAATCACAATAAAATACGACTATCTTGAAAGACGTATAGTCTAACTCAAATATGTCACGAATAATTTCGTAATACGTTGTCTCCGATGCTTTATAATTGGTATCTTTCCTGCTTGATCTGAACTTAGTGATGGATTTCATAAACACACCATTATTTTATATTACCCGACGCTTGTCATATTCTCATTTTGAAAATTCAAATCCATTGGAACGATACTTGTTATATGATTGTGCATCATATTTTGGCTCGTTGGCTAACCGCCACAACATTGTATCGGTTGACCCCTTTTTTAGTAGCTACAAAATATATTGACAAATAAGTATACTGAAATATAAAAAGACATAACCAATTGTTTTCATATAGTCGACTTGGGGGCGAACCTCCTTAATCAACCATGGAACAAAACCCTCATTTTTTTCCTTTATTATACCCCCCTTCCGATTACGCCCAAAGGTAGATTCCCAGTAAAGATCATACTTCCTACATCAAATAAAAAAAATTGAAACATATCATACATGCTAACTTAAATAAAAAAATAACCAAAACTCATACACTCACATTTTCCATTCATCCACTTCATCATGTTGTTGCAATACCCATTTTCGGGCTTCTTCAAATTACACTATGGTTAACTTCACTTTCTTCCCCTGTAGTAAAGGTCCCTCATCAGTACATTCATCGTATTCATCAAGAAAAGCTCCATGCGTATACTTGTGATTTCCTTCGCATGGGTTTGGCACGTACTCCATACAATAAAGAGTTGATTCTTCTACAATGTATTTCTCAACAATGCTCCCTTCAATATACCTCTTGTTGCTAACGTACTTCTTGTAACTTTTCATCAACCTATACCTCAAATGCATAATGAAAACTAATAAATAAATATTATATCATACTATTTATCTGAAAAATATTATCACATATAATTTCCTTATCTCTCAAAAGGATATATCCATCTAAATTTGACCGGGCCACATTTTAGTGCTTCCTCGGCTAAATGTATGATGAAGTGGATTGTTACAATGAAAAATGTGGGTGGAAAATACTTATCTAAAACACACATAGCCTCAAACACTGCTTTTTTAGCGAAATCAAGAACATCCCTCCTTATCACCTTACACTACACCAAAACGCGCCTTTAGTAATACAACTTTACCTTTACTAAAAAGATTAGTAACGAAAATTTTCCATTAGAAAAAAGGCATGGGGCACGAAATTAGTTACTAATTATGAAATTACCAACAGTATTTTACCATTACTAATTTTGACATAGTAACGGACTTTTGTGTTACTATTTTAACCTTATTACACCTTTTTTTGTATCATTTTTGTTTGATTTTGTAACGGTAAAGGTCCTTTAGTAATATTAATACATATTTAAAAAAAATATTTTTTTCAAGATATCTTGAATTTAAGCAAATTCAATTATTCTTACCACACTATTCAAATCATAAGGACATATAAAAAATAGTCCACATAAACAAAGGCATTATATTCAACATTTACATTTGATATAAACCACTAGTCTTTATTTACAAAAAAAACTTAAACCAAACAAATGAAAATTGTAATAAAATCACCCCGAAAGTTTTATTACTTTCATAAATGCATCCAATATAACATCCTAATAGAATCATCCTGAAATGAGGTATTTTTGTATTATAACCAAGTAAATAAAATATAAAAAAAAGTCCGTTGTTGACTATCAACTTCCGTTCTGTTATCATCGCCATTAAGGTCGCAACCCGCAACGTTGGAAACTTGATGATGATCCAAAAATGACATTCTGTCAAACAAAATAAAATTATCATATTAATTATAATATCAACATTTAGTCATACATAATTAATTTAGTACAGAAAATTATCCACCAGCAAAATTAATTGCACAAACATTGTAAAGAAAATTACAGAACACCCTGTAAGAAAAGGGTGAAGTAAGACCCCAAAAATTGTTAACTCTAGACATGCCCGTGGTTCTGATGATGAGTTCTATGTAGATACCGAATGCGTACTATATGAAAATTTCTAATTCATTATTTAAAGACAAACTAGATAATGGCTCTGATGTGAAAATTTCCATTAAAAGTTGTCCAACTATGTAGATACCCAATGCTTACTATGTGCAAATATCACATTACTCTTAAGACCAATTAGCAATCGTTGAACTAACAACTAATTAATACAAATAAGTTCATATGACTCAATCTTTACTATAAGCCAGCATAACTAAAGACCACCTGGTGAAATACTTCATTTTCCATTACCAATATAATCAGTTCAAGACGCACACATATAGAGATTCAAAAGTAGAAAAATAGGACTTGTAAATGACAAAAAAAATTAACATAAAATGAATTCATACCAAAATACAAAATACATATTTGAAAGAAACTGCTTAATTGATGTCAATTAATCCCGCCTTTTACATTCACTATTACTAATATTAATTAATCAAATTTAGGTGATATACATATATATTTATATACACCAGCATATAAGAACTCAGAAGAGATGGTAACATAATTCAGGAAAAAATGAATAGGTACCTGTGAAAAATGTTGAAGTTAGGAAAATGAGAGAGATTATTTTAAGTTGAGAGGCTTCATCACAAAAACAAGGGTTAAAGTTCCGCCGGTGCACGTCTCCCTCATCCAAACAGAGTCTGATCCCTCACTGAATGGATAGTTGTCAAAATGAACCCTTGATAAGCATTGACAAACAGATCTGATCGTTAGAGCTTTCGGATTTTAGAGACAAACATTTAGGTGTTTTAGAGAATGGGAACCATCACCGAACGAATTTATCCAACATTGATAGTTGACCTTCATCGTGGAATATTGGCCTCGCCGAGTGATTTCCAAATCCAGTTGCCACATGATTGTCCTCGTAATGTACACCAATCATGCTAAAATTAAAATTATGCAACGTTCACGAGAAAATGAGTTGCATTTTCAAAATGGTGAGCTAATCATTAAGCATTAGAAAATGTAAGAGCACTGAAACCTTCCAGTAAAAAATAGTAATAGTTGTGCACTCTTTCAAAAAGTAAAAGCACTGAAATAACATTGAGAATATCAACCAAAAGAAAATACATTGTATGCCATTATGTTTTAGTTAAATAGATTTCATACCTGTGAGACCAATCTAATGAGATTGGTATAAGTTGGCCTTTCAATGTCAAGTGAGCGACTTCAAATGTCACAAATGGCCTCATTGTCAATGAGTACTGCGACATCAGTATGCTCAAAACAGGAGTGAGTGGACAAGACACTGTTGTAAGGCTCAATAATAGATGCCCTGCAACCCAGCATCGAAAACCAAGAAGCTCTACAACCCAGTGCAGTTGTCTGAAAACTTCACTATGCGGTCAAGGCACAAATCCACTATCTCTTTCCCAACTGAAGCAATGAAGGAACAACATCAAAATATTTAGAATATATGAATAATAATTGGCATCAGGGTTATCAACAATCGGAATGATAAATCTACGTCTTTATTTAAATTTGAGGTCGCATTTACCCATGGATAATCATTTTCATAAATGTAAACAATGTTTTAAAAATTACGGGGCGAGATCGAGCCATTATGTTTTAGTGAATTAAGGCCTTAGCCTAGATTATAAGAAGTATAAGAAGTTAGATTCCTAAAAAAAGAATACGGTCTTCATTTTTTTCCCTTTTATATTTTTGAGTACAACCTTTTTGTGTTAGTTTAGTTTCTTTTTACAGGTGATCGCGCCACGCCACGCCACGCCACGCCATTGGATCGTTTACTGCTATCAAATTTTGAAGGAGACGAATAATGTTGATCTCTGTAGTAGAACTCATGTAGGAGCATTAATTAACATGTCAAGAATCACCTGTACTATTTTCATGGTTTCTGCCTCTAAGTTGAAGTTGTAAAAAGGGCTTACTGCAGTAAGCTTCATAGATAGAAACTGAAATACAAAATCATTTAACGAATTTAGTCTTTCATTTAACATAATTTCTCATCTCAAATGATTTAATAATTATTCTAATTATAACTGACCTCCACTTGAGTTTGCAAGGAATGAACATAATTAATGATCTCGTCCAATGTTACTGACATGCCCATCGTCTACAATTTGATCAAGTGATTACAGAATATGAGAAAGTCTATTTTTTATTTTCACAAAAGGAATTTTTATTAAAAGAAAACAAAATATTTTGGCCAGAGAATTTTTACCTCGTAACATCCGGAACAATGTCTTGCAAGCATCTCAGTTTCTCATTACGTTTTCCTCTTTAAACCTGTTACATAGCAAGGGCATTTAGGAACACGATAATTTCTTGAATTTCTTTTAAGTGCATAAAATTTTAAGTAACAATCAATGAGTATAAGACAACAACAAAAAATCAATCATGTTTGAACATAAACATCCTAACTTTAACCAACAATTTTAAATAACAAATTGTGTCATTACATGTTTGCTTTGAACCCTACTTTTAGAAACTAGAAGAGATTATTGTCCACAAGTGTTTTCCAAGACATCCTCCATGAGATTTGTCAATTATATCCTCCATGAGATTTAAGTACAGACTGTACAGACTTTCTTCAATGCACAATGAATGTCGAACAAATTTCAAGGAAAAAATGTAACAAAACACGAACTGTACATGGCCTATCTTCACTTTTTAAGATCTAACTTTTCCATACTTCTAGCTAGATGCTCCGTGTCACTGCTTATCTCTTCACATATCTCTCTTATGATGGAATTAATGAGATTTTGCATGATTTGAACGACTTGACTAAAGTCATCAACATCGACTTCAAGAGAAAAATGCATTGTTTGAAGCCTCTTGTAAGGTATATCCATCAACCTTCTCATAAAGAGTTATGCTGTAACTATCATAAATGCCCGAGACAGACTAAATGTGACACCATGTAAAGCATTGTCCTGATCTGGCCAGGCACCGCATTATCATGTAAGATCATAGTGTAACACCCCGTATTTTTTAGGATAAATAATTTATCTAATTTGGAGAATTAGAATTTAAACTAAATTGATGATTTGGAGAAACTATTAAATTTTGAGAATCTATTTAAATTGGAAGATTCAATTTATTGGGAGAATTGAGATTTAAATTAATTTAGGTTATTTCTTTTAAGAATACATGTGTCGTAATTTGTGGTTAAAATTTGAAATTTTATTTAAGTAACTCGGATGATGATTCTGAGTGTACGGTTGAGTCCGTAAGGGTTGAGATAGTTAAAATAGAGTACCCGGGGATAGTAATTGGGTCTCAGGGCATTTTTAGGTATAATTGGGCCCACACGGGAGTGTTTGGGCCATTTTAATTAAGTCCACAAGACTAAAAGCGGGATTGTCATAATAAAACCAAAATTTGAGAGGGTATGGCAACCATAATTCATTTTAGAGAAACCCTAATTGCATAGGAGAAAAGAGGGATCAAGTGGGAGAACTTTTGGGAGTCAAGCCAAGAGGAGATTAATGTGTTCTTCGTCAAAATATCCATCTACATTAAAGGATCAGACTCTATGAAATTTTCAGGCAAGTAGTTAAACTTGCTTTCATTTAAATTGCGATATTGCGATTCATATCATGGTGGGTATAAATCATATTCATTTTGGGATGAGTTATTATAGCAAAATTCGTTTTTGGGAGGGTATCGCATGTTAAATCTGGGTTTTGGGGATTTATGCATTAAGGGTGAAATTGATGTTTAATTGATGTGAGAATAATATCATATAAGGCTAGAACATGATTTAGAATCGAAAATCTATAGAAATTATTGTTGAATTCGGATTATTGGATCGAATTGAGAATTGTGATTTAAAGGGTATTGAGAAAAACTCAATTTATGAACCCTAGAATTTTAATGAAAATCATTGAGGATTAATGCATATATTAGTGTTTGAACACTTTTATAGATGAAATAAATATGGGATATAAAGTAATCGGGGTCTGGATTGAAGTTGGAAAGCTTCGGAGTTAAAATGGTGGAAAAAGCAGATGGGGATGATGACTGATATCTGGTCGATCGATCGATCGACCCCTTCAGTTATTGTAAAACATGAGATTGTAGATATTTTCGTCACGGTCGCGTGGGTGACGTCCTTGTATTTTTCTAATTTTTTTTGGATTTGATATGATTTTTCTACGATAGGGTGTGTGAGACTGACATCTTTAGGAAGAAATAAATTCGGGTTATTTGGAGATGTCCGTAGACGAGTGAAGGACTTTGGAAAAATATAAAGGAACATTATTTTATCTTGGATTAGATAGGGATGAATCCAGGGTATGTATTTAGGAGTATTTATAATGAACGACATTCGATTATATATGTCGAAAATATACGAACGTATTCAAATGGTAATTTTTGATGAATTTAGCATACGGGCTGGTATCTTAAGGTGGAATTTAATTGATAGAAATTAAATGAAACCTAATACTTAGAGTCTTATGGGATGTGTATTAAGAGGACTATTAAATTTAATAAGGGTGTCAAAATTATTAACGAATTTGGTGAAATGAATTCTAAAAGGTTAAAATACTGACCAATAAAGTGAGTCCGGACATTTTGGTTGAGTGACACCACTTGGATAAAATTAATTGAGGTGATAGTAATTAAATTAAGGGTCGGGGTTTTGACACTGATATGTCTCAGGTTAGTTCTATGGATGTTATGCACAGTGTAGCCGGTTTAATTTATTATAAAGATATATACTAAAGTATCGAATAGTGAATTTAACGAGAGTTGTTAACCTTAATAGTGGATTTTATTGTAATAAATTCAGGGATGGATATATAGACTGAATGAGTGAGTCAAGATATTATAGCTGGGTAATACAACTTGAATGGAAAATTAAATAAATATGTAATTAATTAAATAAGTAGTTGGGATAGGCACTCGGATACTTTGGGATAATACTACGATAGTTACGTACGGAATACCCGGGTTGTATTTTTAATTATATATACGTATGGTGATGGTGATAGGGCCTATATGGGAGTATGAATTATAATTTGCAAGTATTTAAATTGAGAAATATTATATTAGATACTCGGGAGTATTCGATGAGATGTATTACGTTGAATAATTGATACGTAGGATATTCTAGTGTTATATGCTATGTATGGGATATATAATATAGGTAGTGTGTATACCTACAGATAAAATAATAATATATAGGTTGTGTGAATGCCTATTGTATGTCTTCTTATGTGTATGCATCATACCGCGCTACTTGCTATCACGGAGGTTTCCGCGTCGGGACAATCTTATTCTGATGAGCCCATTTGGGGGAATATTGACTTGTACCTCAGAACATAGAACCTTGGTACAACCTATCTGTGAGTGATAGAGCAGACGGTCATAGGGGTGAGTGGGTATGTGCGTCTCCCTTTTGACTTGGAACTATGATTCGCCTCCAATATGTGTGATTGTTATTTATGGTTCGAGAGAGATAACGAACCAACGGTCCTTATTTAGTACGTGATGTACCGGGCCTTGATAGCAGAGTATGCTTTCACCGCAGATTAACATGTGGGTGCCGTATTAGTATATATATAATAGAATGATAAATATATATATACCTGTGATTTATTCTACTGTGTGTTCTTAGTAGATGATGTACCGAGACTTATTAGCAGAGTATGCTTGCACTGCAGGTCTCAGCCTAGGGGTTCTATATGTGACACTCCGCCTAGTAAAATACCGGGTGATCAATTCTATACCAAATTGAAACAGGAGTCTCATATGGTTCATTCTCAACATCACTGTCGAAAACCAATTTAATTACTGATAACCTATTAGGTTGGTGTCAAAATTTTATTTAACTAATCTTTTTAATCCAACCAACAAAGTAGAACAATCACATAGTTTATATATACAAAACTGAAATGAAATAAAATAACCGAACACTCGGTTTAACATAATACAAGAAAATCGAAAGCTGCACTAAAATGCGGTAAAAGAATAAATCATACAATTGGGCTATCGTCTCGAGTGTTTCTACAGTAGCTCATATCTAGATTACAAGGATAGAAGTGTTTACAGTAAACCTGCATGCATCCACAACTGCTGTAACAAACGTCTGACTCTAAGGAATCATCATCCAGGCGTCCCTTCATCTCGACACCTATATATATATATATATACATATATAGAAAAAGAAGGGAAAAATGGAGAAACGGGTCAGAGTTCGAGTTTAAAAATATTTTGCAAGTGCATAAATGCCATATTTTAAAAATATGAAATTTCTCATATTTAAATTGGTATCGCACTCTCATGAGTTACATCTAACCCCTCTTCTAATAGTGCACACCTATCTCATACATTTTAGACATCCTAATTAAGCTACCTGGCCTAACTAATCTCTTGCAACCATCTTTTAAATCCTCATATCTGACACTACCGAATCGTGATATAATCTAAGTTATATCGTAAGATATTATATGAGCTCAACTTAATATAGTCCTCGATGTAATATATATAGTTCTCGCTTCCATATATATAAAATAATAATAATGTCATTCATATTCCATATCTTTCGCTAGTTTAAAATACCCTTTTTCACTATAGTGTATAAAAATCCCATATATATAAAGTTCTCACTTTACTATGCGAATCATAATTTAAATCCGGATATAATCTCCCGGAATGAGAATAAATCCTTATTCATTTTTCTCTTCACACTAGTTAAAGTTATATGATATCTCATCTTCATATACAAGCAATATACTATACACACAAATATAATAACCATCCCACCTAGCTATAACTGGAGGATGCAGTCTCATAGTGCCTATCCAAATCCAGGTTTACTCACTCTACCACGGTACCAAGCCAGACTTACTCATGGTCATGGTAAAAATACACAACGGTGGAGGCGGTCATCTTCCCTCTGCAAGTGGAGTACACACATCGAACTCGAAAGCGGGACAATATGACCTGGGGATATACTCTCCCTACTCCTCAAGCCAGGGAATTCACCCACATCGCGTAACCTCCCTGGATCGCACTAGAGAAAATATATAATCTAGCTGTCAACCCTATGCCCGGGGAAGCCCGTGGAACCAGCCTCTAAAGAGAAAATATACCAATCACACAGATATATTTATTCGTATTATATTACATATATATACAGTAAACACATCGTATATATAATCTACATCACTTCTTAAATAAATATATGGCTATAGTTGCCAATCTCACATAGCGATAGCTAATATTCCGACTGTTCCCATTCATAATAGTATATAAGTATTTGCACACTTAAAATACTAAACCAATATGTATCCTCTTACTTAAAATATAACTCGCACCTTAATCACTTTTAAGGATATATATAATCCCGAATATATCAATTCGTATGATAAAATAAGTATACTATCGGCTTATTTTAGTCCCATAGGTATCGCATTGCCTATAACAATAGTCGTCACTAGACGTATCGGATAACTGCTCAATCATCTTTAGCCTATATCATAAACTCCATCCTAGTCGCCTCGTAGGACTTACTCGACCATAATCGGTATATAATTACATTTTCTACGCGCACAATTATATTTGTATAATTGCCCACCTAAATACTATCCCGAGTATTTTTTGTCCCAAACACCCTTAAATTAGTAAGCCCTAAATTTTTCTTTCAATTAACCCATGGTCTACACCTTACTCAAATCATAATTTATAAGTCCCCGCACTATTTTTAGGAACCCCTAATATCTAACTCCACAATTTATTTTCCTCAAAAATATACATTTAGTGCCACACCATTATTGCATCCTCCTAACCCCAATAAAATCTCTTAAATGGCTAGGTATAATTTCCCATAGTTGGAGATTGATTTCCTCAAATAAATAGGCTAGGATTAATTAATTTGGTAATTTATCCCATTTAACTAAACAAGACAAAATTGTCAAAATTCCTGTAGGGTCGATCGATCGATCGAACAAAACAGCTTCTTTTCCGAGAAGCTGTTTCGGCCATTAAAGCTTCCCCCAAGATTTTATCTCCTCTTCTATCATCCTCCAACCTCAATCAACAACATATACAAACCTAAAAGTGGTTATAATCATCCTAGAACCCATCACCAACAACTAATTTTAATTAATTCCTAAGTTTCTCAAATTTGGTATTATCCGGGGTTTATTCGTTAAACTTACGAAAAACCCGTTTTGATTCACGAAACCCAACCCCAAAATCTTTGTAGTTTATCACTCCCAACTATAATATGAGATTTATGCTTAAAATAATAAAGCAAGTAAACACTTGCCTCGTGGATAAAATTCGATGACCTCAAGTCGAATCCCGCGGAGTTTGGTCGGACATCCCCTTTTCTCTCCTCTTTTATCTATTCCTTTCCTTCCTTATTCTTTTCTCTCTTTTCTCTCACTCTCTCATGTATTATAAGGCAAGAAAAGGGGTTTATCCCTATTAAACCCAAAAATGACTCGTTTACTAAATTGCGAGTCCCTACTAGTCCGAAAGTCCTCGGAACCTAAACAATACCCCCAGATACTTTATTCTGACTATCTCGGCCATTCCGAAACCAACCGTGCACTCAAAATCTCCATCTGAGTCAATTAACTACAACTCACCAATTAAACCCAACACATCTTAATACGGGGTTTCCAATTAAAATATTATCCTTTGTCGCTTTACCCAACTGCGACATGTAATTAAAATAATTCGACTCATTTACTTAGTCCCAAAAGTAAATGTAACACATATCAGAAAACATTTAACCCTAATAAACTCCAAAAATTATTATTCAGAGAAATTCCTCAATTTTCCAAATTACACCTATTTATGAAATTTAAATATCCATAAAAGTACGGGATATTACATTCTCCCCCCTTACAACGGAATTTCTTCCTCGAAATTCAGATATAACCTGCACCATCAACGTAGGATCTCTAATTACACTACGTCCTAGTACACCGAAGTCGAATGGTACTACCCAATGGTCCCCTACCATTTTCCACCCATCTGAAGGCGTATTTTCTAACGCACTAGCTTAACCACAAGCTTATCTAAATCTCTATATGCTACAATGCTACCTCAGTCGTAAGGTTGACTCTAACGTCACATCGCACGTAGTGCTTCTATAGCTGCATGTAAAGAAAACAAGCCTATAACCGCCGCTCTAATTTATCGATCCCATCAAAGATCTGTTATTCTAAGCGTCCACTCATCTACATCGGGACATCTAATTTCCCTAAAAAAGGAGACTGCACTAGCGCTTGACTAATCCCGTCAGTCTTCTCGCTTATCTTAGGTGTGCTAACTCTTATTGCGCAAATATAATTGGATCATTGCGTACCTCCTATGACGTTCAATCCAACCCATTCCAACTCCATTTATAACTACCTCGCAGCACAATCTTTAGCTTTATATATTATGTCCCTTCTATTTCGGGTGGTGTATAAATCTACTTACCAAGGTGCCCATACTCTCTCCAAACAATGGGCCTCATTTCCTCGGTCCGGTACTGACACTTGGGTTTTCCTAATTCGAATCATTCGAAAGTACATTCTTGCTATTCTTGGAAATCTAATCATTCTCAAGGTTAACCCACCAACCTTCTCGTGGTTAACTCACAATAATCTTCCTACATCAACGTCACTTGCCTTATTCCATGGTAGTCCTAAGATCGATGTGTTTCCTTCACTCGTAAAATGAGTACTATCCTAACTATATCTCTAGTGCCCAAGACCTATCTCAATTTCTAAAATTCGCTCGGTTTCATGCGTGGGACGTCTCGCAAAGCAAAATCCAGACCCGTTATACTACTCCCTCGCATCATCGGTCATCGAGATATAACGATCTAAGGCACACCAACAGGACATTCTAAATCCTACCTTGCTAACCTACTAACATACTTCTACCACTATGTCCTTCCATCTTGACGAAATGGAAAGTCTAACTAATCGGGGCGCCTATACTCTGCACAAGTGTTACGAACCCAAAACATATCATACCAAAAACATATTTCCTCTGAATTTGCCTTCCACTCAGGGCCTGGCTATAAGATTAAATCAACTTCTTTTACCTTGCCTCACCCACAAACTTGCGGTGAGAGAACCAGTTCAGTGCTTTTCCATAGAACTTCTATTTCCATAAGCATGCAATCATTACACTACTCTCAGTCCATAATGTTTTCTTCACACTAGGTAACTTATCATAAAAACCAACATCCTTGCATCCTATAACATATCTCTACTCCCGACATCATTAAGGTTCATGCGTGGTGTGTCTCGCAAGTGAAATCTAAACAAAGAACCCCTCCTATACACTACTACTTAACTTTGTCGGTTGTGGATGTCCGTTAGCTTCAAATATGCAACCGGGATAACCCTATCCCCTCATTCAGCAAACTGTAGTCTGAACTCCTACTTCTTCCTAGGAGCCATACCACAAGGCACTTGTACTAACACTAAGTCCTTTACGCAAACAACAATGAGATTAAACTCACAGCTTAACAAAAATCCTGCATTCCTTAAATCATACCTATAAGGTCTCCACACACTAAAACCGAGAGAAATGAAACATCTACTTATTGAGGTTCCATCGGAACATAGATTAAAGGCTAGCTCAGCCTGTATCCAGGTGAGATATCATAACAACAACCTGTTCCACCCTGGAACCGCGGATACGATAGTCCTACAATCATTAGCCTGCTATCGCTCCGATAATACAATAACATTACTCTTATAATAGTACCATATTAATATAACACATACAAAACGAGTAGTACAAACCAGATACAAATTTAATATAGAACCCCAATATCGTGTAAAACATATATACATACACTATATAATGTTACCGATACCGCGACAAAGCTCGAATTACACACATGAATCTAGGGTTAGCGAAATACCGCAACTCTATTTAGCAACGCAAAATATACCTCCTTCATCTAAGGAAAAACTTGTAACAATAACTTCGCCAATCTCCCTAACTGCTCCGATTGGTTCCCTGACATAACACGCTTGTCTTAATCGAACCAAAATTACTTTAATCAACTCTCTATCTGAGCACCCTACTTTTGTCCTTTAAGTCCTACCGGGCAAGGACTATTTATGTGGTTCAGCACTCCACATCACCCTATTCCCCATCTCGGGCCTTCCTGACCCTGTTAAGGTTATCAGTATCTTGGACTCTATAGCCTTGATCCTGACAATCACCTTTGTAGTTCCGTTAACTCCTCCGACTAAAAGGAAACTTGCTACCGGCCTCAACTGCCTTATTTTGATAAATTCTCCCGGGTGAATGTCCACCAATGGGGTTCTACGAACAAAAAATCTCCATAAGTGTTAGCAACACTTACTAGTGAGCCTATCATTCCTCTGAAGGGTTCTCTCTTCATTGTACTTACCTTGATTCGGTACAAAGTTTACTTATGCATATAATTCTTTATTCACTCTCGACCTCTGACCGATCCTCATGAGAATAATTCAAGAACTGCATTCTCTCCATTTTTGATAAATTAAAGGAACTTGCGGTTAAAACTGTCCGTAAGATTCCTCTATGGGCAGAACATCCCGCTCCCTCAAACAGGGTGACCACCGTTCCCACCATTTCAACATTTCTCCCACGAGTGAAAAATTTTCCTCAAATTTTTCACATCTGGGTATTTCCATACCCCGCTCTAAACCAAAGCTTCTGAGCCTTCTACTTTTGTTGAATCACGTTACAGTGACTTTGTATAACTTAACTTCAACGTATGGTCCTTATTAAAGATCTTTCGAATCTTTTCCCAATTTAACTTCATTGGGTAATTCAAGTTTAGCATCACTATCTACTACATCGGTACTTGGATAATTATAACTACTATACCTTAGTAGTCGTTGCAGCAATTCATAAAAATGCTACAAAGGGAGTGACCTCGACTGCAGCCCTCATCCCCGACTTCAACTTACAGTCCTAACTAAGCCCTGCCTCCTGCTTCCTGCTTCCCTCATCACAACCTTATGTGGTCGCTCTTTATTAATCAGCACATGAATCTCGAACGAGCATGCGAAATATTTACTATACTCTTATATAATGGCAGGAGAACCAAATCTCACAAGAGGAATCAACATTCCTAATCATAAGGCTCTATATCAAATCGAAAGCAGCGCTGAAAGCGTAGTACGTATGAAAAGATTCCTAAGGACACTATAACCTGCTCTGATACCATCTGTGACACCCCTCCTAATAAACTACCCGGTGATCAATCCTATACCAAATTAAAACAGGAGTCTCATATGGTTCATTCTCAGCATCACTGTCGAAAACCAATTTAATTACTAATAACCTATTAGGCTAGCGTTAAAATTTTATTTAACTACTCCTTTTAATCCAACAAACAAAGTAAAACAATCACACAATTTATATATACAAAAATGAAATGAAATAAAGTAACCGAACACTCGGTTTAACATAATACAACCAAATCGAAAGCCTCACTAAAAGGCGGTAGAAGAATAAATCATACAATTGGGCTATCGGCCCGAGTGTTTCTACAGTACCTCGCATCTAGATTACAAGGATAGAAGCGTCTATAGTAAACCTGCATGCATCCACAGCTGCTGTAGTAAATGCCTGACTCGAAGAAATCATCATCCACGCGTCCCTATGTAAAGGCACCTATATATATATATACATATATAGCGAAAGAAGGGAAAAATGGTGAAACGACCGGGTTTGAAAATATTTTGCAACTGCATAAATGCCATATTTTAAAAATATGAAATTTCTCATATTTAAATTGGTATCGCACTCTCATGAGCTACACCTCATCCCTCTTCTAATAGTGCACACCCATCGCATACATTTTAGACATCCTAGTTAAGCTACCCGGCCTAACTAATCTCTTGCAACCATCTTTCAAATCCTCATAGCTAACACTATCCAATCGTGATATAATCTAAGTTATATTGTAAGCTATTATATGAGCTTAGCTTAATATAGTCCTTGATGTAATGTATATAGTTCTCGCTTCTCTATATATAATAATAATAATAATAATAATAATAATAATAATAATAATAATAATAATAATAATAATAATAATAATAATAATAATAATAAAGCCGTTCATATTCTATATCTTTCGCTAGTTTAAAATACCCCTTTTCACTTTAGTGTATAAAAATACGATATATATATATATATAGTTCTCACTTTACTATGCGAATCACAATTTAAATCCGGATATAATCTCCCGGAATGAGAATAAATTCTTATTAATTTTTCTCTTTACACCAGTTAAAGCTATATGATATCTCGTCTTCATATACAAGCAATATACTATACACATAAGTATAATAATCATCCCACCGATCTATAACTCGAGGATGCAGTCTCATAGTGCCTATCCAAATCTGGGTTTACTCACTCTACCACGGTACCAAGCCAGACTTACTCATGGTCATGGTAAAAATACACAACGGTGGAGGCGGTCATCTTCCCTCTGCCAGTGGAGTACACACATCGCACTCGAACGCGGGACGATATGAGTTGGGGATATACTCTCCCTGTTCCTCATGCCAGGGGATTAACCCACATCAAGCAACCTCCCTGGATCGTACTAGAGAAAATATATAATCTAGCTGTCCAACCCTATGCCCGGGGAAGCCCGTGGAACCAGCCTCTAAAGCACAAATATACCAATCACAGAGTTATCTTTATTCGTATTATATTATATATACAGTAACCACATCGTATATATAATCTACATCACTTCTCAAATAAATATATGTCTATAGTTGCCAATCTCACATAGCGATAGCCAATATTCCGACTGTTCCCATTCATAATAGTATATAAGTATTTGCACACTTAAAATACTAAACCAATATGTATCCTCTTACTTAAAATATAACTCGCACCTTAATCACTTTTAAGGATATATATAATCCCGAATATATCAATTCGTATGATAAAATAAGTATACTATCGACTTATTTTAGTCCCATAGGTATTGCATTGCCTATAACAATAGTCGTCACTAGACGTATCGGATAACCGCTCAATCTTCTTTAGCCTATATCACAAACTCCATCCTAGTCGCCTCGTAGGACTTACTCGACCATAATCGATATATAATTACATTTTATACGCGCACAATTATATATCTATAATTGCCCGCATAAATACTATCCCGAGTATTTTTCGTACCAAACACCCTTAAATTAGTAAGACCTAAATTTTTCTTTCAATTAACCCAAGGTCTACAGCTTACTCAAATCATAATTTAGAGGTCCCCGCACTATTTTTAGGAACCCGTAATATCTAACTCCACAATTTATTTTCCTCAAAAATATACATTTAGTGCCACACCATTATTGCACCCTCCTTACCCCAATAAATTCCCTTAAATGGATAGGTATAATTTCCCCTACTTGGATATTGATTTCCTCAAATAAATAGGCTATGATTAGTTAATTTGGGAATTTATCCCATTTAAATTAAACAAGCCGAAATTGTCAAAATTCCTGTAGGGTCGATCGATCGACCCCTGGCCGTCGATCGATCGATCGAACATAACAACTTCTTCTCCGAGAAGATGCTTCGCCCATTAAAGCTTCGACCAAGCTTTTATCTCCTCTTTTATCATCCTCCATCCTCAATCAATAACATATACACACCTAAAAAGGGTTCTAATCATCCTAGAACCCATCACCAACAACTAATTTTAATTAGTTCCTAAGTTTCTCAAATTTGATATTGTATGGGATTTATCCGTTAAACTTCCGTAAAACCCATTTTGATTCACGAAACCTAACCCAAAAATCTTTATGGTTTATCACCACCAACTATAATATGAGATTTATGAATAAGAGAATAAAACAAGTAAATTAGACGACCTCAAGTCGAATCTCGCAGAGTTTGGCCGGACATACCCTTTTCTCTCTTCCTTTCTTTCCTTCTTTTCTCTCTTTTCTCTCACTCTCTCGTGTGTTATAGGGCAAGAAAAGGGGTTTATCCCTATTACCAAAAAATGAATCGTTTACTCAATTGCGAGTCCCTACTAGTCCAAAAGTTACCGGAACCTAAACAATACCCCCGAATACTTTATTCTGACTATCTTCTTCATTCCGAAACCAACCGTGCACTCGAAATCTCCATCCGAGTCACGTAACTACAATTCACTAATTAAACCCAACACATCTTAATACGAGTTTTCTAATTAAAATATTATCCTCTGTCTCTTTACCCAACTGCGACATGTAATTAAAATAATTCTACTCATTTACTTAGTCCCAAAAGTAAATGTAACACATGTCGAAAAACATTTAATCCTCATAAACTCCAAAAATTATTATTCAGAGAAATTCCTCAATTTTCCAAATTACACCTATTTATGAAATTTAAATATTCATAAAAGTACGGGATATTACACTATATTTGTATATATATAACAAGTGGGATAAATACATATCTACTTGTGACCTTTTCTACTGTGAGTGCTAGTAGATGAGAAAGATAGTAACATCTAAAATAACCTAAGTATGTGTAACTTAATCTTTAAATGGGAAATCCATAATTGGCTAAAAGACACGGGAAAATTCGACAACGTATTCTTTGGGCAATATGATCGGGCAAAAAAAAATTCGTATGGAGAAAGAGACTTGGTTTGAACTAGTTAGACTGGGTAGTAACTAGTGGGTTATAAGGCAAACGTTAGGTGTGCACATTAGATGAGGGGTGAGCTATGTCTCAAGAGAGTGCGACACTAGCTTAAATATGAAAAGTGTGCATGCATATTTAATTATTGCAATTTAACTACTTGATAAATATTTTCAAAATGTTTTACTTGAGCTCTGATCTGTGTCAAAATCTTTTCCAAAGCATTTTAGGTGTCCATCCACAGGGATGCCCAGTTTGAGAATTCTATCCAGGGATGTGCAGCTGCAGCTCATGTGAAAGTTGCAAGACCTTTTTATAGACACTTCGTTCATTTACTCCTAGTGTAGGAACTTTTCCTCCGTACTCCTTCGGGCATGTCGCCCTCAGATTTTGTATTTAGTTTATTTATTGGACTTTATATATCCAGGTTATTGCTTCATGAACTATTGTAGTTTACTGTTGAACCGATAGTTGATTCGGTTATCTTGATTTATGTTATTCATCTATGTGGGATTCAGTTATTAGTTGTGTTGATTATTATTATTATTATTATTATTATTATTATTATTATTATTATTATTATTATTATTATTATTATTATTATTATTATTATTATTATTATTATTATTATTTATTTTCCGCCTGTTGTTAATTAATGAAAGTTAAAATTTGGCACTAGTCTAATTAAATTACTAGGTGGTTAGCAACTTTAAAAAGTTTTCGACAGTGATGCCAAGAATGAGCCATATGAGACCAACATTTTATTTTGATCACGGGCTGGACACCCGGTATTTTAGTAGGCGGGGTGTCACACATACATATTTTAATTTCAGTTGGGTTGATATGTCCTCCTGTTTCAATTTAAACCACCACACCACATTACACATCAATATAAAGATTCTAATTGAGTTTTTTCATAATTAGATCATCTCACATTAAGTTACTCATAATTAGACCACACGTATTGTTCTCGATAAAGCCTGAACAGATCTTGACCAAATAATTAAAGCCTACCATAAGAAAGGTAAACCAAATTAGAATAGGAAGTAACAAACTTAAGTCTTTATTTATCTCCCAAAACAAAGGACAAATAGCAGCATCATTTCAATCGAAATTGTCGATATGATATGAATCTATAACAATCTCTATTGAATGAACAAAATTAAGAATGAAAACTCAAAACTCAACGTATGCTTAACTTTCCCTCCTCCTTTATCCGGGCTTGGGACCGATAATTCTCAAATAAATATAAAAGGGGCCTTAGAATAAGAAACAGTGAAAATTAAGTCCAAATCAAATATAGATTACTCAAACAAAGTTTACAACAAAACATATTACAAATTAAGTCCAAATATAGATAGCTCAAACAAAGTTCATAAAAAAACATACTGCAAATTAAGTCCACATATAGATAGCTCAAACAAAGTTCACAACATAAACTAAACATATTTAAGCCAACAATCCAACCAAATCAAATATCCCCCTAAGACTAGGTCGGCAAAAGTGGACATGCCACCTTGAGGAGCATCAAACAACCCAGCATCCGGCTTCATCACTTCCTCCACATATACTTTCCTCTCCCCGACTCCAACTCGCTTACCATGACATATATCCTTTGTTGCATCTGTCACAACATACCCCTTTGCCAATTCTTCATTATACCTATCAAGCAAAATGACTTTGGGATTGTTGGTAGGAGAAGGCGTGGTCATGCAAAAAGGATGAGAAGTGGATGGAAAAACATTATCCAAATTTTGAGAGAGATTCCTATGCGACAGACTTGTATTGGATGCATGCTCACTTATCGATGTGATTGGTGGACACTTTTCGTTTTGAGCATTGAAGGCATCAACCAAACTTTGTATAGCACCCTAGGAAAAAATGGATAAAACAATAGTAAGTTAATATCTATTATATCTAGATAGATCTGTTTAATAAATAAAATTATATAAAATACATATATACAATAATTTGTGTGTTATTTTCCTCGAATCTTCTATTGATGGAAGAGATGATATCTTCCTTCAATGCATCTACATCATCATTTGCCTTTTTTTTTGTTTAAGTTTGGCCTTTGCCACCCCTAAATGCATCAACTGCTTCTTTGAAATAAGGGGATAAACTGCATGAACTCCTCCCTTTTTCTCCTTCCCCAAAACCTCTATCAACTCATCGTTCTCTATGCATTGGCTCTTGCTACTACCCTCTCCACTCCCGCTCTTTCTTTTCTCCACCGCATACTTTACTTTATCCTATCAAATGATAGTTATAAATCAGAATGAGAAAATTTCATTAATAAACGCAATGAATAATACTAAAAATACTATTATTTTTCATGTAAACACGCACATAGTAAAGATTAGCACTATTTAGGACATTCCCCGTTTTGTCCTCGTGTCCTGCAATCCATGTATCTACTCGCGTTAATTCTTGTCCTGGGTTCGATTGAACCTACGATTTAAATATCACATGTTATACACAAAAGTAGTGCTGATAATTGAAAAAAATTATGATACAAACCATTTCATATGGCAAAGCAGCATAGGTGCGACGCCAAAGTATTTGGGAGATTCTTATCACTTTTTCTAGCTCGAAATTGTGTCCATGCCTTCAAGCAAACACCGTTATCCCGTGTGACAATAGTATAGTCAGGATACTTAGGAGAGAATACGAAACCATTTGCACAATAATTTTGATATGTTTCAGCCTTGAATTGCGAGCATTGAACTAACCGCCACAATATTTCATTTGTCTTCGTCTCTCCTGATTTCAGCAACTGTTTGATGGAAATAAATCATAATTACTATAATGTTTCATATCTCATCATACTTAATGGAAAGACTAATAAAAACATTAGTATTTATATAATCACCTTCTCGAATAACCACGGGATAAAAGAAGTTTGTTTCTCCCCTTTTGTCATTTCAACCCCCTTCCCTTTAGCACGAGACACGAATTTCAGTGATGCTTCATACTCACTGTAATATGTAGTTTGATATAAGTAATTATAACTCAATATGCTAATTAATTATGAACTATAAACAAACGAAATAACTCAAACTTATATTACTCTTGAAGTCCATCGACATTAAGTCAAAATAACACCCATCGACGTATTTATTGAAACTGTACGGGTCCCAACGTTATCGTCTTATCATCAAGCAAATGCCCTTCATCAGAGAACTCTCCACCTTGATATAAAATGGCTTCATGTAAGCATTTATGATTTTCATCGGATAGATTTGGCATGTATTCCATGCAATATCTAACAGATTCAACAATGTAGGATTCTTTAATGGAACCTTCAACATATCGCTTATTGCTGGGTATATCTTTAAAATCTTTCATCATCCTATTTGTATAAGGTAGTAAAAATTAATAACAAGCATTATTAACTTAAATGGTGCATATTTTATTATATTAAATGATAAAAAAAATCACCTTTCGAACGAATACATCAAATGAGCGTCGGTGTGTCCACAAACCAGGGCTTCATCTGGTAGATGCACAGTGAGGTGAATGCTAATATAAAAAAATGTAGGTGGGAAATGTTTTTCCGACACGCATAATGCTTCAACAACCATGCATTTGACTATTTGGATATCTTGCCAAATCAGGACCCTAGAGCACAATATGTTAAAGAACAAACTTAATTATTGGATTGCTCTTCTCAAATCTCGATGTTTTGGAAAGGCATGTTGGATCAACACAGGTAGTAGATGTTCAATTATGACATGATAATCATGCGACTTTAAAGAATGCAAAGACGGGGGGACTAAGACTTACTATATTTCTCAAGTTAGAGGAAAAACTGGTAGGAAGCTTTAAGTCCTTCAAAATTTAGCAGAATTGTCTTTTTTAATCTTTATCCAAGATAAATGGTGTTGTTGGTTTTATCATTTTTCCAGTGCGTCCATCAACTTGAAGCCATTGACCGCTGTGTATGTCCATATACTTCATATCCAATCAGCCCATTTCAGTATCCTTTATTTTATTATCATTAAGAATTGTGTTTATTAAATTCTGTGCAACATTCTTTTCGATGTGGGATATGAACAGTATTCTAAGTCAAAGAACATGGATTTTTTATACCAAGCTTCTTTAACTTCAACCTTATCACTCTCATTAACATTATTATACTTTCTCTTCTTAGCGGGAGCTTTTGAGACTTTTCCAGGTACATACATTATGTTTCTTAACTTCTCCACAGGTGCATCTCCGTTTAGTCGAACCAGGGGACGTCCAACTTCTCGTGTCCTAAGTCCTAAACCTCTACCACTCCTAAAAGGATGATCACTTTTAAGAAACATACGATAGTTTGTGTAAAATATCTCCATGCTGTGTTCTAGCCGAATGGATGGAGTGTCATCTTCAAAAATAGGACATGCTTTGTAACCATGTGTTACACACCCAAGTAAGTTCCCATTTACGGGAAAATCATGAATCCCCCATATCAATATAGCTCTTAATGTAAAAGGCTGCATTTTGTGAATGTCAATAGCTAGAACTCCTTCCCATAATTGATTCAACTCATCTACTAATGGTTGAAGATAAACATCAATGCCTTGACCCGGTGCCTTTGGCCTAGGAATTAGTAAAGATAAGATTTAGAACTCACGCTTCAAGCATAAAGAAGGGACCATATTATAACGTGCAATCATGACAGGCCAACGACTATAACTACTAGACTGAATACTATGGGAATTGAACCCATATGTTTCTATTGCAAGCCAAACAATTTTCCCTTCCCTTGCGAAATCGGGCCATCTACTTTTTAGCATTCTCCATTGGGATGAATCACAAGGATTTCACTGATAATCCCATGAACTTGTTGCCCGATGGTGCCATGTCATTTCATACGCTATCTAAGGTATAATATATAATCTCACTAGCCTTGGAATTAAAGGGAAATGTCTCAATGCTTTCATCGATTCTTTGCGTAACCTTTTCCCTTTCTTTGAGGTCACTACATATCTCAATTCTCCACACTCAGGACATTCCTCCAAATATTCCTACTCTTTCCAGTATAAATTACAGTTGTTAACGCAAGCATGAATGTAATTTACTTTCATCCCAAGGTATTTTATCATTCTCTTCATGTGCGGATATTTTTCTGGTAATGTGTTTCCTTTTGGAAGCCACCTCTTTAAGACCGACAAGAGAGAGGTCACGCTATTTTTCGACCAACCAAACTGCTTCTTCAAATTATGCAATTCCATTATTGCAGAGAGAGTAGTCTCAAGACCCTAACATGAAGGGTACAATTTCTTGATCGCTAATCTATTATATTGATTATACTTCTCGTTGTCGACCTACGATTTTTCAGAGAATACTTCCTGGTCGGGTTTTACACAATGTTGTTCGTACATTCCGTAACATGCGTCAACTAAGTTTGGAAGCCTTTCATTCTCATTGTCATTAGCTTTATTATGTCCTTCACAATCAATAGGTTCTACTACGTGACTTGTTATGTTCGATGCCAGTGTTTCACCATGCAAAACCCACGTAGTATATGTCCTGTCTATACCATGCATTATCAAATGACCCTTGATATCTGTCGCAGTGAAACGCTTCTTATTTTGACACTTAACACATGGACAAGGAAAGGTCGAGAACGATGACCATTGTTTGCAATTACAAAATTAAAAAAAGGCGCAACTACATTTGTCTACACATCACTTATTCTATTCCTCTCATTCATCCACTATTTGTTCAGTGTTTGTGACATTCTGTACTACCAAAAAAATCATGATTTACACATAAGTTCTACGACACTATACAAAAACGAAATTATTGATACACACATAAGTAAAATCAAAACTAGAACATGTAATGTTTTTAGATGGGGGTGAAACAAGAGGATGGTACCAAGTTTATGTTTATTTCTCAAAATGGTTTGTCCAGAAGATAGTTCCGAACATCAAATAATATTTTTATCGCAAATAAAAGTTTATTCTTTTTACTTTCACTAAAAAAATAAAGGTATGATACCATAACTACGGATAAACAGATAAAACAAAAATAAAAGTATAAAAATATCTTTTTAAAGAGTGGTTCGTGGAGAAGGTTATTTACACAACCTTGAGTAGCCCACTTCTCTCACGCTCTCAGCACCCTAGTTTCTCAACACACCTTAACCACCCCAATTTATATTTCGGTTATTATGGGGAGACACAAAGCCTTATGATCAGTGACCTAAAATATTGGAACCAAAAATAATAAACAAAATCTAATAATAGCCATCGTAAGTGCTTTAATGTATTAAATGAGGTTGCTTCTTATCTTTAGTTAAGAAAAAATAGCAACTACAAAATCTTGCAAGTTGTGTAATAGCTATATAGGAGCCGTGTAACAACTATATGGGAGCTATTATGAGAGCTATGCAACAGATTCACATAATATACTGCGAAGAATTGTACAGAATACACATTAACTTAAAATGACAAGAAACCCTAAAATTCCTAAATAAATTTCAATAAATGAGAAGAAAACTAACATAAAGTTAAAATATTTATATAAATAACTGCATGTCATATCGAAAGTTAGAATAGGAAACAAATTTGGATGATAACATTAGATCTCCGTAAAGAGCTTTAATTGTTAAAATCAAACAGTTACAAAAAGACTCTGAAAATCTCATTCTTCGTGTGTTGGCTTAATTTTGAGACAATCATTTTTGATTTACTCTTGCATTTTTTTTATTAAAATCTATTTTTTATACCTTAAATCATATTTTCCTATCTTTATTATTTTTTGATAAAAATAATTTTTGTGTAGTGTCAAACTATTTTGGGTATCATACAATTTTTTATATTTTTTCTCTAGTGTGAGTTTTTATATTTTTATGAATTTAAACTTTATTTTATATTGCAAGTCTTTTATCTCATTTGACTTGGTATATAAAATTAAATTTATGTTCAGAATATATTTTTTTAGTTACATAATTTTGTAGTATCATTTTTTATTTTTTAGAATTGGTATTTTTATGATGTTTATTTTTTAATGTGTTAAATTATAACATTTAATTAAACATGTGTATTGTTTAATTATCTAGTTTAACACAACATTAATTGAGCAGCCCATTGTTTTTTTTGTACCATTGGTTTTGTGTCAAAACCATTTGTGGTTTCAAGGCTTTGTGTGGCTCAATATCTGTTGGCGTGTCTTTTGGTTTTTGTGTTTGAGAGCCGTTTGAGTTTTTTTGGGGGGGTTTTATGTTTTGGTCTCTCTCTCAAAGGCCATCTGTAGTGGTATTGTGTAAAAAAATGTAAATGTACATTTTTTGGGTTAGATTGTTTGTTCATTTCTCATAGTGGGACGGGGTAAAAATGAGGTGGAGCTGAGGTGGTAGAGTGGGACTCGTGGCTTGGGCGGACAACTTGTCCAAGCCCAGATCTGGGTGGACAACTTGTCCATGCCCAACTCTCCCTCCCGTTAAAATGTAACCGTTATAATTTAGCTGTTGCTGGTTAAATTTATTATACATTTACCCCTATAAATATCACTTTCTTCTATTTAATTTTTCACACTTATATCACAAAATTATTCTTATAACATAATTTCATCTCCTATATTTCACACTCCCCAAAATCCTAAAATTATTCCTACAACATCCTTGTATATTTTTTAAATCCCAAAAATCAAACACATATTTTTTTTATATATTCTATACTATTTGTTTTGAAAATGTTATCTATTAAAAGAAAATGGTGTGGCAAAATCTCAAAACCAAATCCTATTCCACCCCCACCAACGAATTTGCCAATCTTATATCGGAATTCTCATCAGTTTTATGACAATAGTTTTTCGCATGTGAGAGACATGATTGTTGATCCTACAGCGCATCCAACCGACAGTCAATTTCACATGCGCGGTAGTGTCCATGGTCCAATTGAGGTGTATGCAAAATTATCCCAGATTCGATTTGTGCGAGTGGCCATTGGGAATTTTGGTTTTAGTCATTTATTTAGCGAATATTTTCCTAACTCTGACAACCAAATGACCGGAGCGCTCATAAGCAGGTGGTCGAAAATAACGAATACATTCCATCTACCGAGTGTGGAGTTGGGGATTACCCCTTATGATTTTTTGCATTTATCAGGTAATTATTTCAATAATATTTTTTTGCACTATAATTATTTTTATTATAGTATTATTGAATGTTTCCATATTTAATACTTCTTAAATTATTTGGTTTTAGGAATTCCAATTGGAATCCATCAAATTTTTCCTAACTTTCCAACATCTAGTCCTCATACTATGGAGGAAATATTCGACCTATATTTTCTTGAAATAGGCCACCCAGAGTACAAATGAAGAAATATTTATGGTCGAACATTAAAAATGTACATGCTGAATTGGTGCGAACAAGCTCCGGAGCAAAGATTAGCGAGCGAAGAACATATCGTCAGAGGTTTTACTGTATTTTTGTTGAGCTCCATTTTTTTACCGACGGGCCATAATACCTTGTGTGTGGATTGGACAACTTATTTTAACGATCTTAACGACATGGCTGCTAAGGATTGGGGCTCTGCCATTTTAGCCCATATTTACTATGCGCTTGATACAGGCTCCACAAATGGGCGAAAAATAGTAAATTGTTTCTCGCAACTTATAGAGGTATTTTTTCTCTAATTTAACATTTGAATCACGACCATAAAATTTAATTTTTTTTAGTTTAATAATCTACCAAATACTAATGAGTTTTTCCTTATACCCACAGTACTTTGGCTACGAGTACTTTCACACGATGACTCCCATATTGCACGATAATACCATGGAAAGATGGTCGTGTATGCTACGGTAATACCATGAAATTTGGTAGTAGGCTCGAACTTGGTGGAGTACTTTGAGAAGAAGAATCCATAGAAATTATTTGAATTGATATGTAAAAGGATATAAATTAGTGTTGTATTAAAATTTTTGGGGAGAGTAATGTATATATAGAAAAAAAAGCAACCGTTGGTAGAATTATTATCCGTTAAAATGTTATCGTTTGGTTAGTAATTTTTTTTATTAAAGGGAGGCGTCTAACATTTGCCCGCAGGTTGGTTTACATTTTTGGATTCTGGGTTTACATTTTTTTTTGAGATCTAGAAAATGTTTATGTGTTATTTTTTTTTGGTTGTTCTGTTCCGGTTTTTTCAGCTCGTTTTGTTTTGGTTGGTTCGTGTTCCGGTTTGGAGGTTTACGGCGAGAGGCGTGCGATTTTTTTTCGGCATCACTTTTTTTTCGGGCGGATTCTGTTTTTTCTAGATCGTTTCATTTTTCCAGATCGTTTCATTTTTTCGGTGCTGTAGCTGTTGGCATTTTTCGATGGGCTTGGAGCTGTTCCGGTTGGTTGTGTTCCGGCGAACTATTTTTTGTCCGGTCTCGATTTTGTTCAGATCCGACTTTGGTTGTCTGACCTATTTTTCGGCAGGAATTGTGTTGCTCAGGTGTGGAGCCTTTTTAGTTCAAAGTTGCATGTTTTCGGTTTTCAGGCGTGTTTTTTTCCGGCCAGTTTCGGGTTTGTAGGTTCCGGTGGCTGTTAGGTTTTTCGGCGACTTTTCCGAGGACTTTTCGGTTGCGATTCAGGGTCTCGTTTTTGGTCTAATCTCTTTCCCGCTTATATATATATAGCAAGATATAAATATATAAATAGCAGATATAAATATATAAATAGCAGATATATATATAGCAAGATATAAATATATAAATAGCAGATATAAATATATAAATAGCAGATTATATATATATATATATATATATCTTGCTATATATATATATATATATATATATATATATAATCTGCTATTTATATATTTATATCTTTATATCTGCTATTTATATATTTATATCTTAGCAGATATAAATAGCAGATTATATATATATATATTGTTTGGAAATATTTTTTTGAACAAATTGTTTTTGAAAAATATTAATTTGTTGGTTTTGACACTTTTAAGTGTTGTCATTTTAGTTCCAAATATTGTGTACCAATTTATATACTGCTTGTGTTAAGGGATTTTCATTTGGACCCTTTTTAGATCTTGGATCTATTTGTTGGGTGTCTACTTTGGACTAAAATTTATTTGGAATGAATTTTTTTTCATCTCCATTTAAATATTGGACTAATCTTGTTTTTAATCTTTGGATACCTATTTGGACTAAAAACTTTGAAAAGACTTTATTTGGAAAAATTTTGTTTGGACTATCTTTGGACTAAGTCTTAATTTATTTGGGTGTTTGTTGTTGGACTTTTCTTTACACCCAACTCAGTTTGTGTGTGTACACTTTTTATATTGGGCTTAAACTTTTGAAACTTAATAACTTAAGTTTTTATTATGTCACACATATTTTATATTAAAATCTGATTTGATCCATTTGGGTTTAAAGATAATCTGATTTTTGACTCTAACTAGTTCACACTCTAAGTTGAATTTTTGTGTGTTCACTTTATTTAGTCGGGTTTAATTAGTGTGTAGACTTTAATCATAATACTCTTTATTTGTTTAAATTTTATTTTAGTTAAACCCATCCTGTTTTAGTGAGTCGAGTGCTACACTCTTTATCTCGTACTCATTTGACTTGGATTGAACCATTTGACTCATACACTTGTTATTGCCTAAGTTGATTACTTTTTGTTTTGTTCTTGTATACTTGAGTGGTGTTTGTGTGTGTATAAGTTTTTTATCCAAACCTAGTTATAGTATTGGCTTAAACTAAAATTTAAATTTAATGTTTGTGATTATTGTTTTGTGTTACACATTTTTGCAATTTTGACTTAACTAAAATATTAGTATCTATCTTTGTTGACTTTAATTAAGTCCTAATTTGTATGGGCTAAGTGCTACACATATTTATCTTTTGCTCATTTTACTTGGACTTAATATTTTAACATAACACCTCTTTAAATTGATTCGTATTCTATTTGGTGTTAAGTTAATTTTTATTTTGGTTGCACGACACAGTTCTTGGAATTTTATTTCCTATTTTAATTTTGGTCACTTGCGCCAACTAATTTATTTTTAGGATTAATCTTTACATGAATATTTATTATTAAGGAAGACCTTACTTGTGTCTTGTGACTTAATATTTAATCATTCTTTCTAGTATCGATTACTTCAATATTTTCTTACCTTTCACTTAGTCACTGATTGGTAATTTTTCTTATTAATTAAAATAGACTTAAACGGTAAGTGTTTAGTCTCTTTTTCTAAACAAGATTATTTTGTTGTTTTGATTAAAACAATCTTTATTATTAAATCTTTTTTGCACATCTACACGGGGTCTCGGGTATGAGTGTTTAGTTGTATGTGTATCTCATGCTTACACTACCTGTGTTGTTTAGTTAGATTCAGTATTGTGGGGTTGTTTAGTTTGTGCCTGTGTGTACTGGTTTTGTATTGGCCTAACTATTTCATTTACACTCGGTTGCTGAATTCTTTGTCTAAACATTGGTATTAGTGTTGCGTCTGTAGTGAGTGAGTAATAGTCACTATTACCTGGATTTATTAGGTTGACTGATTTTCAGTAAAGTTGGGTTGTTTTAGACTAGGCTGGTTGTACGGGTGTGTATTTGCTTGGTTCAATTCATTATGAACTTGGGAACTATAGTCTGCAATCGGTAATTGGTACTAGTCGACTTGGGTGTGTGTGTTTTCATGAGACTAGGAACACAGGGTTTACAACCACGGTGGATTCCTCGAGAACAAATATTGTGTCAGTTTCTACTTTTCCTCATCTCATTCTTAAAGGGAATTAGTTTTATATCTAGCATCACCACCTTTTACTTACTAGTATGCGTGAGTGTTTTAATTTATAATATATTTTATCAAATAGTTTAAAAGAGTTTTTAGATAACCTAATACGCATTAGCGAGTACCCTTTGGTCCTTTCTAGTAACCGTTAGGTCATTTCAAGTGGTATCAGAGCTTCAGGATTAACTTTATAATAGTTTTTATTCTGCAAAGATCCTGAACTCGTTTTAAAATCTATTTTTTATATTTTTTAAAATCTTTTTTTTAATATGGGAAACTTATATGGTGGTCCTAATTTTTCTTTCTAGAAAATCCCTTTATGAATGTTTTAGAGAGTCAAAGTTTTATTCACAAGATGACATTTAAAGCGATAATGCCTTTTGCCAAGCGATGGGTGCAACCGAAGTTAAAGATATTTCAGCTTGCACTACATCTTGGGACGCTCAGAACATCCCTAGTTCTCCTACCCATTTATCTAGTGTATGCGATGATATTTCTATATGTGATAGCGATACTAGTTGCGATAATTTTGTTGCTTTTACTTCTCGTTGTGTATTTATGTCTGAGAATATTTTTGACAAATTATCTACTAGTTCTGATGATTCTGATTTAGATGTAGATAAGTGTGGGCTAGATATTTTAAAATTATCTCATACCTCTCCTACTCAATATCACCCTACATTCACAACTTCCATATCTAATCTTGATAATATTTTTAATGATGTTGATGAATCTGAAATTGTAGACGATTCTACCGTTTTAGAAAGGTACATGAGAACGAATTTAGAAGGTTGTGTAGATAATATTTCCATCGATAATACCTTTGAGGACTGCACTGATTTAGTTCAAATTAATTCTAGTTTGATGGCTAAAAATGACGTTTTAAACAATCAAATCAAGTTAATGTCCGAAGAATCTGAATTTCATATAGATGAACTTGAAAATGATGTTTCTTTTTTAGAGAAAAGAATTATTATATTAACGAAGCTTAATCATTCTCTTGAAACTAAAAATAAGGAATTTTTGTTTAAATTTGATGAATCTCAAGTTGAACTTAAGGCTATTTTAGATAAGTTTGATGAATGCCTAAGAGAACTTAAGATTGCATCTAAAAAGGTTGATGGTTTTTGTAATTCTCGTTTAATTTCAGAATCCCATAGTATGATGGTTTTTGTAAGAGAACTTAAGTATGTTGATGAATTTGTTCCTTTAAAAGGAATTGGTTTTAAAGGCGAAACATTTGATGAAACTAATTTTGTTAGTTGTAGCGAACAATGTCCCGATTCGCCTGATATTAAACTAAGCTATAAACATGCTGAATTTGAGGATTGTGATACCGCATTTGTTGAGCCGGTATTTTTATGTAATTTTTGCCATATATCTGTACATCCTGAAAAATTTTGTTTTAAAAAGTTAGGACAAAATAATTCTGATTTAGGCAAATTTAGGCAAATTCAAAATGATGGGAATTTCAAAACTGCTAAGTCTACCCTTAAATGAGATTTCTGTTCTAAAACTGGACATTTAGGTAAATTCTGCTATAAGAGATTATGACAGAATCAGGCTAATATAGGCAACTTTAGGAAAATTGAAAATATTGGAAAATTCAAAACTGCTAGGCCTATCCTTAAATGTAATTTTTGTTCTAAAACTGAACAAATAAAGAAATTCTGTTTTAAAAAATTAGAGCCGAATCAAACTATTTTAGGTAAAAATAGGCATTTTGATAGAAATAAACATGCTAAAAAACCTATTTCAGGTGTAATTTCTATTTTAAAATGGGTCACTTAGAGCAGTTTTGTCATAAAAAGTTGAATTTTGATTATGAAAAACTGCCCACCAAGTGCTCTAATGCTAAATGTGTTGAGAAAAAGATTTTCAGGTGTAACTTTTGTTTCAAATCTGGACATTTAGAACAATTCTGTTTTGAGCGTTTGAATTTAACTAGAAAATCTGAATATGTTAAACATGTGAGCTTTGATGATAATCCTAAATCCAATGATAGGCATCTGTTTAAATGCAATTTTTGTCTTTAAAAGGGTCACTTGAGATAATTTTGCTATAAGCGTTTAAGTAGATTACAAAATGGTGTTACGAATATACCCAGGATCCATTTAAAGTCTAAATTTGTTGACAATTGTTCCCAATCTCATAGTAATTTTCCCCCTTTTAAGACCTTTACTCCTAATGTCAAAACTAAGTGGATTAAGAAAGACGTCTTAGGGTGTACCAAAACTTCAAACTAGTTTGCTTTAGTTTATTTTAGTTTTGTTTTGTTAGTACATTTATTTGTATATTATGTTGTACTAACTTTATTTTGTAGGATTCTTCCTTACCCTTTGTCCATTTGAGACAAATAAGGGGAGAATTTGCGACTCTTTTAGTATTGTATTTTACAAGTTCCTTGAGTCGTTTAGGATTTCTTGTTGTTAGTTGAGTTATGTACTTTTCTATTTCTTTTAGGAATCCTCGTTGTTAGTTAAGTTATGTACTATTCTATTTTTTTTAGGACTCATGTGTATAGTTGAGTTATGGTTGTGTCGTTTCTTATTTTTGAGTCTCAGTTTTTGTTTGCCTCAAAATTGGTCAAAGGGTTAGATTAAAAATCTCATTCTTCGTGTCTTGGCTCAATTTTGAGACAATCATTTTTTACTAGCTCTTGCATTTATTTTTTATTAAAATCTATTTTTTATACCTTAAATCATATTTTCCTATATTTATTATTTTTTGATAAAAATAATTTTTATGTAGTGTCAAACTATTTTGGGTATCATACAATTTTTTATATTTTTTCTCTAGTGTGAGTTTTTATATTTTTTTGAATTTAAACTTTATTTTATATTGCAAGTCTTTTATCTCATTTGACTTGATATATAAATTTAATTTATGTTCAGAATATATTTATTTAGTTACATAATTTTGTAGTATTATTTTTTAGAATTGGTATTTTTATGAGTGTTTATTATTTAATGTGTTAAATTATAACATTTAATTAAACATTTATGTTGTTTAATTATCTAGTTTAACACAACATTAATTGAGCACCCCATTATTTTTTTTGTACCATTGGTTTTGTGTCAAAAGTATTTGTGGTTTCAAGGCTTTGTGTGGCTCAATGTCTGTTGGCGTGTCTTTTGATTTTTGTGTTTAAGAGCCGTTTGAGTTTTTTTTGGGTTATATGTGTTGGTCTCTCTCTCTCTAATGACACACAGCTGCCAGCATTTGTTTTCCCCCAACATTTTCATTCTCTCTCTCTCTCTCTCTCTCTCTCTCTCTCTCTCTCTCTCTCTCTCTCTACTAAGAGCTGATATACATTATCTTACCCACTTTCTCTCTTTTCTTTTCAAATCTTATACATCTTTAGAGTTTTTGAGGTTGGTTTACATTTTTGGAGTTTGGGTTTACATTTTTTTGGAGATCTAGAA
Organism: Sambucus nigra; assembly: GCA_949130495.1. Lineage (NCBI taxonomy): Eukaryota > Viridiplantae > Streptophyta > Magnoliopsida > Dipsacales > Adoxaceae > Sambucus > Sambucus nigra. The sequence goes on along the minus strand of OX422211.1, from coordinate 644,046,765 downwards.
CACATTTCTGTGAGATTTTTTTTGGTTGTACCTTTTCATTTTTTCTGACGTGTTTTGTTTTGATTGGTTCGAGTTACGGTTTGGAGGTTTACGGCGGCAAGCGTGCAATTTTTTTCTGTTGTCATTTTTGTTCAGGTTGCTTTTGTTTTTTCCGAATCGTTTCATTTTTTTGGTGTTGTAGCTGTTGGCGTTTTTCGGCTGGCTTGAAGCTGTTCAAGTTGGTTATGTTTCGGGGAACTGCTTTTTGTTTGATGGCGTTTTTGTTCAAATCCGGCTTTGGTTGTCCGACCTATTTTTCGGTTGGAATTGTGTTTCTCCGGTGTGGAGCCTTTCGGAGTTGCTTGTTTTCTGTTTTCAGGCGCATTCTGTTTTTCGGTGAGTTTCGGGTTTGCTAGTTCCGGTGGCTATTAGTTTTTTCGACGACTTTTTCGAGAAATTTTTCGATTGCGGTTCAGGGTCTCGTTTTTGGGGTAATCCCTTTCCCGCTTATATATACATACTCATATATATTGTTTGTTTGGAAATTTTTTTTGAACAATTTTTTTCTGAAAAATATTAATATGTTGGTTTTGACACTTTTAAGTGTTGTCATTTTAGTTCCAAATATTGTGTACCATTTTATATACTGCTTGTGTTGAGGTATTTTCATTTGGACCCTTTTTAGGTCTTGGATCTATTTGGTGGGTGTCTACTTTGGACTAAAATTTTTGTTGACATTAAATTTTTTTGGGCTGAATTTTTCTTTCATCTCCATTTAAATATTGGACTAATCTTGGTTTTAATCTTTGGACACCTATTTGGACTAAAAACTGTAACAACCCTCGCTTTTGAGAGACTCATTTTATATTAATTTACCGCATGAAGTAATTATATAAAATGTTGGAACTGGGGTAAATATTAATTGAATGAGTTGAAAGTTAATATTTACTAGATTGTTGCATATTTACTGTATGTGTAAGTAAATATCATCATGTCGCATGTTTTATAGTGTCATGTGTTTTAAATGATATTATGGCTTAAATGAAACCGGAACATTAAATAATTTATAAAATTGCCGGATGCTAGTTTAGAGGGCGTAGTTAGTCCCGGAATGTGCGAGATAGTCGAAATAAGTTCCATATTGTATTTTTAGGTTCCGAGCACTTTTGACTGGTTTTAAATTAAATATGTAGTTATGAGTCATTTTTATGGAGCATTAGCATTTTTAAGTCAAAGACTTGTGTTAAGCCCCAATTTTTAGTCTTCTAAATTCCCTAATTCCCCTACTATATGTCTTAAACATAGAGAGAAAGAGAGAGGAAGAGAAAAGAGGAGAAAGAAGAGAGATTTGAAGATTGAAGATTTGGGATTGCTTCTACCACAAAGAAATATGAAATTCCAACCCCAAGGTAAGTTTTCTACTTGCTAATATATGATTTAAGATGAGTAAATGGTGTGATAGTTGTGTATTAGAATTTGTGGAACAAATATGGATTTTATGGTGTTTTAACCCTAATCTTAGTTTATAATGATGAAATTATGGGTTATAGTAGTTAATAATCATGTAGGTTGATTTGGGGTAGATTAATGAGGTTGGATGTGTGTAAAAATGGAAGAGATTTGAGTTTTGGGGAAAAACTAGGGTTCATAACCTGTAACCCATTCTTGGCAAACTCGCAGGGGCGAATCGATTCAGCCCTAGGGCGAATCGATTCGCTAAGGGGTCAGTTTATAGGTCTGCAAACCCGAATCGATTCTGGTTAAGGCTGAATCGATTCGGCCAACTGTAGAATGTTGGTTTTGTCATCCGAATCGATTCGCTTTTGAGTGAATCGATTCGCTGTCTGGGGCGAATCGATTCGGAATCAGGCTGTTTTTGAGTTGTTTTTCTAACTCAATTTTTATTCTTTTTCTTTAGGCTTAGTACCTAGGAACCTTCTTGTATGAAGTAAACTTAGGGTCCTAGAGTCCTAGATGAGTTGGGTATCTACCCTAGAATAAAAATGAGTTATATGGGGGTTGTTTCGATGGTGTGCCAATTGATGTTAGGGCACTCTTTTCTTTTAGTTGATCATTATGAGACTAGGAGTTGTAGTATCATATTGGGAGACTTTAGAAGCTCAATTGAGCTACGTTAGTCTTGATGGTTTAAAATACCACCACAAACGAATCTTGGGAGAATAAATTGAAAGTTTATTCATTCATTGAGGTTTCAATGATAAGATGTATTAAGTATGGCTCCGGGTAAAATATGAGGTATTTACAAAAAACGTAAATGACTATGGTTTTGGATAAAATGAAACATGCACATGGCAAATGAAAATGAAATGAAAATGAATATGGTAATGATTATGGTAAATGATAAATTACTTAATCATGAAAATGGTAAATGATAATTTACTTAAACACACCTCTCTAAATGCTATCATAAGGGAAGTTTCCGCACGAGGTGATGCCCCCTGGCTAATGAATGCAGGGTGGATATAGTCCTAGGCCATATGAGCGATTATGTATGTTACTGCACTGGTGAGGTGATTCCGGGTGTGGTCATGACTCTCCCGCAGGCATATGGCCGCTTCCCGATGTTGCGTTATGTGCCTAGGTTGTGTTGTATGATAGGCCCTGGAAGATGATAGTCATTTAGGGGCGCGCCCAGTGGGGAAACTCGGAGGGGCGATCTTAGAATCGTTATATGTATATGAATATAACCATTCTGTATCAAGTGGGACTTGATGTATGATAAATGCCATAAAGAGCATAAGGACATGCCACAAAGGGCATATGATAATGATGATATTCCTGATAAGGAATGGAAAGCCACAAAGAGCTTATAATTATGATTATATTTCCTGATAAGGAACGAAACTATGAGAGTGTTCTTGATGAAAGTTTTTAAATTAATATTAATCATTCTTATTCTCCTGTTTAATTAAATTAGATCTATGATTATTTAAAATGTCTTAGCTTATGCATTAAATTGTGTAGGTAGATTTTTATTCCTGTTTGTCATGATTTACTGTTCATAACTGTCATGCTCTTTATTCATCTGGTGATCATATAAAATCTGGCCCTGACCCGTTCATATTTCTTGTCGTGCGTGAATCTTACCTCCGCTCAGGTGCTCCGCCGTAAAGACGCCCGTTCTGACTTTCCTATTTTGATGTCTTTGGGGAGCCGTGATACTTTGCGGATATTACGGGATATTTGGTATAGACGTTTTTATTCTTGTAATCTAGTTATGACCGGGTCATTGACTCGGGCGTGAGGCCCAAACCTTTGTAATTGTCTAATGTAATGTATTATGTAGTTTACTGAACTTGCTTAATATCATTGTTATAAGAGCCTGTTGACCGACAACATATTCGGTCCCTTATTGTATATTTGATGTGTATGTAATATTATATCTTCGGGGTTTCCACTTTCTTTTTAAATTGGATTGTTTGAATTCTTTCTTTAACTTTAAAACCAAAATTTTTGGCAACCCGTTTTTCTGAAATATGGAGTGGTTATCTTGTATACTTTTTATATTGTTGTGATGCTGAGAATGATTCCATCCATGATTCCTGTTATATTGGAGTATCGGGCTGGCCACCCCATATTTTGGTGAGCAGGTTGTCACAGATGGTATCAGAGCATCAGGTTCTAGAGTCCTTAGGATTCTGTGTGGACGCTTTATGTTTTCAGCGTTGCTCTTGCTTTGACATAGAGCCTTAGGATTAAGATCATTGATTTCTCTTGTGAGATTCCGTTCTCCTGCCATGAGGTAGAACCCCTAGAATCTGTTGCTCGTTCATGTGAGATTAGTAGGTCGATTGAAGAAGGGCGCCAGAGAAGGTCATTGTGAAGGCGTCCTGAGAAGGGATTATTAGGAACTGTAAGAGGTGGTCGGGGATAAGGACCGCTTTGGAGGTCGCTCCCTTTTGTAACACTTTCTTATCTTGCTACTGCGACTATTGATTACAGTGGGTATAGTTTCCCAAGTACCACTAGAATTTGAGAGTTGTACTAAGCTTGGGATTCCAAGCGAAGTTATATCAAAGTTGATAATATCCCAGGATAGGGCCACCCGTTGAAGTAAGATGGAGGAGAGGCGTCCTCATTCGGTAGAAATTTAAGGTCCATGAGTTTTGGCCTAGAGAAGGGTATAGAAGTGCCCAGATGAAAAGGATGGAGGAAAATCCTTCACCCATAGGAGTAGTGTTGAAATGGTGGGAATGTAGTCACCATATTTGTGGGTGCAGGAAGTTTTGCCCATGGAGAAACTCGATGGACATTTTCAACAGCGGGTTTCTCTGGGGTAACTGGACTGAGGAGAAGATGGACTCTCAAATGTTCACGCGAGGTTCGGTCGGAGGACGACAGTGAATAATGAGTTGTACGGTTAGGGAAGCCATGCACCAAAATAAGGTTGGTATAAAAGGAAGGAAAGATCCCTTAAGTGGAATGATAGGCTCCAGAATAAGTGTCGTTAACACTGCTGAATGAACAGTGTTCATGAAACCCCATTGGTGGATATCCGCCCGGGGAGGTTTCATTGAACTAAGGAATGGGAGGTCGGTAGCATGTTCTCTTTTGTTGAGAAAGTATAAGGGACTGAGTGGGAAATTGTTTGGCAGCTAGGGGCGGAACAGTGGCTATGACGTGGAATGTAGAACTACTCATTTTGATTCTGTTAATTGGAGAATAAAGACAAGGTTAAGGTGCCTAGTTGGGGCGTATTGGAAGTAATATTGGTTCGGATAAGACTCGAGTACGGTGTCTGAGAACCATTAGGATTAACCGGGGTGATTGGCAAGAATGTTGGTGGGAATTCCACCTTAGTAGTGGGCGGTGCATTCCTCATGATAAAATAGGGTAGTATTGTGTTTACTCTAGATTCGGGTGTGTATATCGAGCTTCGGGTAGTAACGACGCTATTATAGTAAGGGAAATTATATGACTTCCGTGGTAGGGAAGTTTTATATTTTCCTTCACTCGTTATAAAGCGAGTGAAGACATTTTTTTAGTATTACGTGTGTTATGTGCTATTTGTATTATGTGTATTATGCTAGTAAAGGTATTCTGGTTTGTTCGGGGTGATAGCAAGCGAATGAATTGCGAGGATATTCTACTTCTAGTTTCAGGATGGAACTAGTCGTCCTATAATGTCCCTCCTGGATACAGGTTGAGACCTTATAGGGGTGGTTTGAGGTAAGTAGGAGATTTTCATTACTTATTGTGTTATCTTGCTTGAGTGTTTGATTATTTGTTTGCTTTGATTGTGTACCAACAAGTTAGGTAGGCATGTGTCGGAGGGGTTCCTTGTTTGGATTTTGCTTTGCGAGACACTCCACGTATGAACGCTTAATGACGTTGGGAATGGAGAGATGTTATTCTTTCTTCTTTTATTTTATTTTATTTTGTTGATTGAGAGTTGGTTTGAAAGGTTTAGCCGAGAATCACGTAGTTGAGTGATTAAGGGCTATTAAAGTGAGAGATAGAAGCACTGAATATAGTTCTCTCCTCTGATCGATGTGAGGGAGACTGAGATATGAAGTCGACTTGAGACTTACGGTTATGCCTTGATGAGAAGGATATTTAAAATTTCGTGTATATAGTGGGATAAATATTTGTAAGACTTTACAGGAAGTAAATGTCCGATTAGTTAAAATCCTCAATTATTTAAATGGTAAGATATAGAAATAGAATCTTATTAGTAGGGTTGAGAGTTAGAATTTTTTCGGTCCCGATCATGTGTCTTAGACCATTATATCTTGATGACCGACAATGCGAGGTAGTAGTGTAACGAGAGGGTACATTGTCTGGATTTCGCTTTGGCGAGACGTCCCACGCATGAAACCGAGCGAATGTCGGAAGTTGAGAAAGGTCTTGGGCACTAGGGATATACTTAGTATTATACGTATATGACTCGACTAGGATTTAGATCGACCTTAGGATTATTAGGACGTAAGGCCTTGTAATACCCCGTATTTTTATGGCTTTTAAATTTAGGGATTTATTAAAGTTAATTGAAGTAAATTAATTTAATTTTTAATCCGGAAAGTAGTTTTAAATATTTACTAGCGTGACGAGAGTTAGTAATTATTGGAAATTTGTGGAATGTTACTGGATGAGTATAGTAATATATGAGATTTATTTTATAAAAATTATCACGTGTGAATAAAACGGCAATTATGAAAATTTAAGTCGGGACGCGCATGTGTCGTGTCGGGACTAAATTATTATTATATAAAGTGAATATATTATAAGTCACCCGTATGGTCATTTCGAGTGCGTCAAAGTGTCTGGAAGGGTCGAGATAGTCAAAAATATGTACTCGGTGGTTTAGTTTGGGTCTCGGGGCTTTTTTAGGCCTATTTAGCACCCCGGGAGGGCGTTTTGGATATTTCGTAATTTTGGGTGATTAAACCCACGAAAATTACAAGGTTATATCAGATGCTTAGGGTTGACTTCTAGGGTTAACACAACCAAAAGCAAGTGACGGCCATTGGAGAAGGAAGGAGAGAGCTTGGCAAGGAATTCTAGGCCGAAAACCCCTCCGTTTACGCCACCGTCGCCGCTAAACGAGAGATCACGCCACAAGGATCGTAGCCACACTGATTTCAGCACAAATCAGAGACCAAAAATTCCCAGGAAAGTATTTATCTTGCTTAATTTCGCTAATGCATCATTCATGTTAGTCTAGGGTTGATTATGATGAGTTTCATAGAAGAAAACCCATGTTGGAAATAGGAAAATTGCATGTAGTAATGATATAAATGATAATCTGGAAATTCCCTTCATATGTAGAGGTTGAACCACGAATTTATGATGGATTATAAGTAGAAATTCTGGAAAAAGGTTGATTAGAACAAAGTTAAAGAAATTTCTAGGGTTCATGAGATTTATATAAGTTTTGGCCCTTTAATCCATGGATATTGATGAAAATTCACATGCTTTACGTAGAAGATTGTTAGTTTTTTTATAATGTTTGTAGTAAAAATTTCTGGGAGTTTGGGTGTTAAAAATCTGGATTTGGATGAGGTTGGATGATAGAACCTGTAACTGGTTTTTCTGCAGATTCGCCATACCTGTTTGATCGATCGATCGAACCAGGAGTGTCGATCGATCGACACATCGATCGATCGACCCCTCCTGGAAGACTCATATTTCCCTTTTTTAAATAGCTAGATTCAATTTAAATGAGTAATAATCCTTTGACATCCTTATTAAAATATTTTGGGAGATAAAGAAGACCAGTAGGACTTATTGATAATATGAAATCTTTAATGTAAGACGAGATTTACATTTTTCGGGGATGTTTACATATAAGGGACAATGGAACTAGGTATAAAAAGAAGGAGACGAGTAAGGTAGTTGCGTTGGTGAATAAATGAGTACATACTGAAATTACACTTGGGAGGATAGGAATCCACGAGTGTCACTGAATAAGTTGGGATAATTCCACAAATTAAAGTAAGAAACGAACCGTTATACGTGATAACTAAATAACAAGAAATAAGGACAAATATCATAATTATGGGTCGTGAGTATGTACCTAAACTTGATACGGAAATAGTAGTATATCTATATGACTGTGTTTATGCATATACTATATACGTTTAAAAATCATACCCGCGCTACTTGCTATCCATGAGGTTACCGCGCTGAGACAGTCTTATCTCGATGGGACCTTTATGGGGGATATTGACTCGTACCCTAGAAGATTGGAATCCTAGGTACAGGCTATCGGATCGATAGTCACGGTCCTAAGAGACGTGAGGGTATGTGCTCACCTCTTCGACTTGGAAACTATGCTTCGCCTCAATATTGTTTGTGTTTTGTTCAATACAGTTCGAGAGTGATTCCGAACTTGTATTTCCCTTAGTACGAGTGATACGGGGACTGGATAGCAGAGTATGCCCGCACCATAATTATTATGTGGGGTGCTGTTAGAATATATATATTATATGAGGATTAATATATATATATTTAAATCTTAATTTGGGAACTACCTACTGTGCTTAAGGTAAGTAAGAAATGAATAATTATTTCAATTGTGGGATAAGTGTTTGAAAAGTATAATGTGTTACTGAGAAACTTTATTAGTAAATAAGGTTTAAATGAGAACTTTGTTGGTAAATAAAATTAACCTATTAAACAATTGGATTTGTTAGTTTAAATCTTACGAGCAACCTAAGATAAGATAAGTTAAACCGTTGGGAAGGTTAGTACGATAGGCGTGCACATTAGTAGAGAGGTGAGAATTTCTCAAGGCAGTGCCGCACTAATATGTTGTTGCATTGGCCAGTAAACAATTTAAATACTTGCTAAACAAATTTTAAATTGTTTTTACAATCGGGCTTTGACCCGTTTCCATTTTCTTTTCTCTCTTGTATATATATGTATATATTACAGGTGCCCAGCCACAGGGGCGTCTTGCATAGGATCCTTTGGAAGGAACGCGCTGCAGCTTAGGTGGGAGTTGCAGGCCTCTTGCTTCGACGACCTCATTTCTTGATTCCTCTTCTCGCACTATTTATTCAGTTGGGCATGTGTCGCTCTTTTCCATTATTCAGTTATTTATCGGATATTGTGATTTGTTTATTTCAGTATTTACACTTCGGGAGTTATTACTGTCAGGATGTTTTTCCTTTAAGTTTTAATATTGGATTACTTAGTTGGATATTTCATTATTGGATTGTTTGTTCCAGTATAGTTGTTGTGTGATTCTTTAATTATGAATTTCGTAAAGTTTTAAATGTTGGTTTATATAAATAAAATTTGGAAAGTAATGTCTAAAATAGTTTTGGCACTTAGCTTAATTATTTAGGGTGTTAAATTGGAAAAGTTATTTTTACGACAGTGATGCTAAGAATGAACCAACCGTTCACCTTGATTATAATTTAATAAAGGACTGATCACCCGGTATTTAATTAGGCGGGGTGTCACAGGTGGTATCAGAGCATCAGGTTCTAGTGTCCTTTAGGATCTGTGCGGCTTATTATGCTTTCAGTGTTGCTTCGTTTGATATAGATCCCTATGTTTAGGATTGTCGATTTCTTTGATGAGATGTCGTTCTCCTGCTACGACATATATACATTAGTGGATTCTAATTTCGTTCGGATGTGTGCGTATGCCGAGCGATGACGGATGTCAGAAGAAGACCATTAAGTGGACATCAAGAGGCAGGGCTCAATTGAGGTTGTAAAATATATTCTAGGATGGTGACCGTAGTCGAGGTCACCTCCATTATAGCACAAGAAGCCAAGACTAGAAAGGTGACTAAGGCGCAACCCTGATTTCCAAATTCTGCTATAGTCGAATGAGGTGCGAGAGTAAACTCACCCAACGTGTTACAAAACGTGTAGAGAACTGTTAGTGGGAATTCTAGAAATGCGGGAATTGCGTGTGTTTACCAAAGGGGTAAAGTATCCAAAGGTTTAAATATAGGACGAAGTATGGCTAACTGAAAGTGAAAATTTAGAGAAAATTTTCTTGGTTGTCGGAACGAAGTTATAATGATGGGAATCAACCACCAATTTTAGAAGTGGAATGCTATGTCTATTGGGGAACCTTAGGTACAGTGTTGACCGTATGTTCCTTCATCAGTTATTCAGGATTAAAAGTGAACTTTGTCCTCAATTCATCACAGGAGGACGTGACAGAGGTCCAATTGTGAATATGAATCTTAACCGTTAGCGAAATTTTGTATCGGGAGATGTAGATACAAGTGGAGGAAACGACTCCAAGTGGGAGATCGACTCGTAATAATAGTTGATAACACTCCAAGATGAAATTCTGAGGGACGGTCGAATCAGGGGTTGACAATGTCATATTTTGTCAATAAAGATGATAATGCTCATTTGTGTGGGAAGCTAAAGGAATCGAAGAATTTAGTCGAGAATAAGACTGAATACAACGGCGGTGGTGTAGCACCATAAAAGGGTGTGGATACACATCAGGGGACCCATTTAAATGATTTGGATAGTTGAATTCTTACCAAGTGATGGTAAATTCAGTAAGGACTATTATAGATAGTGACTTGTCCTTTATGGCCTAAAAGGCTAAGGGAATAGCTGGGGTAGTCAACCGAAATTGAGTCTACTAAAGTCCGAGAGGAGGACAATCCTAACCTGGTTAGTAGGACAGGTGATAAGTGGATTATGTGTTGAGGTATTTTGTGGGGAGTGAGATCGCACGCGATAACATGTTTCTAAGTGAAAAAAAGGGACAAGAATACGGTGCCTAGTAAAAGATAACGATTAAAGTATTTTTATTTTGGTTTGGGCAGACGTGTTACGTTCGAAAACCATTTGTGTAGTCAAGACGATTGCCAAGGTGGAAGTATAAGTTGTATCCTCAGAGGATGAGGCGTGTTTATGTGGCACGAACGAGCCACTATATTTTGATTCATTGCTAGATTAGCATGTGAGACGAGTTTAATGCGTATAATTATAAACATTATTATTATGTGAATATTTTCCCTAGTGTAGTGGGATTTTCTTTAGTGCTATCCGCGGAGGATGAATGAGTATATTAACAGTGTTATGTACTTTATTGAGGTTACTCGTTGTAGTGATACGATATGCGAGTATGATATTATCTTTGTTACAACGTTATAGATATGGTTAGTACGATAGTGGGCAATTATTGCAAGGATATCGGAGTGGTTGCATTAGTGCAGCATGTTTTGTTCTAGCGAGGATTCACCTGCAAGAAGGTCGGACTCGCACTTATATTATCTATCCTAGAGACTTCAGAGGGGATAGTGGGCTCGAAATATTCGATATCGATATACGTATGGACTTTATCATTATGATTTAGTATGTATCGAGTTTACCGTTGAGAGAAAAGATTTAATTCAGTATTATTTTGAGCACTCAGGACTTGGTGATAGGAAGAGTGCATTGTTATATCTATCCTCTAGAGATGTGGGAATTAAGAGTTATACCCCTATTATTAGGGAAATGGATTTTGAGAATTCTGATTGTATGTATTCGAGGTTCATGGAATGCAATTACCAACACCCAATACTGAACAATAATGCAATTAATGAGAAGTTCTTTGTTAAGTGTAATTACGGGAGGAAATGTAACTTTTTTGTCAAGAGACGGAAGAAAGGGGTACATTCTATGGATGGAGGACCTAACAGATTTCGATAACTGTCAATGTAAGGTAGTAGTGTATCGGGGGGGTTCCTTGTTTGGATTTCGCTTTGCGAGACATCCTACGCATGAAACTTAGCGTAAGGTTGGATTGGTCACTATTCCATGAGTTCGGTACCCCGATCAAAATGGGATCAAGTAATTACATCTATAAGTTAGAAGTTGAATTATGATTTAAGGCCAGTGGAGCCGGTTATGTGATAAGAAAGCATTGAAAGATTTGTTTTATCACCACGAATTAAGGGGTGGAATGATGATGAAGAGGATTTAAAATTTTGATTTCTAGGGTGTTTAAGAGTACCCAAGTGTTGTGATCACGTTGGGAGCACTAAGTAAAATAAAGAATTGAGTGTTAGGTGTGTAGCGTATGGGATGCTTACGCTAGTATGCACCCTTTATAGGGTGTGTGGGTATCCCGGTTATCTGATAATCAAATCGTCCGAGTTGAGGGGACGTGGGAATGGACGTGTGGAATATATGTTTGTGGGACTGGCATAACGAAGTGGAAGTGATGGAGTGGATTAAACGTCACATGAGGGGAGATAATCCATACATAAGTGTATAATTAGAATAGCACACCCTAATTTTATTAGAAGACTGTGGGAAGCCATTTAAGAAGGAGTATTCCTTAAATAGAGTAGAATTTAATTATTATGAAGAACATTCGGAGCGGAGTTGTTATTAGTCAAGTTTGAGAGCGACTTGTGCATACAAAGAGTGATGATGTTAGTATGAAATAAAAGATCCAGAAGTGCGCATCGTGGAGGAAAGAGCATGGGTCGGGACTTTCGGCATACACCAAGGAGGGAAAGAGAGTATTACGTATCACTTAATGGGAGACATTTAAAAAAAAAATCAATGTTTAGCGGGACGTAGTGAGTAGTCTCTACATGCACCGCCCATAGGTAAGGTTCGGTTGAAAGAAGAGAATCAACCAGAGAATTTTGTATTTATCGACAATTCCTGTAATTTGAGGAGGTCGGCAAAGTCGGTAAAGTTCTTGGATGGGTTACCATCCTCAAAGAAAAATCAAGGGTTCATCCGAACATGTGAATTAAGTCGCCCGAGAAGGAAGTGATTAATATTCCTTTGGGGTGATTTACAATATTAACTAGTATGCCCCAGACTTCCTTTGAAAGGAAGGATCGTGCCAGTACATGGTACGGCATAGTATCAATTTCTGGATCGGGATGAGATTTGTGAATCCCACCCTTGATATGGGATTTCAGGAACCAGCAGAGATAAGGGTTCATTTCGAGTAGGATGTATCACCCTTAGCCAAGGAATAGGCTCACGGTGATTAAAGATCAGTGGATCCACGTGATGGAAATTCTGGAACCTTGGTACGGTGATTTCAGGAATGCTCTGTAGAAGCACTCGTACCTGTTTGTTGTGTACGAGGTGCTTATTAAGGTTTTGGTATGGAAGAACCTCGACTATTCTCCTTATGTATGTTTTAAGGTGAGCGGATAATCAGAATTTTTGATCGGTCGAGAATAATCCGATAACTATGGTGGAATTCCACGATTGTTTTAGGTGAACAAGAGTGGTCAAATGTTCGTAGAGTTTTTCTCAGAATAGGAGTTTTGTATAGTAATAAATCCGAGTAGTTGTCATGTAGTGAGGTGCGGCCTCCTAATGATAGTGAGATAATGGAAATTTATAATGTATAAGAGTGACCTATGCGAATGTTGTCGGTTAGGAGCACCATGTGAAGTGTCTCCAATGAGAATGTTAATCAAGCTTGCAGTGAGGTGGGGTCCATAGTCATTAAGCGCCTTACTATGTAGATAGTTTGCGTACTGAAAAGATATCCAGAATTGTTCTACCAGGTAAGCCTTATCTTTCGAATTTCGGGACGAAATTCCGTTATTAGGGGGGAAGTATGTAATACCCCGTATTTTTATGGCTTTTAAATTTAGGGATTTATTAAATTTAATTGAGATAAATTAATTTAATTTTTAATCCGGAAAGTTGTTTTAAATATTTACTAGCGTGATGAGAGTTAGTAATTATTGGAAATTTGTGGAATGTTACTGGATGAGTATAGTAATATATGAGATTTATTTTTATAAAAATTGTCACGTGTGAATAAAACGGAAATTATGAAAATTTAAATCGGGACACGCCGTGTCGTGTCGGGACTAAATTATTATTATATAAAGTGAATAAATTATAAGTCACCCGTATGGTCATTTCGAGTGAGCCAAAGTGTCCGGAAGGGTCGAGATAGTCAAAAATATGTACTCGTGGGTTTAGTTTGGGTCTCGGGGCGTTTTTAGGCCTATTTAGCACCCCGAGAGGGCATTTTGGACATTTCGTAATTTTGGGTGATTAAACCAACGAAAATTACAAGGTTATATCAGATGCTTAGGGTTGCCTTCTAGGGTTAACACAACCAAAAGCAAGTGACGGCCATTGGAGAAGGAAGGAGAGAGCTTGCCAAGGAATTCTAGGCCGAAAACCCCTCCGTTTGCGCCGCCGTCGCCGCCAAACGAGAGATCACGTCGCAAGGATCGTAGCCACACTGATTTCAGCACAAATCAGAGACCAAAAATTCCCAGGAAAGTATTTATCTTGCTTAATTTCGTTAATGCATCATTCATGTTAGTCTAGGATTGATTAGGATGAGTTTCATAGAAGAAAACCCATATTGGAAATAGGAAAATTGCATGTAGTAATGATATAAATGATAATCTGGAAATTCCCTTCATATGTAGAGGTTGAACCACGAATTTATGATGATTAGAAGTAGAAATTCTGGAAAAAGGTTGATTAGAACAAAGTTAAAGAAATTTCTAGGGTTCATGAGATTTATATAAGTTTTGGCCCTTTAATCCATGGACATTGATGAAAATTCACATGCTTTACGTAGAAGATTGTTAGTTTGGGTTTATAATGTTTGTAGTATAAATTTTTGGGAGTTTGGGTGTTAAAAATCTGTATTTAGATGAGGTTGGATGATAGAACCCGTAACTGGTTTTTCTGCAGATTCGCCATACCTGTTTGATCGATCGATCGAACCAGGAGTGTCGATCGATCGACACATCGATCGATCGACCCCTCCTGACAAACTCATATTTCTCTTTTTTAAATAGCTGAATTCAATTTAAATGAGTAATAATCCTTGGACATCCTTATAAAAATATTTTGGGAGATAAAGAAGACCAGTAGGACTTATTGATAATATGAAATCTTTAATGTAAGACGAGATTTATATTTTTCGGGGATGTTTACATATAAGGGACAATGGAACTAGGTATAAAAAGAAGGAGACGAGTAAGGTAGTTGCGTTGGTGAATAAATGAGTATATACTGAAATTACACTTGGGAGGATAGGAATCCACGAGTGTCACTAAATAAGTTGGGATAATTCCACAAATTAAAGTAAGAAATGAATCGTTATACGTGATAACTAAATAACGAGAAATATGGACAAATATCATAATTATGGGTCGTGAGTATGTACCTAAACTTGATATGGAAATAGTAGTGTATCTATATTACTGTGTTTATGCATATACTATATACGTGTAAAAATCATACCCGCGCTACTTGCTATCCCTGAGGTTACCGCGCTGGGATAGTCTTATCTCGATGGGACCTTTATGGGGGATATTGACTCGTACCCTAGAAGATAGGAATCCTAGGTAGAGGATATCGGATCGATAGTCACCGTCCTAAGAGATGTGAAGGTATGTGCTCACCTCTTGGACTTGGAAACTATGCTTCGCCTCAATATTGTTTGTGTTTTGTTCAATACAGTTCGAGAGTGATTCCGAACTTGTATTTCCCTTAGTACGAGTGATACGGGGACTGGATAGCAGAGTATGCCCGCACCATAATTATTATGTGGGGTGCTGTTAGAATATATATATTATATGAGGATTAATATATATATTTAAATCTGAATTTGGGAACTACCTACTGTGCTTAAGGTAAGTAAGAAATGAATAATTATTTCAATTGGGGGATAAGTGTTTGAGAAGTATAATGTGTTACTGAGAAACTTTATTAGTAAATAAGGTTTAAATGAGAACTTTGTTGTTAAATAAAATTAACCTATTAAACAATTGGATTTGTCAGTTTAAATCTTACGAGCAACCTAAGATAAGATAAGTTAAACCGTTGGGAATGTTAGTACGATAGGCGTGCACATTAGTAGAGAGGTGATAATTTCTCAAGGCAGTGCCGCACTAATATTTTGGTTCATTGGCCAGTAAACAATTTAAATACTTGCTAAACAAATTTTAAATCGTTTTTACAATCGGGCTCTGACCCGTTTCCATTTTATTTTCTCTCTTGTATATATATGTAAGTATTACAGGTGCCCAGCCACAGGGGCGTCTTGCATAGGATCCTTTGGAAGGAACGCGCTGCAGCTTAGGTGGGAGTTGCAGGCCTCTTGCTTAGACGACCATATTTCTTGATTCCTCTTCTCGCACTATTTATCCAGTTGGGCATGTGTCGCTCTTTTCCATTATTCAGTTATTTATCGGATATTGTGATTTGTTTATTTCAGTATTTACACTTTGGGATTTATTACTGTCAGGATGTTTTTCCTTTAAGTTTTAATGTGGGATTACTTTGTTGGATATTTCATTATTGGATTGTTTGTTCCAGTATAGTTGTTGTGTGATTCTTTTAATTATGAATTTCGTAAAGTTTTAAATGTTGGTTTATATAAATAAAATTTGGAAAGTAATGTCTAAAATAGTTTTGGCACTTAGCTTAATTATTTAGTGTGTTAAATTGGAAAAGTTATTTTTATGACAGTGATGCTAAGAATGAACCAACTGTTCACCTTGATTATAATTTAATAAATGACTGATCACCCGGTATTTAATTAGGCGGGGTGTCACAGGCCTTTAGAGCATGTGACGTTGATTTTGGAAGGCTGTAGGGAGTTGACCACGAATAGGTTGTGGGTTAACCCTAATAGGGATTAGGTCCCTAGAAACAAGAAGTATAGAATCTCGAGTGGTTCGGAAAGTTGGGCCCAAGGAGACAAGGCCTCTCTAAGATATAGTGTTACATTGGTAACCTAAACTTTATGGGGAGTATTATCCCACACTTGATTTAGAATTCATTACGGTAGTAGTCTCCCTAAAGAAATGGAGGCACTACTTCCTGGGCAGGAAATTTGGTCTTTCTTGCGAGCAACATGTTGTTGCAATATGTTGTGTAATGGAATAAAATGGGCGTTTGAGGTTCATAAAAGAACTATCAATTGGATATTCTCATTCGCGAAGGGAATGCGATTGGGGTAGTAGATGCGTCAAGTAGAAAACCCATCAGAAAATTAGTGATGGCATGGAAAGCCAAATAGAACGAGCATAACGAGGAAGGCTTTGGAGCAAGAGCATTCATGTCTGTGATTGACTATTTCACCCACTCATGTGAAGAGAGTAGAGGTGGAACGAAGAAGGGTATATTCATAGACGTCTTTAATGAATTGCCGGCACCGAACTGGTCGTGATCCTATTTGAGAAGATTGTTAATAGTTCGACCAAATCGTTGCTGTTCCGGCCTTTATGGGCGGACTATATGTAGAGGAGTACGCCTTGCTCTTTATGGAGGAAAGGTATGAAGAGCCTATCAATATTGGTAGACCGAGACTAGATATTCATGTCGAAGGTTTGGTAAAGTTTCCAGGAAGTAATGGGAACCGTATGGAAATGGCGTATATCATACCACCCTAAAGTGGATGAACGAATGGATGAAGTTAACCTAATGTTGAAGGGCATATCTTGAATGTGTTCTTTAAGCTAAATGGATGGATGAGAGCAGTAGCATAGTATGGATGTAATTTCCCATACAAGAATTTGAATTATTTTCGAAGGTATGGCACCGTGAGTGGCCTTGTATAGCCGATTGAGTAATTCGCATACTCGTCGGATGGAACCAACGAACAATATGCTCCTTGGACTGGGAGTGGTCCTGGAAAATTTCTTTAATGATTGGTCTTATTGAGATGTATACTTTAAAAGGGCTCCGCTTATACGAAGAGTAGTTGTGCAGTGTTGCGATTAAGCAAGTTAGCGTTGGTGTAGGTATCCCCGAGGAGGGATGTAACATAATTCAGGAAGTAAGGATATTTGCGCCGAGTCATGTGGTTATCATCTTCCGCCGTAGGAAGGTAGGATTGCTAGTTCATGAGGAATGATTTGGCGCTATGTTAGAGCACAAAGAATGTAAAATGAGATCGATAGAGACGACCTTAATCCGAGTCCATCTGGGACGCCACAATATTGAGGGGTTTGTGAAGAGTGATAGAATGATAGTCTAGAATGGCGTACCCCTTTTTGCGATTAGCGTACGCCTAAATTTTGAGGGCAAAATTCCCTCATAAGGGGGGGAGTATGTAACAACCCTCGCTTTTGAGAGTCTCATTTTATATTAATTTACCGCATGAAGTAATTATATAAAATGTTGAAACTGGGGTAAATATTAATTGAATGAGTTGAAAGTTAATATTTACTAGAATGTTGCATATTTACTGTATGTGTAAGTAAATATCATCATGTCGCATGTTTTATAGTATCATGTGTTTTAATTAGCATTATGGTTTAAATAAAATCGGAACATTAAATAATTTATAAAATTGCCGGATGCCAGTTTAGAGGGCGTAGTTAATCCCGGAATGTGCGAGATAGTCGAAATAAGTGCCATATTGTATTTTTAGGTTCCGGGCACTTTTGACTGGTTTTAACTTAAATATGTAGTTACGAGTCATTTTTATGGAGCATTAGCATTTTTAAGTTGAAGACTTGTGTTGAGCCCTGATTTTTAGTCTTCTAAATTCCCTAATTCCCCTACTATATGTCTTAAACATAAAGAGAAAGAGAGAGGAAGTGAAAAGAGGAGAAAGAAGAGAGATTTGAAGATTGAAGATTTGGGATTGCTTCTACCACAAAGAAATCTAAAATTCCAACCCCAAGGCAAGTTTTCTACTTGCTAATATATTATTTAAGATGAGTAAATGGTGTGATAGTTGTGTATTAGAATTTGTGGAACAAATATGGATTTTATGGTGTTTTAACCCTAATCTTAGTTTATGATGATGAAATTGTGGGTTATAGTAGTTAATAATCATGTAGGTTGATTTGGGGTAGATTAATGAGGTTGGATGTGTGTAAAAATGGAAGAGATTTGTGTTTTGGGTAAAAACTAGGGTTCATAACCCGTAACCCATTCTTGGCAAATTCGCAGGGGCGAATCGATTCGGCCCTAGGGTGAATCGATTCGCTAAGGGGTCAGTTTACAGGTCTGCAAACCCGAATCGATTCAGGTTAAGGCCGAATCGATTCGGTTAACTGCAGAATGTTGGTTTTGTCATCCGAATCGATTCTCTTTTGAGCGAATCGATTCGTTGTCTGGGGCGAATCGATTAGGCCCTTGGGCGAATCGATTCGGAATCAGTATGTTTTTGTGTTGTTTTTCTAACTCAATTTTTATTCTTTTTCTTTAGGCTTAGGACCTAGGAACCTTCTTGTATGAAGTAAACTTAGAGTCCTAGATGAGTTGGGTAGCTAACCTAGAATAGAAATGAGTTATATGGGGTTGTTTCGGGGGTGTGCCAATTGATGTTAAGGCACTCTTTTCTTTTAGTTGATCATTATGACACTAGGAGTTGTAGTATCATATTGGGAGACTTTAGAAGCTCAATTGAGCTACGTTAGTCTTGATGGTTTACAATACCACCACAAACGAATCTTGGGAGAATAAATTGAAAGTTTATTCATTCATTGAGGTTACAATGATAAGATGTATTAAGTATGGCTCCGGGTAAAATATGAGGTATTTACAAAAAACATAAATGATTATGGTTTCGGATAAAATGAAACATGCACATGGCAAATGAAAGTGAAATGAATATGGTAATGATTATGGTAAATGATAAATTACTTAATGATGAATATGGTAAATGATAATTTACTTAAACACACCTCTCTAAATGCTATCATAAGGGAAGTTCGCGAGCGAGGTGATGCCCCTTGGCTAATGAATGCAGGGTGGATATAGTCCTAGGCCATATGAGCGATTATGTATGTTACTGCGCTGGTGTGGTCATGACTCTCCCGCAGGCATATGGCCGCTTCCCGACGTTTCGTTATGTGCCTAGGTTGTCTTGTATGATAGGCCCTGGAAGATGATAGTCATTTAGGGGTGCGCTTAGTGGGGAAACTCGGAGGGGCGGTCTTAGAATCGTTATATGTATATGAATATAACCATTCTGTATCAAGTGGGAATTGATGTATGATAAATGCCATAAAGAGCATAAGGACATGCCACAAAGGGTATATGATAATGATGATATTCCTGATAAGGAATGGAAAGCCACAAAGAGCTTATAATTATGATTATATTTCCTGATAAGGAACGAAACTATGAAATGGATTAGCGTTCTTAATGAAAGTTTTTAAATTAATGTTAATCAATTTTATTCTCCTGTTTAATTAAATTAGATCTATGATTATTTAAAATGTCTTAGCTTATGCATTAAATTGTGTAGGTAGATTTTTATTCCTATTAGTCATGATTTACTGTTCATAACTGTCATGCTCTTTATTCATCTGGTGATCACATAAAATCGGGACCTAACCCGTTCATATTTCTTGTCGTGCACGAATCTTACATCTGCTCAGGTGCTCCGCCGCAAGGACGGCCGTTCTGAGTTTCCTATTTCGATGTCTTTGGGGAGCCGTGATACTTTGCGGATATTACGGGATACTTGGTATATACGTTTTCATTCTTGTACTCTATTTATGATCGGGTCATTGACTCGGGCGTGTGGCCCAAACCTTTGTAATTGTCTAATGTAATGTATTATGTAATTTACTGAACTTGCTTAATATCATTGTTGTAAGAGCCTGTTGACCGACAACATATTCGGTCCCTTATTGTATATTGGATGTGTATGTAATATTATATCTTCGGGGTTTCCACTTTCTTTTTAAATTGGGTTGTTTAAATTCTTTCTTTAACTTTAAAACCCAATTTTTTGGCAACCCATTTTCTGAAATATGGAGTGGTTATCCTGTATACTTTTTATATTGTTGTGATACTGAGAATGATTCCATCCATGATTCCTGTTATATTGGTGTATCGGGCAAGCCACCCCATATTTTGGTGAGCGCGTTGTCACAAAAATATTGGAAATAATTTATTTGGAGAAATTATGTTTGGACTATCTTTGGACTATGTCTGAATTTATTTGGGTGTTGGGTGTTTCTTATTGGACTTTTCTTTACACCCAACTCAGTTTTGTGTGTGTACCCTTTTTATATTGGGCTTAAACTTTTGAAACTTAATAACTTAAGTTTTTATTGTGTCACACATATTTTATATTAAAATCTGATTTGATCTATTTGGGTTTAAAGATAATATGATTTTTATCTCTAACTAGTTACACCCTCTAAGTTGAACTTTTGTGTGTTCACTTTATTTAGTTGGATTTAATTAGTGTGTAGACTTTAATCATAATACTCTTTATTTGTATAAATTTTATTTTACTTAAACCCATCATATTTTAGTGAGTCGAGTGCTACACTCTTTATTTTGTACTCATTTGACTTGGATTGGACCATTTGACTCAAACACTTTTTATTGCCTAAGTTGAATACTTTTTGTTGTATTCTTTTATACTTGGGTGGTGTTTGCATGTGTATGAGTTTTTGATCCAAGCCTAGTTATAGTATTCGATTAAACTAAAATTGGAATTTAATCTTTGTGATTTTTTTTTGTTACGCATTTTTGCAATTTGGACTTAACTAAAATATTAATATCTATCTTTGTAAGTGCTACACATTTTCATCTTTTGCTCATTTTTCTTGGACTTAATATTTTAACATAACACCTCTTTAAATCGATTCGTATTCTATTTGGTGTTAAGTTAATTTTTTATTTTAGTTGCGCGACACAATGGTTATAATTTTATTTCCTATCTTATTTGTGGTCATTTGCGCCAACTAATTTATTTTTAGGATTAATATTTACTTGAATATTTATTATTAAGGAAGACCTTGCTTGTGTCTTGTGATTAATATTTAATCATTTTTTAGTATCGATTAATTCAATATTTTCTTACCTTTCACTTAGTCATTGATTGGTAATTTTTCTTGTTAATTAAAATAGACTTAACAGGGTGTGTGCTTAGTCTCTTTTTCTAAACAAGATTATTTTGTTGTTTTGATTAGAACAATCTTTATTATTTAATCTATTTTTCACATCTACACGGGGTCTCGGGTATGAGTGTGTAGTTGTGTGTATGTCTCATGCTTACACTACCTGGGTTGGTTAGTTATATTTAGTATTGTGGGATTGTTTAGTTTGTGCCTGGGTGTACTGGTTTTGTATTGGCCTAACTATTTCATTTACACTGGGTTGCTGAATTCTTTATTTAAATATTTTTATTAGTATTGTGAGTGGGTGATAGTTACTATTACCTGGATTTATTGGGCTGACTAATTTTCAGTCAAGTTGGGTTGTTTTAGACTAGGCTGGTTGTACTGATGTGTATTTGCCTAGTTTAATTCATTGTGAACTTGGGGACTGTAATATGTAATCGATAATGGGTAATAGTTGATTTGGGTGTATGTGTTGTCCTGGGACTAGGGACACAGGGTTTACCACCACGGTGGGTTCCTCGTGAACAAATTTTGTGTCACCTTCTACTTTTCCGCATCACATTCTTAAATGGAATTAGGTTTATATCTAGCATCACCACCTTTTACTTACTAGTGTGCGTGATTTTTTTAATTTATAATAAATTTTATCAAAGAGTTTAAAAGAGTTTTTAAATAACCTAATACGCATTAGCGAGTACCCTTTAGTCCTTTCTAGTAACCGTTAGGTCATTTAAGACTTACTAAATGAAAAATAAGTATGTGTGTGTGTGTGTGTGTGTGTATACATATATACACAATTACAAAACCCTAGGTGAGAAGATGATTTACAGATCCGAATATTCAAGAACACTAAAAAATTAATTACAATGCACTTTAAAATTAAATGATGAGCACTTTAAAAATTGAGAAGATGCTTTACAGATCTGGATATTCAAGAATCAATGGAAAAATTGATTATAACACTATATTCGTAGCTTGTCATGCGCTGAAAGAAAAATTCAATTCGGAAGTTTCTTTGGAAAAAATTATATACCTTATTTGTGATGCAATATTGAGAGCTTTCGATGCGATTTGGAGAGCTTTCGATTTGGAGTGTTTCTTAAGAACCCTAGGGTGGGCCGAGTTTCGTGGGAAGGAAAAAATTAAAGTAGGTATGAAGCGTTTGGAGAGAGACATAATCTTTTGGGAAGGAAAAATTAAGCTATTTTTTTAGAAAAATAATAACTTTTAAAATGTTAAACTAATATTACTAGCACTTATCTAAGATTAGTAACGGTAATATACTGTAAGAAATAGTAATGGTACAATACTGTTAGTAATACCAAAAATAGTCTGTTGCTAAATGAGTGTTTTGGTGTAGTGTTAGCGCACATTAAAAAAAAGGCTTAACCGCTGAATAAAATCTAACAAATCCTTGTGCTTTTCATAAGCATTTTTAAGCGATGCCGGAAGCAAATGTTGCATAATCACATGATAATCATGCGACTATAGTCCCTTCAACCCGAGCGGTTCTAAAGTCACATTCTTACTCAAGTTAGAAGAAAAACCCTTCGATAATTTTAACTCCTTTAAGGTACGAAAGAACCAGTCTTTTTCTTCTTTACCTAAAGTGAATACAACTGCAGGTTTAATAGTTTTACCAGATTCATCTACGGTCAACCATAACTTTTTTTTATCCCCATCGCCTCCATATCTTTATGTGCATAGGTTTCGTCTTTTTATTTATCTTTCAAATCCAAATTAGTTGACAAAAGATGATCGATGACATTCTTCTCAATGTGCATAACATCTAAATTATGTCAAACATCATGCTCTTTCCAATAAGGCAAATCAAATAAAATGGACCTTCGAGACCATGGAGTTGTGATATTTGTATCCGCACAATAATTGTTGTCCCCATTTCATTTCCTTTTCTTTTTACTTTTTTGTTTACAAATTCTCAACTTAATGCATGCTACTTTTTGTTCAATCTCAGTACCAGACAACCTTTGTGTAGTTTCACGATCTTCAACGTTGTTGTTAAAGTTGTGTTTGTCCAGCCTAAGTTTGTGATTGCGAGGAAGGAATCTTCGATGACCCTGGTAGAAAATTTCCTTACTATTTCCAAGACGTTTTGAGTCGACTTTTTCCGCACAAACTGGATAAGATTTGTAACCATGAACAGTACACCGAGACAAAGTGCCATATACATGAAAGTCGTGAATTGCCCACAATAACATAGCTCTCGGTGTAAAATTCGCTTTCGTGTGAGAGTCATATGCAGTTACACCTTCGAACCATAACTGGTTTAACTCATCTACTAAAGGTTTAATATAAACGTCTATGTCCGTGCCCGGTGCATTCATCCCAGATATCAAAATTGACAACATGGAAAAATCTCTTTTTATACACAAATACGGCTTCATATTTAAAGGTGCAACAATGACTGGCCAACAACTGTAACTGGTGCTGAGATTATCATATGGATTAAAACCATCTGTAGCTATAGCAAGACGGACAATACGCGATTCATCACCAAAGTCAGGCTATTTTGTATTTGCAGACTTCCAAGCTAGTGAATCAACGGGATGGCGCATAATATTTGTAATGGATTTCGCTCGATCATGCCAAGTCATTTCATTTGCAATCCATGGTATACTAAACAATCTCTTCACGCTTGGAATCAACAAAAAATGCCTCACTATCTTTCGGGGTACTTTACCCTCCTCGTTTAAACTAAACCGATATCTAGATAAGTTGCATATTGGGCATTTCTCCTTCTTTGCATGTTCCTTCTGGTATAAGATATAATCATTCTGGAATGCATGAATGATATTATAATCCATACCAATTTCTTTAATTATTTACTTCATATCTGGATACTTTATTGGTGTTGAATTTCCTTTGGGCAAAAACTCCTTAAATAAACCCAAGATATCGGTTAAACTATTGTCCAACAAACCATGTATTGTCTTTATGTTATTCAATTTGACAAGAAAATACAATGTTGTGTGTTTCTCTATACACGACGGATACGATGGCTCACTCACCTTACCATGTATGTACTTGTATTTCAACTCCTCGTGGGTTTGAAAACCATTTTCACCACCTTCGTCTCTACTAATGGGACCCGTCGAATGATTAACGTTTTCATTTAACATTTCAAACGCATCATACACAAGTTACTCCATCCCCGGATCTTCAGGTATGACATTATTTTGTTCAACATCTTCCCCAGTTGAATGTTCATTCCTCTCAACATATTTCTTTTCCCACTGTAAATTCCAAAATGTGTATGAATGCAAGATACCATGGTGAAGAAAATGAAAATGAATAACTTCGAGGTCGATCAATTTTCCATTCCCACATTTACATCATAGACGTGCAAACATAGTTTCTCCATGACCATTTTTCCTCGCGAAGTGGATAAATGTAGCAACCCATTTATATATTGTGGCGTTCCTCTATTACGTTCTTTCATCCACTATTTATAAAGTTGTGAACAAATTCTATAAGTCATACAAATTTAATGGTGAATAAATGTTAATTGAAATATTTTATAAAAGTTACAAAGTGCTAAAAATAACACAATTAAGGGTCTGTTTGGCCTATGTTTTGACTTTTTTTGTGTTTAAACCTAAAACTAGTAGAATACGGGTTTGGCAACCTAGTTTTTAAAACTATTTGTTGAAAATTTGTGTTTAAAACCCCAGTTAGTCCCATTTGAATCCAATACAATACACAAAAACACTGAGTGACGGCTATTTCTAGTTACTTGTTGATTACAAATTACTTTTTTGGAAAAATATTATCAGAAAATTACAAACGAAAACAATACAACAATCCAAGCGTTTGGAAGAACTAAAATAGGACTAAATACTAGTAGATTAATCATCTCTGTCGATTTACAAAAAATTAAAAATAAAAAAAAATAAATTGAGTGCGTTTAATTTTTAAACAGATGAAAACAAGCGCTATTTTAACTTTTTAAACAAAATTAAAAGTTAAAAAATAAACAGTCTGTCTTACGGTATCAAGACTCAATACAAGAAGATCTCAATATCAATTTTCAGTGAACACCGAAGAAGCCCATTTAAACAAAATTAAAGAGTAAAATTTCAAGAAGAAGAAAACAGATGAAAACAAAAACTCTGCTGACTTAAACAAAATTAAAAATTTAGTGAAATTTTAATTGGGTTTGGTTTACGATAAATTTTAAAGATTAAAAAAACGGTATTCTCTAAAACACAACCAAATTTAAAAAAAAATGCCTATGATAAAAGTTTGTTCTGAATTTAAAAAAAAAAATTAATAATTCCGAACATACTTTTGATCGAAGTTTAACCGATATCTTTGTTTCCCTGAGACCGAAGTTTAACCGATATCTTGCGATCACGAAGGTTTACCTGAGACCCTGCGTGATAGAGAATACCGCTTGTGTGTGTGTGGGTGTGAAAGAGAAGTTTAACCGATATATGAACATGAAAGTTTAATCGAAGACATCCGAGACCGCGCGAGTGGAAGAGAACAGATGAAGCCCATGGGAGTGGAAAACCTAAGCTGAGCTGCGAGGGTGTCTATCTATAGTGGGAATGTTGAAAATACAATAGAGGGAATGGAATTTTTTTTAACACTTTTGGATCCTTAGAAGGGAATAAACGTGACCCTCACATGTTCTATATTATCTATTGTGTGTTATATTAATAATTTTGTATCAAGCATGAACACTTACAAATTTTATAGGTGTCTAAAATGGTTATAACCTTTGTAAGTGTCACAAACACTTATGAATCATTTTTTTAATTAGTTATAAAATAGCCAATTTGGTGTAGTGGCCACCCACTCTCACTAATGATGATGTCGAAAGCATTAAACTTGTAACTGCCTGGACAAAGGATGATTTTAAGTGGACTAATTTGAATTCATGCGTCTTAAGTGCAATTTCTCAAGTTGTCACCCCTAACGAGTTTCGTCGCATCCTAAGGTGCACTATGTCTAAGGAAGCCTGGGATACCCTCCAGCTCACTCATGAGGGTACCAACGCTATGAAAGCTTATAAGTTATAAAATCTCATTACACAGTTTGAAACTATTACTATGCTAGAATCCGAGACTTCTGATGAATTTTATGCTACAATATATGATATAGTCAATTCTAGTTTTAATTTGGGTGGGAAAATTCCTGAGACGAGAGTTATGAAAAATATTTTGAGATCACTGCCGTCCCGTTTTATCTCTAAAGTCATGGTCCTTTATTCGTTAGGAATCTTATACACACTTAGGTTAAAAGAATTCATACGAGGCCTACAAACTGATGAAATCGATAAGTTCCCTAAAATTCATACGCCGAAAGAAAAAGGGATTGCTTTGAAAACTCAAACTAAAAAGAAAAAGGAGGTCTCTTTTGACTCCGAATTTGATTTTAATCTTAATGATCTTATCCCTTTTGCAAAAAAGTTCAAAAAATTTCTCAAACTAAGAAAAGAAAATTCTTCCAGAGAAAATAAAAGTTTTGAGTAAAATAAATATTTTAAATCGAGTAAGAAAAAAATTGAAAAAATGAGAGGAAAGTACCCTAAGAAAGGCGAGGAGATATTATATGCGTGCGAGGGTAAGGTTCACAAAGTCCATAAGGGTGCTACAAGACTAAAGAGACAGGGCAAAGACAAAGCCTCCTACAATGCCACTCTTAACGATAGACATAACTTCACCGAATTCATTTCCAGACATATTAGTACATCGAGTACGTCTCGCATCAATGAGGACATTTGTAAACATGATGACCTCGACAGTGAGCTTAGTTATTCCAGAGAGTGTGGGGGAGGTTGCAATTTGAGTGGTGGATAAAGTGGCCTTCATTTAGACTACACCGAGCTTTACACCGAGTCCTTTAAAACAAAAAAGCAAAATAAAAATTTGGCACTTGCGGTGTTATCGTTAGGGAATGAGTTAAGAGAGTCGACAGAGAGAGAGACCTCAGTGAGAGTTTCTTTGGGAGAAATAGTAGTTTTAGTGGAGGGGAAAATAATGACTTGATAAAAAAAAGTGTCTAGTCTTACGAGAGATATTCAAGCTTCATTGGAGACTCATGAGAAACTTAAAGCCCTTGTCTCTCAACTCGAGAAAGATCTCGAACATGCCCGGGAGGTCAAGGTTACCATAGAGGATACATCGAAGAAGGTAGGAAAGATGTTCCTCCCTTTCGCTTAAGGTTTTAGGGAGATGAAAGTAATAGGTTATAACGGCGCATCCATTTCCCATGCCTCACCCAAACTGGTTCCTAAGTTTGTGGTAGATCCTTATAGACCTTGACTTTAACCACAAAATAAAGTTCAACCTAAACGAGCGAACCAGGTATACCCAAACAAGTCTATATTTCAAAGGATGTCACTATGACTAGAGCCAACAACGATAAAAGCAAACAAAAGGTTACCTCCATTTGGGTACCTAAGTAAGACGACAAAGCCCTTGCTGTTTACGTTTCTCTCAAGGTTCAAAATACTTCCCAATCATAAGATCAAGATTTTATAATTGCTCATAGCTTAATTATTTTGATGTATCCCGTTACGAATCAAACATTACATCCGCATTTGCTTCCACGATCGTTTGAATACATGTTTGTGATCAAGAATTGTTTTCCAAATTCAAGCCGTTGGAATCATCACAAACATTTTTTTGGAGGTATATGGTTTTATATTTTTGACTGAAACTTATACAATTTTATTCTGGGATGTTTTATTTTAAAATTGAGGCATTTTTATAAAATGATTTTTTTTGAAAATAATATTTTTTATTTCGTTAGAATGAGATTGTCATCTCGTCAGAACGAGATTGTCATCTTGTTAGGACGAGACCTGGTTTTCATTCGAACGAGGGTTAATTTTGTTGGAACAAAATTCTTAAGTCATTAGAACACGCTTCTAATGAGCTTCTAACGAGAACTCTCTGTTTGAGAGAACTAAACTCGTTGGAAGTATGTTAGAAGAATGTTCGAATGAGATAGGCCTTTCATTCAAATGAGATTGGACCTCGTTAGAACGAAACTTGGTTTCATTTGAACGAGATCGTAGCCTCGAAGACGTGTTTTCTATAAAAATGATTCTTTTGGACTATTTTGAATATCTCTTTTGGTGAAAATTAATTGCAATACCTGCACTAAAAGTTTTCCTCTTTTTTTTCATAGAAATTCTTTTATTTTTCAAATCATACATCCCTAAATATGACTTGTTGAGTTTTATTAAGCCCAATTTTTAAACACTATATCAAACCCTTGTAGAGTTTTCTATACGACTGAAGAAGAAATGATTATGTAATCCTGAGGCTGATCAGTGGATACTGAGGGAAGCGATGCTTCCTGAAGGTGGTGATGAACAACATCACTTTTTGTAAAATATTTAATGATCTTGTGCATTATACTTAGTGGAGCTCTAAGTAGTCTGTAAGTCATCGAGTCTGTCAAACTCTTTACAGTGCTGAAATATAGATTTTGCTCAAGGGAATTTTTCCTCAAATATTCTTTTTTGTGTGTTTGGTTTGATTACTTATTTTGGCATAATTTAATTTGAACTCTATCTTGCATGCACACCTAATTATAATCAAGATAAAAATTGGTTAAAAATTGGATCACCGTGTGTAACCTAATATACAACTGATTCCACATAACCTCAAATTTTCAAATTGGTATTATAGTAGGTTTCATTAATTTATCGTGTGATATTTAAACTGGGATCATATGAATAATTTGTATAATAAGGTTCCTATTTTTTTATGGGTCAAGTTATGCTTATTGGAAAGCTCGAATAAGTTCAGTACTGAAGTCAATGGATGAGAGAGTCTGTCATGTTTGTGAAAGAGGGTGGACACCACCCACTGTGACTAATGACGAAGTCATAAGTCCTAAACCCGTCAACACTTGGACGGATAATGAATTTGAATGGAGCGGCTTTAGTTCACGCAATTTAAGTTATATTTCTGGAGATGTCACCATTGACAAGTTTCACTAGATCATGACTTGCACCACGTTTAAGAAAGCATGGGATATCCTCCAACTCACTCACAAGGGTACCAACACTGTGAAAGCTTCTAAGCTTCAGAATCTCACCACTCAATTTGAGATCATTACTATGCTAGAGACTGATACCTTTGATGAGTTTTATGCATGTTTATATAATATTGTTAACTACATCTTTAATTTTGGTGAGAGAATTCCTGAGATGAGAGTTGTGAAAAAGATATTGAGATCCCTTCCATCCATCTTTAACCCCAAAGTCACGGTCCTTAGTTCGTTGGGAATTTTAGATATGCTTAGGTTAAACAAACTATTAGAAGACCTTCAAACTTATGAAATTCACATGCTTCCTAAAACTTTCAAGAAAATGGAAATATGGATTTCTTTGAAAGCCTAGTCTAAAAGAAGAAAGGAAAAAGTTCATGAAACCAAGTTGGAGTTTGATTTTGATCTTGATCATCTTGCCTTGTTTGCGATTTTTTTTAAAAACTTTCTCAAATTTAACAAAGAAAATTCTTCCAAAGAAAACAAAAGTTTTGAGAAAAATAAAAACGGCAATGAGGATAAGAACGTTTGTGAGAAGGATGAGGTAAGATGTTATGAGTGGTGAGGGCAAGTGTTATAAAGCCCACGAGTGTGCCACTAGGCTAAAGAGATAGTTCAAAGGAAAAGCTTCTTACAAAGACACTCTTAGCGATAGTGATGTCGAGTCATTGGATTTTGGGGATGAATTACCGCATGAGCCTAATTTTTATACGTTCATGGCCAGTCATGTTAGTACTTCTATTTTGTCCCACGTCGATGAGGACATTTTTAAACGTGGTATCCTTGACAATGTATCGAACCATTCTGAAGAGAGTGAGGATAATGATGAAATTTTGTGTGAGGGAGAAAGTGACCTTCAAAAGGCGTACACCAAGTTTTATTAAGAGTCTTTAAGAACCAAAGAGTAAAATAAAAATTTCACTCTTGGGTGTTTGATTTAGAAAAGGTGGTGATAGCTTTGAGAGACTATGAGGTGTTGGTGATTCAACTCGAGAAGTTTTAAGTTTCTCTGTGTGAGAAATTGATTGTGGTTGGTGGAGAGACGACCATTTGAACAACACTGTGGCTAATATTATGAGAGATATTCAAGCTTCAGTGGGGACTCATGAGAAACTTGAAGCCTGTGTATCCTAACTCGAGAAAGATATTAAACGTGCCTGGAAGGTCACGATCATTTTCGAGGACACGTCTAAGAAGGTTATAAAGATTTTCCTCAGTCCCGCGTTAGGTTTTAGCGAGAGGCAAGGAATAGGTTATGACGGTGCATGCATTTCCAATGTCGCAGCTGAGTCAGTTCCTTAGTTTTTAATAGATCCTTAAAGGTCTCGACCTAACCCACCAAGGATACCTAACCAATCAAGGAGAGTGAGCCTTATGCATTTTGACCAAGGAAGACCTAAATCTATTTATGTTTGTTCCCATTGCAAATAAAGAGTTAAGTTATGATTTTTTTAAGCTATGGAGAGTTTCTCACATGTGTGTTCCCCGATATGATCCCACACAAGTTCATATACATGTTCCTGCACACATTCCCACATGTGGTCCTACTCATGATCCCACACATGATCATAGAGATTTTGAGAGTTTTCGAGAGAAAGTAGAGTTTTTGGTCAAAACTTCTCAAAGTTTGATAGAGGAATTCTAAAGGATGCCTATTCCTGTTGAGAACACCACCCAAACTTAGGATTGAGTTTGGACACTTTATCTAGTATAGGATTGAGTTTGGATACTTTATCTAGGAATCCTTTGGAATTCCTATTACTAGATTGTATTCCTATTGTATTGTTATGCTTATAATTCTTTGTGTTTTTTATATATTTTGAAAAATCCAAAAAGATTTTCTATTGTTTTTTTAAAAAAAGTTTAAAATTCGAAAAGAATTTTTTTTGATAAAATTTTTGAGTAAGACAAAATTATTTTTGTATTTTTATTTTCACCATACATGGATGTGAATTTAATATATTTGGATCACCTGTACATTCAATTCATTCATTTGACTTTTTCATTTTGTTTTAAGATATAGCGTCATTTTGTTAATGCACTTAATAATGTTTGGATAAGATTTTGTTGTTCCTTGATGATTACTTTCTTGATGTTAGACTCTTTATAACCTTTATTGCACACGTGCACTGACTTTTTGAACATTATGCTTGCTTATCATATGTCGAATATGATGTTCTCATCTCAATTGTGCTTAATAACGAACCAAATGTACTAGAGAAAAGTTGTTCTTGTAAGAACTATTGTTCGGAATTCATTTTCTAAAAAAATTATTGTATCTTAAGCAATATAAAGGGATACAAAAGGGCAAATTCTCTTTGCGTTAAAAGCCACCATTTCCAAAAAGAGCCTAAAAGATTAACGACACACAAAAATAGAAGTGCCAAGGACATTTTATTTCATTGATGCTTTGCTACCTATGAGCGTTATGATATCTTAAAAAATTTTGAGAGAGAATTCTTAATATGTGAGATTTTGAGGGTGTTATAATGAAGAAGATGAATGGGATTTCACAACGGACTCCCCTTGAACAACATTAAATAGTTTATTGTTATTGATTTGAGAAGTGTTTAAATTAATGTCATGTTGCATAAGTGATTCACGTAAGTACAATAATTTTATACCTAATGTTAAAATTGAGTTCTTTCTTTAGAAGTATCTCATTGACTACGCCTATGTTATGAATGCTTATATTGATTTCCCCATGGAGAATGTTCAAACAACTACATTCTTCTTTCATGATTCGATTATTTTAGTTCTATTCTATGGTGTTATATATTTTGTACCTATTTATACCTTTTATAGGCATATACTTTTTATAATTAAAAAAACTTGAAAATTTTCAAAAGTAATTGTTCGAAAGACTTTTAGAAATCTCATCGCACATGCTTTAATATTTATCTTTGTGATGTTTTTTCTTTTGGATTTGTGTGATGCTATGATTTATGCTTAGTTTCTAACCCTTTGTCTATTATGGAAAAAAATGGGGAGAACAAATTGAGGGAGAGTTTAATTTTGTTTTCTTTAAACTCGTACACGTCACAGTATTCTTTTATTTCATATGTGTAGGTCCCTTCCGCTTTGATGAAGATCTCATGGACCACACAAGATGAAGAGTTTTAGTTATACATAAAGTCTCAAATGTCATTTCTTTTTGGGTTTGGGAGGATGTTTGTAGAACCTTGTCTTAGGGGATTTAATATAATTTGGATTCTGATTTTTGCTTTGTACCGGAATAGCAAAATGGGGAAATTTGTAAGAGCAATATTTTAAAATTGCTCATAGTTTAGTTATTTTGGCGTATCCCTTATAAATCGAATTTACAAATCGTACACTACATACTCATTTTCTTACACGAACATTTGAAAAAATGTTTGTGATTGATCATCATTTCCGAAATTCAAGCCCTTGGAATCGTCACAAACATTTTCTTGGAGGTATATGGTTTTAGGTTATTGACTCAAACTCATCCAATTTTATTTTGGGATGTTTTGTTTCAAAATCAAGGCATTTTTATAAAATGAATTTTTTTGGGTCGTTAGAACGAGATTTTTTATCTTATATGTGTAGATCATTCCTCCTTGATGATGGTGGACCACATAAGATGATGAATTTTCAGTTGAAGACTTATACATTTATGAGTTTCCATTTCTTGGTTTGGGAGGGCATTAGTTTTACTAGTCTTAGGGATAAATTTGGCTTCGGTTTGTTTTTTATTGGAATAGCCAAAGGGGGAGATTTATAAGAGCAAAATTTATTATTGCTCATTTTATTTTTATTTGGCTTATCTGTTACACCCCACTGCACCTTCATGATCGTTCTCAAGTCTTTGAAGAGAAGAAATGCTGGTGACATTTGCAAGACTGAAGATTATTCCTCATAATTTTACTCGAGAAGAGTACTGAGGTGGTTTGGTAAAGATTTAAATATACAAGGTTTGCTTTTACAATAGTTTGAATTTAAAAGTTTTTTTAAAATGTTTTTAAAAATGATTTTTAAAGAATTTTTGGAAAACTCATTGGCTCATTAGAATGAACTGACACGTCGTTCGAACAAGATTTAGTTGGTCATTAGGATAACTTTCCCATGTTAGAATGAAATCTGGAACATCGCCTTTTGGATTCACTCTGGAATGTGATTCGAAGTTTCATTGAAAACCATTCGAGCGAGATAGGGTACGTCGTTCGACCGAGGTGGCAGTTTGTTCGATCGAGAACATACGTTTTTAATTTTTCATTAAATCTTTTCTAAATCATTAATTCCTATCTCTTTGCGTCAACTTTCCATATAAATAGAAATGTAATATTAAACTTTTGAAGTGGCATTTTTAGATTTCTTTTTGTGATCAAACTCTATACTTTTTCATCTAAACCCCTTGGATCTTTAACGATCACTTTGCTAAATCAAGAAGAACACATCCAAAAGTTTAAACCCTTATAGATATTTTATAACGCATGTGCTCGAAATTTGTATCTCGATCCTTGTAATTTGTATGCCTTTGGGATATAAAATGTATATAATGGATGGATATTAAATTTGAACTATCCTTGTGGCCTTCGTGTACTTTGAATGGGGATTTTATGGATTGAAATGGTAATGTGGAATTTTTGTTTTTACTTCGAACGAGGGGCAGTTTCCCATTCGAACGAGCTGGTGTCTTTGCACTTTTAATCCTACGATTTAACTTCATTGTATCCCTTGTTGGAAGTCTATTTCGAACGATAAGGGATATCGTTCGAACCGGGTCCAAGTTGTTCGAACGATCGGACAAAAAATTGGATTTTTAGCACAATATATTGTGTTGTCAAGATGTTGATCGTTTGATTTGTCGAGCTCTGAGTGGCACAGATCGAAATGTGGGTTTAATATTTGCTTAATGGGTTAAGTGTTTTTGGGTGTAAATTGAGGTGAGTAGGATGGATAGGCCACTTTTCATCATATTTTTGGATCTTTCTCTCTCTCTCTCGAAAGCTACACTATTTCATT
Organism: Sambucus nigra; assembly: GCA_949130495.1. NCBI lineage: Eukaryota > Viridiplantae > Streptophyta > Magnoliopsida > Dipsacales > Adoxaceae > Sambucus > Sambucus nigra. Next base: position 644,012,492 of record OX422211.1, on the reverse strand, counting down.
CCCAACTCATTTTCACCTTTTTTTTCAAGATTTCACCTTTCCATCCCAAGAATTTTTCGAGATATTCCAAGGCTAAATACACCCATTTCCCACACGTCATAGTAGTTGCATTAATACTAGATAAATGATGAATATTTTTGAAATTGTTTAAAATACAAGTTATATGTATAGTATTTTCATAGAAAACATGTAGCTTAGTATTTCTCACCCTGATTTGCATTCGCTAACCCCTGATCCCACCCCAGGTACATCGAGTAGGGACGTTGGCAAGGACGCCGATAAGGCTCCTGAGGGAAATAATCACCGGTAGAAGCTCTACCATTATATTTAAACTTTTCTTTTGAAACATTCGATTATGAATATCTTTAAGTTATTTTATTCAGGCCTGGTGCCAAGTGTTGTAATAATACGGGGGCAATTATGATTTATTTCTTATTTATTAAGTGTGGTTGGATTCAACTAATTTTCATAAATAAACCTTATTAATCAACCTAAATACTTAAAGTGATTATTTATTTCTTAAATTAAAATCAATAATTTAATCTTTATAAAATGGTGCAATTAAAGGATTTTTCTTAAATACTATAAATTGGACGTCCCCTTCCCCCTTTAACTCCTTGACTCGGTGCGGTTTGATCCAATGATGACCCAAATCCTATTCGGGGAATTACAAATGGTATCAGAGTAATAGGATCCTCGGGTGTGACGTAGTGTTTACTCTTTTTTAGTACACTTCCTTTATACGTTTCTATTGTAGTTACCGCTTTAATTAATGTTTTAAGTTAATCGCTTTCACTATCGCATTCTTTTCGTTTCTTTGTGTATTTTCTCTTCTTGTGTATATGACTACACGTCGTGGTGGGGCTAGCGGGTCAAGGATCAATGAGCTTAGATGCATAGAACAAGTGGTGCATCAACTTGAAGACTCCCTCTCACAGCAATAGAGAGAAAACCGCAGTGGAACAGTTGAGAGCACTACTTCGGCTTCCATTATGAAGAATTTTAGGAGGTTGCTCCCACCCACCTTTAATGGGGCAGCTGGCGCCAACACTGTAGAGAAGTGGATTGATGAGGTCACTTGGGTAATGGATTCTTGACATGCCATCTGGGAACAAAGTTAAGAGAGAGACCTTCCAGCTCACAGAGTAGTCACAACACCGGTGGAGTGCCCACTCCGCTTGTGTGGTGGAGACTATAGACTGGGACAACTTCATATTATCATTCCTAATCCAATACTTTCCCTAGGAATTTAAAGATGCTAAGAAGGACGGGAAAGATGTTAGTGAATGAGTACCTGGTCAGGTTTGAGAGTTTGTGTAAGTACGTGGATGCAGTGCAGAAGGATGAGGTCGAAAAGACAAGGTTGTTTGTCAAGGGCCTTAACCTCAGTATTCAGCGTATCATGGCTGGTTTAGATCTTCCAAACTTCAGCACTGCGGTGAATAAGGCCATCAGGCTAGAGTTATGGGTAGAGGATGATAAGTTCATCAGGGAGAATAAGAGGGAGCCTATCGTGTCCCAGGGCAGTGGTCACAAGAAGTCTCGGAGTGAGGCTCGAGGCTTCTTTGCAAAGTTGAAGGCCGCTATGGGATTTGACTCATCATCTGCCTAGTGCAGCAGTGACCACAGTCCCATAGATCGTACTGAGAGGACTTAATTTACGTATGGATCTTCCTATCAATTCAAGAGGGATTTCTCATAAAGAGCTTTAAGTAACTAGCAGGGCGGTCAGCAGACTGTCAACTATCTCTTGGTTAAAAGTTATAGCTACATGGGCCCTACCCAATAGTAGAAACATTTTTTATCTGGCTACCATCAGTCGACGAGGCATAGCATGGATGGTTCAAATCCTAGTCAGGGCCAGAGCAACCACGGGTAAGGTCAAGTCCCCGACAACCAAAGTAACAGATTTAACCCTGGATGCTCCTATGCAATGTCTTAGTTAACAGCTCCTTCCAGTGATCCATCCGTGATGGAAGGTATGATTCTATTATTTGACACAAGGGTAAAAACACTCTTTAATTCAGGCACATCACAATCTCGAGCTCTTTAGCGTTCAATTTAAGATTAAAGGAGATTAATTTTACCCTCCTATCTTCGTAGGACTCCCGATTGATAGTGGCATAATTCTTGATTGGATGTGTCGTAATTTCATGGTTATGGCTAGCGACTATATTATGGAGTACGATTTAATTCTCGTTAACATGATTAGGTTTGAGTTGATCCTCGTTATGGATTGACTGTCGTGTTTTGATGCTCTCATTGAATGTCGTTGGCATAGTATCTCGATATCTCTTTCATACGGGTCTCTCCATTATTTCAGTAGTGAGAAGGTTGTCGATTATCCTTGTAAGTTTTCTATCATGCGTAAGCAGAAATGGTACTTCGGTTGGTTGAGCAATATGGTGGCTTAGGATGGGCCGGATGGTATGTTGTTAGACTACTCAATAATACGGGAGTTTCCCTATGTGTTCCTGAATGATCTTCCTAGTTTTATCCCACACCAAGAGGTCGACTTTTCTATAAAGGTGCATTAGGGTGTCTCTCTTATTTCTATACCGCTAAACAGGATGGTTCTAGCGGAATTGCAGGAGTTAAGGGTTCAGTTGGAGGAGTTGACTAATAAGGGACTCATTCACTCGAGTGTGTCCCCTTGGGGAGCTCCAGACCCGTTTGTCAATAATAAATACAACTCCCTGTGGCTTTGTATTGATTACATGAAGTTGAACAGGGTAACAGTGAAGAATAAGTACTCTATCCCCTATATCAATGACTTGTTCGACCGGTTGTGTGGGGCGAGCAGGTTCTCAAAGATTGATCTTCGGTCCGGGTACCATCAGTTGCATATCAGAGAGGAGTATATTTCTAAGATAGCGTTTCAGACTCGATATGGGCACTATGAGTTTCTAGTGATGCCCTTTGGCATGAAAAATTCCCCGACGACACTCATGATTTAATGAACCGCATCTATCATCCCTACTTAGACCATGTTATAGTGTTTTTTATGGATGATATATTTGTCTACTCTGCTTCGAATGTGGATCACGATGAGCACCTTCACACAATGTTGTAAGTGCTCAGGGAGAACAAGTTGTACGCCAAATTCAATAAGTGTGAATTTTGAATGGAGGCCATGTTCAAACGAGATATGATTCTCGTTCAAATGACCTTAATTTTTGTTCGAACGAGTCGCCGCCTTAAAATTTGTGTATTCCTATGTAATGCATTTTAGACTCAAAATTTTTAAGAAATTTTGGCGAAAAATGTTTCTACACATGTTTATAAAAGTTACAAGCCCTAAGTTTCACCCTTTACATTTCAAGATCCAAGATTTATAATTCATATGCTTTGAGATCTTGTTTAGGCACCAAAGTTTATTTTTTTTATATTGATAGAATTTGTTTCGTGCGGTGAACTCTGTACGTGCGGATTGTGGCATTTGAAAATTATTGAGGCTTATCGGTAGATATCGAAGCGCACGTGGACTCCTGTGTTGTGAGAGCTTGCATGGGTGGAATCCGGCATTGCGCTGTGGAGGATTGATCGAAGATAGAAGAATGTCAAGGCTTATGGGGGATCAAGTCATTGTGTAAGTCTACTATCTATGCTTTGTAAAACCGTATCATAAGTTTTTTGGCTGGGTCGTCCAAGGTTTTTTCCTTTATGGTCGTCCTCATACAATAGTGTCTTGTGGTTGATTTCTTTATTTTATCTGCTTATCACCTTAGATGCATGCTATAGGGTATAAAGATAAAATTTGGTAAATTGGTTTTCCACAAGAAAAACTTAAAATCGATGCTAAGTTTATTTGTGTTCATTTGGTTTAAAGGTTCAATCTTTAAAATTTGAAAAATATAAAAATATTAGACTAGTGTTTATTCGAACTATCTTTTCCTAAGAGTACACCATAGGGGTTGCGTTCTAAAATTGGTATCAGAGCTAGAACACTCAGTTTTTGTAATTTTGATCCCGCGTCTTTAGGCATGAATTTCAGAGGTTTTAATAATTTTAGAACCCCAATATTTGATGGGTTGAATTATACTTACTGAAAAATGCGTATGAAGTCAGCACTTAAGTCTATAAATGAGAGGGCGTGGTTAGTTGTTGTTAAGGGGTGGTCACTACCAGTTAAGATAGATGGATAGGAAATTCACTTAAAACTTGTAGAGTCGTGGGCTGAGGCTGAGCACAAATTATCCCAGTATAATTCTCGAGGTTTATATTCTCTATTTTTTTCTTTCAACTTGAAGAAATTCGACGCTATTATGACGTGTGAGACTTCAAAAGAGGCTTAGAATATACTCCAACTCATCCATGAAGAAACTAGTGTTGTTAAGGCTTCCAAACTCTAAAACCTCACGACTCAATTTCAAACGATTATAATGTTAGAGAGTGAGACCTTTGATGAGTTATATGCTAGATTATCCGATATAGTTAGCTCGTCGTTAAACTTGGGAGAGAAGATGCCCGACAACCGAGTGATAAAGAAAATCTTAAGGTCGTTGCCTACAGATTTAATCCAAAGGTGATTGTTTTGAATTCTTTGGGTACACTGGACTCGACGAAACTTGAAGACATTGTAGGTGACTTAAAATATATGAGCTTAACATGTTTACTTCCAAGAATGTGATAAAGAAAGAAAAGGGCATAAGTTTGAAAGCTCGGAAGGATGAAACACTTATTTCGGATGACGAGTCAGATGTCGATTCCGAGTATGTGGCCATGTTGGCAAAGAAGTTCAAGAAATTTCTCAAATTAAAAAAGTAATCAAAATATGCAAAAAGATTTGAGAAAAATAAGAACAACAATGCCGATCACGTCCCTAGGAACCGAAGTTAGAATTTTATAGTGATGATTTGGAGAGATGTTATGGTTGTGAGGGTTATGGCCATAGGGTAGCTGAGTGCCCCGCTAAAATAAGGAAAGAGGGAAAGAAACGAATATGATTTAATGCCACCCCCATTGATAGTGATTCAAAAGAGGGAGATGATTCCCCATTGAGCGCAACTTTATCGCGTTCATGGCTAGTCATGTGAGTGTTAATGAGAAATATTCCCATAAAGATATTCCTTTTCATGATACTTCAGAGGCCATAGTTTGTGAATCCCAAGTGAGTGTTGGTCGAGAGAGTGGAGATGAAAGTGAGGATGAAGAAGGCTAACTTGAAGTTATAATCTAGGTTAAAAGAACATACCATAGGAAATGATGATATTGTTTTGATTGAGGATCTTAGGGAACATGAGAGGACTCTTTGAGAGAAGCTAGAGTACGTTAAGGGTGAGAGATATAGTCTCTGTGGTTTGATAGAAACTATGAAGAAATATCTTCTAGAGTTTTAGGAGTCTATGAGTTTACTCGAATCTAAGATAGTTGAGCTTGAGGAGAGATTGAAAGATTCGAGTTGTGTCAAATTTGATTTGGAGTATAGGTAAAAAAAGTTGGATAGAATGTTAGGCGCCATCCAAATTAAAGACGACAATTATGGAATTGGATTAGATGATCATATTTATCCCACTCATAAAGCCAAGACCATACGTTTGAGGGAGTCGACTAGGAATGTGAGGAAATTTCAAGCTCTAGTTAACACTCCTCGTCGTGCTTACACTTGCGGTAGGAAAGGTCACCTTAGGCTTTTTTGCTATGATCTCAAGAAAGGTCCTAGAAAGTCTAAGAATAGAGTCACCACTGATGATACGAGAAATCGTTCACTAGTCGTTCTCGTATCAGCAAGTCAAATGTAAAATATGTAATAAACAGATAGAGAAAGTAAAGAGATATAAAAGAAAAGGTATAGAGTGGTTCGGCTATTAAAATGAGCCTACGTACACTTTGGTGCCACACTCTCATTATACGCATTGTAGAATAAGTTTACAATGCCGTAATAGGTGTATAATGTAGATTGGAGAAGAGAATACATGTTTATGATGACTCTGGGAGTGCCGAAGAGATGGCCGTGATGCCGATGAATAACCTCCCAACTGTACAGGAGGAGTATGGGATGTTTGGCCATACCCCCCAAATGTAGTGATCTCCGAGCTAAGTATTGGTTAAGACTGGTCCTTCCAAATCTCTAGGTGTAGACCTCTGTTTATAGGAGTTGTAGGTATTGTATTATTGTCGTAAATGGAGTGGGGATGCGTCTAGCCATGTTGTAAGGCAACGGCCTCACCCCTGTGACATATAATGAGAGGGGCTGCATCCTATAGAAAATAGGGTTGCACCCTATAGTATGTAGGTCCGGGGCACGTAAGTCCGCACCCTGTAGTATGAAATCATAAGGCTTAGGGATTATATACTTGTAAGGCTTAGTACAGTACTCTCCGCAACAGGGTGCTATATTTGTCATATCAATATGCCCCCAAGTCGTAGTGCAAAGAGATAGTGATTGGGGCTGCGACTGAGTAATCAAGTCTTCTAAAGATGTCGCGTAATTTCAAAGGCGACGCTTCATCTTCCCGTGGTCTCTTATATAAATTGTAACTGGTCGTGGCCTTCATTACCTTTTTAATTCTTCTAAGAGCATATCAAGAGAAAAGTCTTGCAATTTCTTCCTTTGAACTTTTCTGTGACTTTAGGCGGCTGTTCAAGCGGTTCAAGGCTGAGCAACTGGTAGTTCAGGGCTAGGCAACACCCAAGTCTTCTTTTCTCGTTGGTTTCCAAGTAACAACTCAAAACTCCTTGATTTCTTCTTTCTTTGATTGTTTGTTCTCCTTAATTTTTCTCCCTGATTTCTGTTTGTAAATGAACCACACGAATCCATTTTCTTTGCTGAACAACTAATTTTGAATTAAAGTACTACTTGAGATGCTAAATTCATTTTAAAATGAACTCATCTTGTTGCTACGTTGAATCGATCTTTAATTGATAAATTTAATTGCTAAACCCTTAATAATCAAATAAACCCTTAATCTTCCGTTACTGACCAAGAAGCAACCGGTGTTGACTAGACTTAGATCCTTAGTATTTTTGAATTCCCAATTTTCAGGATCGAATTATTACATAAACCAATGATATATACTTGTGTTGGATCATACTTCCTGGATTTAGAGTAGTGTAAGAATTAAAAACATGCCACTGCTCTTGATGTTCTTGAATCAATATTTCCAATTTTAGGGCTTTGATCTTTGGATTAGGTTACCATGGTTGTCAAACAGTTTAGGATTTGGGCCGTGGTAGGTAGCATTCTTGTGCTATATGGCTGCGGCCTCATGTCAATACTTGTGTATAATACATACCCTTTTGCACTTAGGTTTTAGCCTTAGGTTAGTATCCTCAGTATTTATCCAACAAACTAAAAGACTGCGGTATAATGTGTCATATCTAATGTTTGCTTCCCCAAAACAATATGCCGCGGAAATAGTTGTAGTCCCTAGGATTCCAAAACCTAACACTTAGTGGTGTAAGATGAAATTGTTGAAACTTTCATTTTTCTTCAAAACTTTTTATTAAAATGTTCTTGCCGCGACCTCTAAGAGGCTTATCTGACCATACTGGCTGCGACACCTAATAGTGGACTTTTCTTCTTTTCAGAACTTGTTGCCGCTATATGAGTTGGAATCCTGGAAAATTTCTGAAGGATTTTTGCACCAAACATTTTGGAGTCTCTCCCCCTGAACTTCCTTCTGTGCATCCTTTAAAGACAATAGGGCCTTTCTAGCTCAAAGATTGCCCAAATTGTGTCATTCTAGATTTGGATTCTAACTCCGTGGAAACCACTTGTAGGAAAGAGACTAACTCTGTGGACTCCTCTTGTAGGAAAGTTACTGATTCCACAATAATGGAAAGGAGGAAAACTCAAGTAACCACCCAATAGATATCGATGCCCTGGCTATTGGGCCATCTGAAGGTAGGGACACACCCGCTGGACCCTCTAACAGAGCTGAGAGACCTCATGCGACCTTGAATGTCCGCAGCATTATGACTCAGGAGTGGGTTGACCAAGTTGCTGAGGCACTTGAATTTCTTGAAGATTTGATTTGCTTATCACCTGCCGCAGAACAAAGGCCCTGCACGAAACTTACTGATGATGGGGTCTGCTCCCCCCTTCACGCATTTGTTTATGGGTTGCGACTGCCAGTTCCAATCCCCATTAGAAGAAATTTTCAAACTATGAAGTTAGCCCCAGCCCAACTAGATCCCAATGGCTGGAGGGAAATTCTTGCCCCAGTAGTGCTGTTGAAGAATAAGTTTAGGAGGGACATAACTCCCGTGGAATTTTTCCATTTTTATAGACCTAAGGAAAATTTTGTAAAATTTGCATTGTACTATTACTTTACCATCCGCATCAACGATGAAACCCTCTGTAATGGGAGGCCCACCAGTGTGAAGAATTGGAAGGGCAAGTACTTTTACATTTCTGGAGAAGGGTGGGAAATCCACCCAGATGAGATAGAGAGAGAAAGGTCCTTTAGGATGCCACGGGAGTAGGGATGCCCCTCCAATCTAGGTAAATAAGGCTGCAGTCCTTTGAATTGTGGTCGCGTCCTGTTGTTTAAAGTTGTATTCTTTCCTTTACTTTTGTACTAACATTGAAGTTTCTATGCAGCTCTTGACAACTTGCCCCTTAGTGAGCGTCAAGAGAGTAGGATAAGGAGGGTCGCAACTGTAAGTGCAAATGATAAAGTTTTAGCAGACTTGTGACTTCAACCTCCATTTTTGAAGCAGGCTACTTCACCAACAAATTTATTCCAAAAGAGATGGTCACGAAAGGTAATAACCCTTTCTTTTACTATTAACCCTTTCTTTCACTAAGGCCAAGTCAACTATTTTTTAACCTTCAAATTGTGACACTGCTTCATTTCTTCTTTTAGGTGAGGAAATTGATAGGGAACTTTTAGTGGCCCAACAAGCTGAGATGGATGAGGACGTCGCTGCCCTCAATAATGCTGCAAGGCAGAGGAAGAGGAAAAGGAAGTCCAAGTGTCCTACCGTAACCACTATGGGTGACCAAATGAATCCTTCTGCGCCCACCATTCAGGTTGGGGAGTTTGCTCCTCAAGAAAGTCCTGAGGGCCAATTTGACGACGACGTTGGTTCTAATCTGGCCGCGACAGTCTTAATGCCATCTAATTCTGAGCAACTTCAAGGTCGAGAAACCTCATCAGTCAACATTTTAAACTCACCCCCTCCTCCAATAATAATGGATGTTAATGCCAATTTAGCACCTCCATAGAGCCGCGCCAGTGTTGGCCCTGATGGTCGTTTGCGGCCTCAGCTTAGGCAACCTAACCCTGAGTCTTCTTGGGACACGAATGTAAGAGCTACCCATAGAATGAAAAGGTTCCAGATTCCGCGGACTTAGATCGTCTTGTGGATGAGGACCACAATGACTTGGAGGATTATGCCCTCCACATCCTATTGAGGGTAAGTACAAATTTACCTTTTCAACACCATTTTTATGCTTTATATTTTGCTCCTAACATTCTATCTCCTTTTAGGCCTCGGATGTTGTGATGTCCAAGCAGCAGAAGTACGAAGCCCTCTATAAGCTGAAAAAGGTCGCGAATAGGGTGAATTTAGCTGACCTGGAGAATTCCAGCGCTGCTTCCTTTCAAGATGGTAAGCAGTCCACTACTTCGGCACTTAAGGCGTATAAGATGGATGCAGATAAGGAGGTTAAGGCCACGGAAGATGCCAAGAAAGAGTCTGAGGATAGCTTCAAACAGGCTGCAGACTCTTTGAAAATTGCTCAAGCTCAAGCCGTTGAAGCTAGCCAGGCCGCGACCTCATCAAATAGAAAACTTGAACTCCTCTAGAAGAAGTTCGATGAACTGGAGAGCAAGACTGCAAATTATGCTGAGGTCCATGCTGCGACCATCAAGAAAATGGAGGAATACCACTCTGTGGAACTTCAATTGGCCATAGACAATGTCGTGGATTCATTCAAAGGCTCAAGTGAATTCTACCTCATAAATAATAGAGCCTACCTCCGCGGTTTCCAAGAGCTCAGGTACAGAGTTGTTAAAAAATTCCCAGAATCTAAGGATATAATTCTTGCCTGGGGACTTGGTGATGCCGAGCATTTGCAATGTGTGGCTAAGATAAAGGCTGCAGCTGAGGAAAGATCCAGACTAAGGGCTGAAGCAGAGGCTGTAGCATCTGAACAAGAGACTTAAACGACTGCGGATGGAGATCAGGGGGATGAAGAAGATTATGCGGCCACTTAGTCTTCTTTATTCAATTCTGAACATTGGATTGCGTCCCTCTTTGATCTTGTTTTAACTTGTAATTTTTTTTACTGACATATATGAGGCTGTGGCTTTTTGGAACTTTGTGAACTTCTAATCAAGGTTTTGGTCTCCTTTGGGAATTAATGATGTCCACACTTTATTTGCATATTTATTCCTCCATTGTTGCAATACTTGAATAGATGTTTTTATATATATATTCTTTACTGCTTGCATCTGCCTTGGTATTTTGAATGAGTGTCGCTTCCATATATAAAATGTTAATTTCTTGAATGAACAACTTATAAATATGATTCTTCGGTAACTAAAACTAAAATGTAGATATAAGGTCGCAGCAACATCATGTGAATGGTTCCCCCTTCTAGGTCGCAGCACATTTATACTAAATTTTCCACTCCGTATGTCTATCTTCCCCTAAGCCGTGGTGCCAAAGAAAAATTACTTTGGGGCTGCGGTTTAACCATGTTTTGCATTGACTTTAATTTTTCCATAATTTTTTCGTCTTGATGTTGAAATTCAGAGGCCGCGGATGGTTTGCAACCCATCCGCGAAATTATAGCAATTCAGTCCATTTTCCTCTACAAGTGGTTTCATGATAAAGAGACTAAAGGATGAAACCACTTTCGTAGCTTCTCTTAGTCGCTTTGATCAGGTTATTATCAGCCCCCCCGAGGTAGGTATTATAAATCCTCCCCAAGATAATGTGCAGGACACTTTTAAGCCTCCCCAGGCTGGGTTATGTTATTAAGCCACCCACAGCTAAGTGACACATGTCAACAGCTGAGAATGGGCATTATAAGCCCCCGTGGCTAATGTAACGGGCATTGGTCGTCCCTGTGGCTAATGTAACGGGCATTGGTCACCCCCTTGGCTAATGTAACGGGCATTGTAAGACCATGTGACTAATGTAACAGGCATTGTAAGCCCCTGTGGCTAATGATGCAGATAGAAGTATACCGAGAGATAGTCGGCCTTGTGAATATAAGAATATTTCCCTGCTCCATGAGTGGTGTTGTAAGCCTATTAAGGTTGTACGCCAAATAAGGATCATTCCAAGAATAAATAGTCTTCCGAGATAACTGGTCATCTTTCCCTTGAAATCTGTTCAAGATGAAGGTCATTCAAAAGATTTCTATAAATGGTAAATCAAGAGACAGAACATGGCTAAATCTGTTCTTCATATATATAGATATGATTTTGTTAGGACAATACAAAGTAAGCCTAATTTCATATATTCATGATATGTATGTTTCAGCAATTAGCTTAATAAAATAAAAAGCCTTGAATGTTAGGGCTATACTGAGCATTCACAAAACATAAGATGGAAATAGGGAATAAAACTAAGGCATATGAGGAGTCTGTGGCCTGTCATATTAGGTTGCATCCCTTATGCATCTTTCAGGAACTGCTGCAGCATTCCCTGCTTCATAAGCCTTTAGATTTCATCTTTCAGCGCAAAACACTTGCTCATGTTGTGACCATGGTCTTGATGAAATTTGCACCAATGAGCCCAGTTCCTCTTATGGGACGGAGCCTTCATCTTCTCTGGCCACTTCAAAAACTTGTCCTCCTTTATGAATTCAAAGATATCTTCAATCTCATAGAGCAATGGGGTATAAGACTCAAAGGTTTTCTCTGCCTTCTCCACCTTCTTCCTCTTTTGGTCCAGGGATGCGCCCTATATGACATTAGCTTTAGTGGCTGCGGCCCTTGGGATAGTAGAATCTTTAGCCGCGACAGAAACACTTTGGACAACACCTTTGGGTGCCGCGGCCTCTAGCATAAGAACTCTCTGGGTCAAAAAGTTTACCTGAGTCTGGAGTGAGGCGTTACTGTCATACAGATGATTGAGGTTGTTGCACAACTGAGCAATCTTGTTCATTTATGTGCTTTAGTTAGATTCTCCCTCCATTTTTTGCTTTGTTAGTCTTTAAAAAATATATAATCTGAGACAAAACTAACAGGAGTAAGTAATCACAGAATTTCGGATGAACCAATTATAAAGTTGGGATGCAACGTTTGCATTACTGAATGATTTTACTGCTGAGGTCCTGGCCAGTAAGGCATATATGTGCACTGCTGCTGCCTTTTGAGTGGAATTTGTCGAGGTTGAACTTGAGGCCACCCGAGTACATTCCCCGATGATTTGAAGCTACTGTAAACTAGTTTCACTAGGAGGGGCTGCGGTAGGAAGGGAAATTGAACCACCAGGCCGCATCCCATCTTGGGCAGAATGGAGAAATCCCAGAATTGAAACCCAGAGGCTGAGTTTTTCACACGAACACGTGGAGAACATGCCTACCAGCGTCCATCCTGGGAAGAACAACCTCTTGGTGCACAATAATGGCACAATCATAGTAGGAAACCCTAGATTATAGACTGAGAAAGTAGAAAACAAGCAAATAGACCTCATCCCTAGCTACCCCCCTTTGCGAGGCTATTTCCCTTTGCACTTTTTAGTGTAATTGTGGTGAGATAGCATCATCGGGGTATGTAAAAATAGATCTAAAGTCATAAAAAGGAGACTCATGGACAGATCTGAATAGATGCGATACCCATTTGAGGGTTTGTATACAAAATACGAGTTCAATAACCGAAATCCACTCATGAGATAATGATCCAAAGGATCCCTATGAATAAAATAAGGTGTTTAAGAACCCAAAATATAGAGAAACAAGATTAAAATGCCTCGTTTCCCACAGACAGCGCCAGATTGATGATACGAGAAATAGTCCACTAGTCGTTCTCGTATCAACAAGTTAAATGTAAAATATATAATAAACAGATAGAGCAAGTAAAATAAGATAAAAGACAAGGTATAGAGTGGTTAGGCTATTAAAATGAGCCTACATCCACTTTGGTGCCACACTCTCATTATATGCGTTGTAGTACAAGTTTACAATGCCGTAATAGGCGTATAATGTTGATGAGATAAGAGAATACATGTCTATGATGACATCGGGAATGCTGGAGAGATGATCGTGATGCCGGTGAATAACCTACCAACTTTACAGGAGGAGCGTGGGGTGTTTGGAAATACCCCCCAAATGTAGTGATCTCCGGGCTAAGTATTGGTCAAGTGTGGTCCCTCCAAATCTCGAGGTGTAGACCTCTATTTATAGGAGTTTTAGGTATTGTATTATTTTCGTAAATGGAGTGGGGATGCGGCTAGCTATTCTATAAGGCATCGGCCGTACCCTATGACATATAATGAGAGGGGCTGCATCCTGTAGCAAATGGGGCCGCACCCTATAATATGTAGGTCCGCAGCACGTAAGTTCGCGCCCTGTAGTATGAAATGATAAGGCTGCGACATTATATACTTGTAAGGCTTGGTGCAACACTCTCCACGGTAGGGTGCTATATTTGTCTTATCAACCACGGTTCCCAAAGCTTCTAAGCGTTATTTTACACCTACCTGGGTTAGGAAATCGGATTTGGAGTCTTTACGTATTAGACTTGTTGATCCTCATTTGCTTGCACATGATACTTCTCATGCTATATCTAATAGTTGATTGTGTTAGCATTGTTTGTCATACTCTAGTTGTGCGTCATGATATATATATATATGCTAGTGTTATGACATGTGTATATTTTTTATTACATTTTACTTTTATTCAGTCATATTGGAAATATATAAAAAGATTTTATTTTGATAAATTTTTTAAAAATACAAAAATATTTTGTTTGTCTTTTGAGTTAGAATTTGTTTTCAAAAATTAAAAAAATGGTATTTTTGTTTGAATTTTTTAAGAAAAACTCAAAAAGATTTGGTTTTTTGTGTATTTTAATTTTACACATTTGGTATGGCATATTGATGTGTTTGAATCCAATTCACTCTATACTTTCCATGTGGTTAGGACATTTGGTTATGATTATAGATACTTGGATTGTTCTTAACCATGTTTTCATGGAGTTGTTTCGAACTTGATTTGCTTAATGGATTAGGCTTTGTATATGCCTCCACACACATATGCACGAGCTTTTTGAACGTTCACATCACATGTATATGTGAGTTTTGTGAGATGTTCTCCCATCAGTTTTTTCATCTACATGTTTTTGTGACTATGGGAGATTTGTGCATGTTAGAACAGTTGCCCGTGAGAATATATGTATGGTATTGAAAAAATATGAGGGTTAATGGGAAAGGTCCACGAAAGGAGCAAATATCCTTTGCAGGAGAGCCACCGTTGACAAGAGACAAATGAAAATATTAAAGTCAATAAAAATAAAAAAAATGCCAAAAACGGCCAACATAGTTTTATTAGATTGATCTAACAAAAGAAATAACTTCAAAAGAATCAAGAATAGAAGAATAATAGAATGAAAACTATGATATATTTTTATCTTTTGACGGTGTATAGTTGAAGATCAACGGTTTGTACAATGAATCCTAGTTATGCTTATTTTTTCATGATACTATTGATTTGTAAAATCATTAATATTCTAGGCTTGTGTGCGTTGTGCTTGTTTGTTCATTAAGTTCATCTTTATCTTGTCATTTGAGGCTAGAGCTTAGTTTGATAAAGTTTTGCGATCAATTATAACATCTTGAACATATTTGAGTGTTTGGGTCATAATTCATTTGTATTTAGTTCAGACCCATTAATTCCATCCCACATGTTTAGACTTATCAATACTATGCTAATGTGTAAATCTTATGTGTTTGGTGTTGAGTTTTGTGTTCGTTTATACTTATATATGTGTGACGGATTTTCATTGGTATATTTTGTATATATTATATACAGTATTGTGTTTTGATCCTTCGCGGTTTACATTTAGTCCATGTTTACCATATGCTTTATCATTTGGATTATTTGTGCTTGATTTTCCATGTTACAAGTTTTCTACACTTTACACCGTTGAATACTTTATTCCCTTTTCCCTATGTTTTAAATTCTTGGTATCAAATTTTCTTAAATTGGTATCTTAAGATCATGTATTTAGGGGGATACTTGGTTTTGAGAGAGCAATTTTTTTATGCTATCTTAATTTGTTTATTCCTGAACAAAAAGGGGAAGAAATAGTATCTTTCCTTTGCATGATTAGGATATATTTATCTTAAGGGGAGACGTATTACCTAGGTTGAGATTATTTAGACATTGTTAGATGTTTTTCATTTACGAATTTATACTTGTTATATTCTCTTTGCATTTGAAGGTGTGTATAAGTGTGAAGAATTACAGGTTGAGATTAATGTGGTAATATTTTTCAAGCAAAGAAAATCTACTCATGTTTGTGTGTTTGTCGAGCATTTGTACTCTTTTTCCTTTTGGGGGTTGGGGAATAATTCATTTTAGAGAGCTTGATGTCCCATAGGATTTTTGTTTTGGTTTCGTCCATGAATAGCTAAAGGGGGAGATTTGTAAGGACAAGTTCCAATCTAGTCAATTTGTATATACTTGGCTTAATTACGGACAAAACTGTTATAGTCATTGGATATTTTGTGCGACGTTTATCTTGCCATTTTTGTCTTCATGTTTATCAAGGATCTCGTAAGTATGAATGCGTATTAATTATGAGACCTTGGAAATATTTTTTAAGGGTGCTAAATTTTATTTTAAAAAGTTTGGAACTGTTTTTTATAATTTTTTAAAGATTTTTTTTTTCTGAATTTTAGTTCGAGTTTTATATCTCGTTCGAACGACTATGCATTTTCGTTCGAAGCATGGATCAAATGAACATCAAACGAGGATGTTATGCATATGCAGTCCCAAATCTTTAGAAGCTCGTTTAATATTGGTCCAAACGAGATTGCATTCTCGTTTGAACGAATTTGGAATTTTGTTCAAACGAGATGCGATTCTCATTCGAATGACCCTAGTTTTCGTTCGAACGAGTCGCCCCCTCAAAATTTGTGTTTTTTCTATTTAAGGCATTTGAGACTCAGAATTTTTAAGAACTTTCAGCAAAAAATGTTTCTATACCTGCTTACAAAAGTTCCAAGCCCTAAGTTTCACCATGTATGTTTCACGATCCAAGTTTCATAATTCATATGCTTTGAGATCTTGTTTGGGCACCAAAGTTTGTTTCTTTCATATTGAGAGAACTTGTTTTGTGTGGTGGATTCCGTACGTGATGATTGCGGTGCTTGACGGTTGCTGAGACTTATTGGTGGATACCAAGGTGCGCGTGGACTCATGTGTTGTGGTAGCTTGCGTGGGTGGACTCATGTGTTGTGGTAGATTGCGTGGGTGGACTCATGTGCTGCATTGTGGAGGAGCGGTCGAAGATAGAAGAGCATCATGGCTTATGGGGGATCAAGTTGTGTGTAAGTCTACTATCTATGCTTTGTAAAACCGTATCATAGTTTTGTTGGCTGGGCCATCAACGGTTTTTCCTTTTGTGGTTTTCCTCGTACATCGGCGTCTTATGGTTGATTTCTTTATTTTATCTGCTTATCACCTTAGATGTATGCTATAGGATATAAAGATAAAATTTGGTAAATTATTTTTCCACAAGAAAAACTTAAAATCGGTGATAAGTTTATTTGGGTTAATTTGGTTAAAAGGTTCAATCTTTAAAATTTGAAAAATATAAAAATATTGGACTTGTGTATTCAAACCATCCTTGCCTAAGATTACACCATAGGGGTTGCATTCTCAGCTGTCTTTGTTGATACCTGGGCTAAAGTAACCAAGTGAATACATCTATCTCTACTTGGCTCCTTTGGTAGAAAAATTAAATGAGTTTGTGGTAAGAGGGTGTGCAAGCATTTGACTCTTTTAAAAAAAAGAGGTTACGCTGAAAGTTATGTTAATTTGGGCAATTCATGATTTTCCAGCTTATGGAACATTATCCGATTGTGTAGTACATGGTTATTTGGGGTGTCCTATTTGTGGAGAGGAGACTGAATATCTGCAACTCAGTGCTAGTGGAAAAAAATATATACAATTCCCATAAGTGGTTTTTAACCCTTGCTTATAGTTTTAGATTTGAGAAAGGTTCCAATTTTTTACCGGGCGGGGTTGAACATAGGCTACTGATGATGCTAACAATCACCACTCAAATGTATGCACAACTCAAGATCAAGTTACGTCAACAATGGAGATGATAATCACATAAATGTAAATATTCAAGAAGGAAATAAGAGAAATAGAGAACACAAAGATGTAAGTGGTTCAGCCAAAGGCTTACTCCATTGTTCAAGAGGGTATGCGTTTATATTACTAGAAGGTACTGAAGACCATGGATTAAAATTTACACAATCTTTATCTCTCTCCTATTTACAGTTGGGCAAAGTTTCTGCTAGGGTTGTTATTGTTCGATCCTCGATGAAGAAGAAGAAGTAGGAATATATAGGCTTGGGGGTGCACAACATACCACCATGCATGAACTTGGTGTTCAAGAGATGAGTTATCCACTAGAAGATTTCCATATCTCCTCTATACAAGTGTGTCATGATGATGAAATATTCCCCCACGTGGGATAAAGATCTGCTGTAACGGTTTGGTCCATGCAGTCTGATGATGTGCAAGCCACGTGTGCCACGTGAGATGTTGAGGCCGACTCCGATGGTCCTGGATAAGCCGAGGCTGAAGGATGGTCTCCTCGGGAGATGACTACGAGGCTGTGAAGGTCGTCTCAGGACAGTCAAGATGGTCTCGACCTGTCATTGTAGTACGAGACAGTTTGGACTGGAGAGTGAACCTTGATGTGTGACTGTAAGCGCTGAGGATGAGGTCACAGAAGCTGAGACTCCTATAGGTGGGCCTATGTTATGTGGACCAACGAGCAGATGAAACTGATGGATGTTGAACAGGGGCTGGTGAGCTGGGCCAAGTTTAGTCTTAGACGAGACCAGACTTTTGTATATCAGCTACCTCCGAGAAAACTTTCAGGTTCAGAAATTGAGAGTATATATTCTAATTGTGGCCCTAATATGCCAGGTAAGAATCCTAAATTTAAGAATGTCAATCATAAAAAGACTTCAACTAGGGATGAAACTGAGATAAGAAAAGCATGGTCTAGGAGTTCAATTTTATTTGACTTGCCTTATTGGAAGAGTAACCTGATGCCTTATGTATTGGATGTGATGCATGTGGAGAAGAACATCACTGAACATATGGCAAGAAAGGCATGGTTTAGGAGGTCAATTTTAATCATTTTAATGATTATTTCAAAATTTATGACATAACGTGAATATGAAATAATTATTAGATTATAACTATTCCAATTATTTGAAACAATTCCTAGTTTGGCTTATGATATGGATTTGTATTCTTCTAATGTCATTATTTTGTATTCTTGTAGTGCTTTTTTATTATCGGATGACCATTTAACGCTTTTTATTCATTTAGATTTGATCAGTTTTGGGGGATTTGAATCAATCTTGGTTGGTTGGTTAGTGAATATGTGAATATGTATTCTTCTAATGTCGTTAATTTGGTTTAGTAAATATGTCAAACTAATTCATTATTTATATTTCTAAATCATTTTCTCATATATATGTTTCTACTAATAAACTTTTTTGCAGGAAATGTCTACATCAGGGCGTCAGGGAAGCGGGGGCGTGGAAGGTTCGTCTAGAACTAGGCCCCCAAAGTGGGGAAAGTTGGGGACCGTAGTGGAGAACAAGACGGCCTTACAAGATAGGGCTTTAGAATTGCCGAAGACGATTATTAGCCTTGGGTGCACTGATTGGAGGAAGTTGCCCTATGAGCTTAAGATGGCCATTTGGGGGGCATTACAGGTACTTGCACACTTTCGTTTTGCTTTGTATTTATATTTATATTTTATTTTATTTTATAATTTAAATTATACTAACTTACTTTATTTTTGTTTCGTATTTGTTTGACATAAATAGTTCGGCTTGCCCCCATGAGCATGCGACTCCATGTTGAAACAACGAAGAGATCAATATAAAATGTGGAAGAAAAATATGCGTGCACGGTGCTTTGGTCGGGACTGGGAGTCCATGTTACAACGTAGGGACACGTAGGCCTGTCAATGGATCGAATTTTATCCGAATCCGAATCCGATCCATTTAAGAGAATATGGATCATGCCTAAAATCCGATTATCTGATTACCCAGTTACCCGATTATTCGTTTATTAAATGGAGCGGATTTGGATTCATATACTCCGATCCGTTAATAATCCGATCCGATTAGTATTTTTAATATACATATATATATATATATATATATATATATATATAATATTTTTAATTAATATATATTATATTTAATAATATTTTAAATATATATTATAATAGTTCTTTATTTCATTCTCTATTTTTTTGGAACATTTGCAAAATAAATTTATGATATAAGAGCTGAAAATAAAAATATTGCAAGTCAAGTTTAACATAAACGGAGACTTGGATAATTGGATCGGATCCGAATCCGTTTAACATAAACAGATATGGATTTGGACGTTATAAGTGTCAAAATAATCTTTTTCATGTTTCTGTTTATACCCTTTAGCAACTAATCTCGCTTTAAATTTATTAATTGAACCATATGGATTTAATTTCTTTTTAAATATCCATTTGTATCCAATCGGTTTTGCTCCGGGGATAAGATCTGTAATAACCCAAGTTTGATTTAACAAAATTGAGTTCATTTCATCATTTATTGCTTCTTTCTAGAAGATAACATCCCTAGATGTTATCTCTTCATGAAATGTAGTTGATCCATTGTCCACGCTAAGAAATTTTTTGGTTTTGTTCTTAGTTTCATTAACATATCCCTCTATAAGATATATTATAAAGTCAGGTCCAAACATCTTCTCAGTTCTTTGTAGCTTACTTCTCCTTAGTTCAACATCATTTGTCGATTCCAAAGGTGATATTAGTTCTGATGAAGTATCAGAAGGTGAATCATCAATAGTCGAATTATTATTTTCCAATCATTGATTCAAAGTATTTGACTTTGTTAGATGTTCAAAAAATTGCAAATCCACCGACTCAATAATTTCTTGAGTTTTAAGATTCAAAAATCTTTAAGTCGTACTGTTGTTAGAGTATCCAATAAAAACACATTTGTAAGTCCTATTTCCTAATTTGGGTCTCTTAGGTTCGAGTTTTCTTACATAAGCAAGACATACCCAAAATTAGAGACGTTTAAGATTAGGTTTACAATTAAATCGTAATTCATCTGGTGTAATATCCTTATTTTTTAATAGGGGGAGAAATGGTATCATAAATGGTATCTTATCCTATTATAATATTTTCTAAGTTTAGGAGACTTAACTTAGGGGGAGTAGCTAACTTCTTGTGTTAATCATTTTGATAAAGGGGAGAATTAATTTAGGGGGAGTAATTATTTAATTGCTTTAAATATTTTGATATTCCCTACGCATTTGATGAGTTTGCTTAAGTGTGCAGGAATTCTTCTAAAGCGTCATATTTCAATGGCAAAGCGTTTGATCCTTGGGTTGAGTCAAGTTCGGGTGGGTTATGTTTTGAGTCTAGTGAGCTTGATGGCCCTTTAGGATTTTTGTTTGGTTTTTGTCCCGAAATAGCCAAAGGGGGAGATTTGTAAGGACACAAATTTCCAATTGAGTCCATATATAGTTTTGGCTCAATTCCGGACAAAAACATTTATTCATAGGATTGTATTTAATTGTAATATTCTCAAGCCTATGAAACGTTTGTTTGAAGACGTAGCGGCAAAGAGTATAAAGCTTTATAATCATGCCGGTTTCGTGCCTCGTTTATAAGTCATCAACCATAGTTCCATGCTCCCAAGGTATGAATGCAATCATATATATATAGGAGCTTGGAGCTTGTTTATTGGGTGTTAGGTTTAATTAAAACTGTGTTTTATTTTCAGAAAGAATTAATTACAACTTTAAAATAAGTTTATAATGTTTTCTGGGCTAAAATCGAATTTTCCAAACTTTCTGGAAGTTCGTTCGATATATCGTTCGAACGAGATTGTCGTTCGAACGAGATTGCCAATGACTTCCCATTAAGGCATACTAGAACTTCGTTCAAAATGTCGTTCGAACGAGATTGTCATTCTAACGAGATTTCCAACGAGTTTCTAACGAGTTCATACTGGAACTTCGTTAGAAGACTCGTTCGAACGAGAGTTCGTTCGAACGAAATGTCGTTCGAACAAGATGCTAGGCGGGAACAGTTTTAAGCAGTTTTTCTCCCACTTCTCCACTTGTTTCTTAACCAATTTTTCTCATACTTTATTATGTGTGGGAATAACATTTTCCATACTATCTTTTTCATATCCTACTAACTCCTAGAGAGTGTTTTGAGAGTAAAATAAAAGAGGAAAAAATATCATGTTTTGAGTGTGTTTTTATCAAAGAGAAAAATATACACCACTCTAGTTTACACCCAACTTAGTTTCTTTCAAGTTCCCATATTCATATATCTTGCTTGGAGTTTGGCACCGGGTTCATCTCTTCCGTTCAAAGAGAAGTTTAGGGTTCTCTTCTACATCCCATAAAGAAAGAAGAAGAGTTTTGTTGTGGCATTACCCATTTGGAGAAAGGCTCCTTGCTCAGGTGACGGTGACCATATAAAGTCCGATCGGTGGATTCCGAGACCGTAGTGGAGTTCCAAGGTTATCCTCTAGGAAGAGGTATCTACAAGAAGAAGCGTCGGGGCTTGAGAGGGATCGAGTCGTGTGTTGTAAGCCTTTCTGTCTTGTATTTGCAAATTCCGTACTTAGTGGATTTGTGGCTAGGGCCGTTCGAGGTTGTTTCCCGCTGTGAGTTTTTCCTCGTACATCTAGGCGTAGTGTGATTGATTTATTTTATATCTCTCATAATGAATTAGAACTCATGACTTAGGCAAATCCAAGGACTTGAATGAATTAACTTGGTTTAAGTGAAAATGATTTTAATGCATTAATTTAATTTCACTCGGTTTAATTTTAATTTGTTTATGTAAATTAAAATTTGTTTTAAGTTGAACCATCACCTTTTACGTTTCCGCATATATTTCACAAGGAAATTTATTTCAAAGTATAAAAAGACTTTTTGATTTTTAAGATTGGGGGCTTTCAAATTGGTATCAGAGCCAAAGCGATAAATTATTTCGTTAAAGATCCTTTAAATAATTTTTGGCTAAAATGGAATTTTCCCCATTTTCAAAATTTCCTATTTTCGATGGTTCTAACTACGCATATTGGAAAGCGCGAATGAAATCGGCACTTAAATCTATCGATGAAAGGGTTTGTATGTCAGTAGTTAATGGGTGGTCTCCACCAACTCATTTAGTTGAAAATGAACGTGTTCCCAAACCGGCCGATAGATGGACTGAGAATGAGTTTAAACTTTCTAATTTTAATTCCCGTATTTTGAATGCTTTGTTTAGCGCTGTCACACCGGATGAATTCCGACGTATTACGACGTGTGAGACCGCTAAAGAAGCTTGGGATATTTTACAACTAACTCATGAAGGAACTAGTGTCGTTAAAGCTTCGAAACCGCAAAACCTCACCACTCAATTTGAAACTATCAAAATGAACGATAATGAAACTTTTGATGAATTTTATGCTAGACTTTCCGATATTGTCAATTCATCTTTTAATTTGGGAGAGAAAATACCCGACAACCGAGTTGTAAAGAAAATTTTAAGGTCCCTACCCGATAGATTTATTCCAAAAGTGACCGTTTTAAATTCTTTACCAACTTTAGCCTCTACGAAATTAGAAGAGCTTGTAGGTGATTTACAAACCTATGAACTAGATATGTTTCCCTCTAAAACTGGAAAGAAAATAGAAAAGGACGTTGCTTTAAAAGCCCGAAAAGAGGTCAAACAAGTAGTAGAGAGCGAAAGTGATAGTGACTCGGAAGACATGGCTTTGTTTGCTCGAAAATTTAGAAAATTTCTTAAATTTAACAAAGATAAATTTAAAAATTATTTTAAGAAATTTGAAACTTCTAAGAATGACAAAGTCGAGAAGATTCCTAAACCTATTAGTGAACAATTAAATAGGGACGAGTCCAATAGGTGTTTTGGTTGTGAGGGTTATGGCCATAGGGCTTCTGAGTGCCCCACTAAACTAAGGAAAGAGGGTAAACGACCCATTGCATATAATGCGACCCTTAGTGATAGTGATAAGGAAGAGGGACCCGATTCCCCCACTAAGCCTAATTTTATGGCTTTTATGGATAGTCATGTGAGTGATAGTGAGAACTCATCGATTGATGAAACTTTAACACATGACACTTCCAAGGTCATAGTTTATGATTCTCTTGTTTTTTATGATAGTGAGAGTGGAGAAGAAAGAAAGGGTGAAAATGAAGAAGAGGTTAATGTGAGTGAACTTCAAAATGCTTTTCAAGAATTATATAAAGAATCTATTAAATTGAAAAGAGCTAATTTGAAGTTAGAAGATAGTCTGAAAGAACGTGTCAAGGTCGTTGATAATAGTATGTTGGTTGAAGACCTTAAGACACGAGAGAAAGCTCTTCTAGAGAAGCTTGAATATATAGAAGGCGAGAGAGATAGCCTTAGGGGTTTAATGGAATCCTTGAAAAAGGGGCTTCTTTCTTTTGAAGAACGAAATGTTTTATTAGAGTCTAACATTTTAGAATTGCAAAATAAATTAAAAGACTCTAGTAATTTGAAATTTGATTTGGAGTGTCGTTCGAAAAAATTAGATAAAATATTAGGAACGGTCCAAATTAAAAATGACACTTGCGGTTTAGGCTTCAATACTTGTAATGAATCTACTCATAAAGCCAAGACCAACGTTTTAGGAGAATCTACTAGGAATGCATTTAGAGATCACTCCTTAGGTAAATCTTTTCGACATATTTTTACTTGTACACATTGTGGTCAAAAAGGTCATCTTAAGAAATTTTGTTTTGACCTTAAACGAATTCCTAGAAAATCCCAACGTAATGCAACCAATGTATTTAAAATTCCTACACCCCAAGATAGTCACTCTTCATTAATTTGGGTTAGGAAATCTGACTTAGTTGCCTTGCAAAATAGGGTTTTTGATTCTCATTTACTTTTACATGCTTCCTTCCTTGCTAAATCTAAAGGATGAATGTGTTAATGCTTGCATACTTTAGCTTTTGTACTTCATGCTATATTCACATGCTAAATGTATGCTTGTTTAATCATTTTCTAGTTTATGCCCCATGCTTAATCACATGCTAGAATAATGATTTCTGTTTATCCTTTGTATTTTATTTCTTCATTTTGTTTGCATTAAATGAAAATTACAAAAAGATTTTTGTTTATCATTTGGGTTTATATCTATTGGAATTTAAGCTTAATAAAAAATTCAAATGATTTTTGTTTGTCTTTTGAGTATATATTTATATTTTTGGTTAAAAATGTCAAAAACTCAAAAAGATTTTATTTTGTGCGTAATTTTTGTTTGACACACTTTAAGTGGCATATACTTGTGTTTGAACCCCTCCTTTAACGCTTCCATGTGGCTAGAACTTTTGGTTTAGATTGTCAATCCTTAAAATGTTCTTTACCATATTTTTATGGAGTTGTTGAATTTTGTGTTGTTTAAATGGATTCTATTTTTATATGCCTCTATTCACACATGCAGGAGCTCTTTTGAAATTTTAACTTCATATGTATATTTGAGCTATGTGAGGTGTTCTCCTTCCAATCTTGTCATCTATATATTTGTGACTTAGGAGGACTAGTGCATGTCAAAATTTGTTGCACGTGAGATTTGTATGAAAAATGAAAACATGATAAATAGAAATGTGCACGGGGAAGGGCTCCGAAAGGACTAAGTGATCCTTTGCGATTGTAAGCCACCATTTTTGAATGGACCTAAAAGAAAAACGTGGTCCAAAGGCCTAAAATCATAAAATATGGCATTAAAAAGAAAAATAATTTGCCAAGGCCTATGTTTGATTGATATTGTTATTCAAATTTAATATAAATGTGTAACACCCCTTGTTTTTATTTATTATTTTAATTAATTAATTGGAATTTTCGAGAAAAATAAATTTTTGAATTTAATAATTTTTATTGGCTAAATATGTTGGTTATGAATTTAGAAGAACATAACTTCAAACGGTTTCGAAATCAGAATTAAAATGGAGTTTTAATTGAATTTTTATTATATAGAAGAGTCCTCAAAACATAAAACTCTCTAAGAGTCCTAAAAACATAAAACTCTCTTGCAAAAAAAAATATTTAAAAACATTGAACGGTCTGATCGAGCTGAAATTTTTTGAAGAGCTTCCTCTCGTCTTCAGCTAATTCTCTGCAAAATTTCATCTAATTCAAATGGTCCGATCATCCGGAATAAATGTTTTAGTGTTTGTATATAATTATAACTCTTTTCTTAATCAAACTCTTAATCCTTTATATATCAACTAATTCGTGGCTTGACTTTTCAAATAACTTTTTTTCAAACTTTTCAACCAGAAAACCTCTCCAAAATTACTCCCTTTCATCTACAAACCCCAAACTTTTTCAAGATTTCAACCTTAGATTAGAAGGCTTATTTGGTGTTTTCTCGAGTTTGGGCTAGAACTTGATTGGATTATTTTCGCGAGAGGAACGTGATGGTGTGATTAGATTTTGAGGCTCAATTATGTGATGATTCATGTTGGATCTTTTGGTGGTTTGAGGTATGGGGTTTTACACAATATGCTCCTAAATCTCGCGAGTATTATTCTCGTTGTTTTCAAGTGATTATTGACTCATATTTGAATTGCTAAATTCATTGGAATCTGAAAATTTTGTTTGGAATCTATTTATGATTCATGTGGTATTATTATTGTGTTGAGCATGTTGTCATGAAGATTTTAATATGGCACGGAGGTTGGGCACCCGCCAATATTCCTTTTTCCGGATATGCTAGAATAATGCATAGGCGCGGTACGTTGGTGAGGCCTGGTGACCCGGTTAATGTGTTGTTGAGAAATTATAGTGATATAAATGCTATTGATATTCGCATTTGATTTGAATATTCGTATTGTTACGTTTTATTCATCGCTATATGTTAGGTACCGTATGTATCGATTTTTGATGTTGAGATTTAATTTGAGGAAGTTAGAATTTTAACGACTTTCGGATCGAGTGGGGGATTTTGAGAGCATGTGGTACGCCATTATTTTCATATTTATGTGTATGTACATAGGCATTATATATTATTTTGTTGCTCGTGGGGTAGGTGCGCGTAAAATTGAGTGTATGGGAGCTCAATTATGGCATTCTACGGATAGGCATATGTGAGCCTTATTTTCTTTTTGCGAGATTTATGTGTTGATGTGTATGCTTCGTCTAATTTCGTGGACGAAATTTTTTGCTAGTGGGGAAGTATGTAACATCCCGTGTTTTTATTTATTATTTCAATTAATTAATTGGAATTTTCGAGAAAAATAAAATTTTGAATTTAATAATTTTTATTGGCTAAATATGTTGGTTATGATTTTAGAAGAACATAACTTCAAACGGTTTCGAAATCGGAATTAAAATGGAGTTTTAATTGAATTTTTATTATATAGAAGAGTCCTCAAAACATAAAACTCTCTAAGAGTCCTAAAAACATAAAACTCTCTAGCAAAAAAAAATATTTAAAAATATAGAACGGTCGGATGGAGCTGAAATTTTTTTGAAGAGCTTCCTCTCGTCTTCAGCTAATTCTCTGCAAAATTTCATCTAATTCCAACGGTCCGATCATCCGGAATAAATGTTTTAGTGTTTGTATATAATTATAACTCTTTTCTTAATCAAACTCTTAATCCTTTATATATCAACTAATTCGTGGCTTGGCTTTTCAAATAACTTTTTTTCAAACTTTTCAACCAGAAAACCTCTCCAAAATTACTCCCTTTCATCTACAAACCATAGCCACAAACTTATTCAAGATTTCAACCTTAGATTAGAAGGCTTATTTGGTGTTTTCTCGAGTTTGGGCTAGAACTTGATTGGATTATTTTCGCGAGAGGAACGTGATGGTGTGATTAGATTTTGAGGCTCAATTATGTGATGATTCATGTTGGATCTTTTGGTGGTTTGAGGTATGTGGTTTTACACAATATGCTCCTAAATCTCGCGAGTATTATTCTCGTTGTTTTCATGTGATTATTGACTCATATTTGAATTGCTAAATTCATTGGAATCTGGAAATTTTATTTGGAATCTATTTATGATTCATGTGGTATTATTATTGTGTTGAGCATGTTGTCATGAATATTTTAATATGGCACGGAGGTTGGGCACCCGCCAATATTCCTTTTTCCGGATATGCTAGAATAATGCATAGGCGCGGTACGTTGGTGAGGCCTGGTGACCCGGTTAATGTGTTGTTGAGAAATTATAGTGATATAAATGCTATTGATATTCGCATTTGATTTGAATATTCGTATTCGTATTGTTACGTTTTATTCATCGCTATATGTTAGGTACCGTATGTATCGATTTTTGATGTTGAGATTTAATTTGAGGAAGTTAGAATTTTAACGACTTTCGGATCGAGTGGGGGATTTTGAGAGAATGTGGTATGCCATTATTTTCATAGTTATGTGTATGTACATAGGTATTATATATTATTTTGTTGCTCGTGGGGTAGGTGCGCGTAAAATTGAGTGTATGGGCGCTCAATTATGGCATTCTACGGATAGGCATATGTGAGCCTTATTTTCTTTTTGCGAGATTTATGCGTTGATGTGTATGCTTTGTCTAATTTTGAGGACGAAATTCTTTGCTAGTGGGGAAGTATGTAACACCCCGTGTTTTTATTTTTTATTTTAATTAATTAATTGGAATTTTCGAGAAAAATAAAATTTTGAATTTAATAATTTTTATTGGCTAATATGTTGGTTATGATTTTAGAAGAACATAACTTCAAACGGTTTCGAAATCGGAATTAAAATGGAGTTTTAATTGAATTTTTATTATATAGAAGAGTCCTCAAAACATAAAACTCTCTAAGAGTCCTAAAAACATAAAACTCTCTAGCAAAAAAAAATATTTAAAAATATAGAACTGTCCGATCGAGCTGAAATTTTTTGAAGAGCTTCCTCTCATCTTCAGCTAATTCTCTGCAAAATTTCATCTAATTCCAACGGTCCGATCATCCGGAATAAATGTCTTAGTGTTTGTATATAATTATAACTCTTTTCTTAATCAAACTCTTAATCCTTTATATATCAACTAATTCGTGGTTGGCTTTTCAAATAACTTTTTTTCAAACTTTTCAACCAGAAAACCTCTCCAAAATTACTCCCTTTCATCTACAAACCATAGCCCCAAACTTATTCAAGATTTCAACCTTAGATTAGAAGGCTTATTTGGTGTTTTCTCGAGTTTGGGCTAGAACTTGATTGGATTATTTTCGCGAGAGGAACGTGATGGTGTGATTAGATTTTGAGGCTCAATTATGTGATGATTTATGTTGGATCTTTTGGTGGTTTGAGGTATGGGGTTTTACACAATATGCTCCTAAATCTCGCGAGTATTATTCTCGTTGTTTTCATGTGATTATTGACTCATATTTGAATTGCTAAATTCATTGGAATCTGGAAATTTTGTTTGGAATCTATTTATGATTCATGTGGTATTATTATTGTGTTGAGCATGTTGTCATGAAGATTTTAATATGGCACGGAGGTTGGGCACACGCCAATATTCCTTTTTCCGGATATGCTAGAATAATGCATAGGCACGGTACGTTGGTGAGGCATGGTGACCGGGTTAATGTGTTGTTGAGAAATTATAGTGATATAAATGCTATTGATATTCGCATTTGATTTGAATATTCGTATTGTTACGTTTTATTCATCGCTATATGTTAGGTACCGTATGTATCGATTTTTGATGTTGAGATTTAATTTGAGGAAGTCAGAATTTTTACGACTTTCGGATCGAGTGGGGAATTTTGAGAGCATGTGGTACGCCATTATTTTCATAGTTATGTGTATGTACATAGGCATTATATATTATTTTGTTGCTCGTGGGGTAGGTGCGCGTAAAATTGAGTGTATGGGCGCTCAATTATGGCATTCTACGGATAGGCATATGTGAGCCTTATTTTCTTTTTGCGAGATTTATGCGTTGATGTGTATGCTTCGTCTAATTTCGAGGACGAAATTCTTTGCTAGTGGGGAAGTATGTAACACCCCGTGTTTTTATTTATTATTTTAATTAATTAATTGGAATTTTGGAGAAAAATAAATTTTTGAATTTAATAATTTTTATTGGCTAGGGATGAAACTGGGATAAGAAAAGCATGGTCTAGGAGTTCAATTTTATTTGACTTGCCTTATTGGAAGAGTAACCTGATGCCTTATGTATTGGATGTGATGCATGTGGAGAAGAACATCATTGAACATATGGCAAGAAAGGCATGGTTTAGGAGGTCAATTTTAATCATTTTAATGATTATTTCAAAATTTATGACATAACCTGAATATGAAATAATTATTAGATTATAACTATTCCAATTATTTGAAACAATTCCTAGTTTGGCTTATGATATGGATTTGTATTCTTCTAATGTCATTATTTTGTATTCTTGTATTACTTTTTTATTATCGGATGACCATTTAACGATTTTTATTCATTTGGATTTGATCAGTTTTGGGGGATTTGAATCAATCTTGGTTGGTTGGTTAGTGAATATGTGAATATGTATTCTTCTAATGTCGTTAATTTGGTTTAGTAAATATGTCAAACTAATTCATTATTTATATTTCTAAATCATTTTCTCATATATATGTTTCTACTAATAAACTTTTTTGCAGGAAATGTCTACATCAGGGCGTCAGGGAAGCGGGGGCGTGGAAGGTTCGTCTAGAACTAGGCCCCCAAAGTGGGGAAAGTTGGGGACCGTAGTGGAGAACAAGACGGCCTTACAAGATAGGGCTTTAGAATTGTCGAAGACGATTATTAGCCTTGGGTGCACTGATTGGAGGAAGTTGCCCTATGAGCTTAAGATGGCCATTTGGGGGGCATTACAGGTACTTGCACACTTTCGTTTTGCTTTGTATTTATATTTATATTTTATTTTATTTTATAATTTAAATTCTACTAACTCACTTTATTTTTGTTTCGTATTTGTTTGACATAAATAATTCGGCTTGCCCCCATGAGCATGCGACTCCACGTTGAAACAACGAAGAGATCAATATAAAATGTGGAAGAAAAATATGCGTGCATGGTGCTTTGGTCGGGACTGGGAGTCCATGTTACAACGTAGGGACACGTAGGCCTGTCAATGGATCGAATTTTATCCGAATCCGAATCCGATCCATTTAAGCGAATATGGATCATGCCTAAAATCCGATTATCTGATTACCCAGTTACACGATTATCCGTTTATTAAATGGAGCGGATTTGGATTCATATACTCCGATCCGTTAATAATCCGATCCGATTAATATTTTTAATATATATATATATATATATATATATATATATATATATATATATATATAATATTTTTAATTAATATATATTATATTTAATAATATTTTAAATATATATTATAATAGTTCTTTATTTCATTCTCTATTTTTTTGGAACATTTGCAAAATAAATTTATGATATAAGAGCTGAAAATAAAAATGTTGCAAGTCAAGTTTAACATAAACGGAGACTTGGATAATTGGATCGGATCCGAATCTTTGCCTGATCCGATCCGATTATAAACGGATCGGATCCGAATCCGAATTCGTTTAACATAAATGGATATGGATTTGGATTTGCTTGATTCGGTCCGAATCCGATCCGTTTACAGGCCTAGGGACACGGTACCTGATAAGGAGCCAATCTCATTGGAAAGATGCCAGCAGTTTGTCAATAATTAGATCTCGGAGAGGCAATTATGCTCTCATGAATCGGGGAGGGAAAATCAGGCCAAGAAGGTCGACGTGCCCTATTCCGGGCGTACGCCTTACATCAAGGTGGATCATAGGATGGTAAGTTTTGAATGTTCTTTCATTTTAGTTTTATTTTATTCTATTTAGTGATAATTACATATTAATTCACTAATTTTGCATTATTTTATTTCAGGAGACGGAGAGTGGTCTTGGGGGAAAGCCACATAGGCTCGATGCCTATGTGGCAATTCAAATAAAGAAATGGAAGGATAGGGAGGTGGATCCGACAGTGGCCGACATTATTGTAAGTTATAATTTTAATTACGTTTTAAAAATAAAAATTTACAATCACATATTTTTTTATTCATTTATCTAATCGTGTAGTTTTTTATTGTTTTAGGAAAAGATTAAAGAAGTGAACAACTCGCAGAGTGATGCCGACAAGGCATCTGTGGCTACGGATGCACTAAGCCAAGTGCTCATACAAGATCATAAGGGATGTACTCGGGGGTGAGATCTCGGATGGGAAAGTTGAGGCTCACTAGTATTGCGTCGAGCAACACTGGGCTAGCATGTAAGGTGGACGAGTTGACGACCAACAACACCGAGAAGTTTGACAACATGGAGAGAACAGTGCATAAAATGTATGCGTTTGTTAAGCGTTCTCTTAAAGGCCATGTTGAGTCTAGGTCAGGGACGGGTAAGGAAAAAGTGGTGGATGAGGGGGCCACTGATCCATCTTTCACACCCTCATCCTACCCGATACCGCCCTCATCTCCATATGACATATTTTCCACCCCCACCCATACCCCATCATCCTAAGGCCATTTACCATAATTGGCTTGGATAGAGTGTATATAGTAGACAGACGGGGTGGCGATTGAATAACTAAGGGGTTGAGGGACCCAGACGCAATGAAGGATTATGAGTGGGACAAGAATGATAGGGAGGCTTGTTCCACGATTCAGTTGTGTTTGTCTACGGAGAATAAACATAACGTTGTGACCGTGACTTCCACTAAGGTGATTTGAGTAAATCTTGAGAAGCTTTATTTGGAGAAGCCTTTTACAAATCAGATTAATCTCAAAAAGGAAATCTACCAATTTTGTATGGTCCCGATTCCTTCAGTGCAAGACCACCTCAATGAGTTTAATAGGCTTCTATCAAAACTATCAAACATGGAGGTGGAGATGGAGGACAAGGTTGTGTTTTTTTGGCTTCTCTTCCCGAGAGGTACAATCAGTTGGTGACTATGATAATGCACGAAAAGAAATGTATTATTTTAAATTAGGCCTTGTCAACCCTTATCTCCAATAAAAATAGGAGGAAAGTGGTTGAGGGTGACGGTGATATTACAAGCCTATTCATTAGAGGAAGACCAAAAAACTGAGGTTCGAGGAGCTTTAGCTCCAAGTCATAGGGGCACAAGGAACGAGTATGTTACAATGGTCACAAGATTGGGCACATCACTCAATACCATCCCAAACTAAATAATGTTAAAATAATGGAGAAGGTTCAAGATACATCAACAATGATGACAAATGCAAGTGATTCAGAGGATGTCGGCGATTTTGATCTCACTTCAAAAAATAATTTTGGAGAGTTATTTAATGACTTTTGGGTTGTTGATTCTAGTTATTTAATTCATATGTGTCCCAATTGGGATTATTTTTCCTTCCTATAAAGAGGTGAAAATGGATTTTATTTTGATAAGCCTTCAAAATTTTAGAAACTGTATCAATCAAAATCAAGACATATGATGGGTTGGTGAGAACTTTGTGTGGAGTTCGATACATTCTAATTCTTTGGGTGAAGCTTATGTCGGTGGGTGAGATAGACTCCATGGGTTACAAGGTTGTAACATCTGGCGAAGCTATGCGGTTCATTTCAGGTTCTCTTGCGATGTTAATTATTATGGGCACCAAGGTGAGGAATTTACATGTTCTACAAGTAATGCATTAACATGTGGAGCTATTTTGGGGTATTTTATGTAGAGTGAAATCTCGCATTCGAAGATTAACAATAGAGAACTAGTAAATCATGGCTTGCATAATGGGAAGAGTTGCGATCTTGACTCTCAATTGGGCTGTGAGGGGACTACACAACATCCTAGGAGAGTGAAATATGCTTTTAGATGGTAATCGAAATTATAGCAGTCCTTACGGGGGAGATAGATCTATGAGTAGATGCACGACATTAGATTTTAGTAGTCATAATGGAATTCAGATAGTCCATTTTAGATCCACAAAAATGAGTGGGAGGAAAACATTGGGTCATGACAGGGATGCGAGGGATATTCGGGGGCGCCCTAGTCTCTAAAGGGAGAAAAATTCACTTTCAGTTACCAACCAATGGTTGAGGGAAGGTTGGCGAAGGTTGCTGGATGTGATGTCTAAACGGGAGATTGAGATAGCGCTATGGAGCATTATGGGTTTGATAAATATGGTTGATGCATTCTTGTGGTCGCACAATATATGCATCGGTTGCAGTGGGAGCTGAGGGTTAGGTTTGAGTAGGCCTCAAGTTGTGCCAAAAATATTCATTAATATTGCCGCCTTAAGAGGAAATTTTAGATCTTGAATTTGTAAAATTTTGTTCAAGTTAGGTCGTATTTTTTTATATAAAATTGTCCATTTCTCATGTAAAATTGAAGTTTTATTTAAATTGTAAATGTCTTAACTTAGAGTTACAAGTTGCAACCCTCATTTATAGTTTTTTGTCTTCAAAAAATTGTACAAGTATAATATACTCATGCTCCCGATGACATTTGAATTTTCTTATTCTGTGCTACAACAAACATGTTGAGCCTAGTCCAATTGGTCTCCATAAATATTCATTAAAATCATACCGTATCATGCATGCCATTTTCCCCTTGTTAATCAATGAGTATAAAAGTATTTGTGTAGTGGACTTAGATTCCCCCATGCATTAGAATGAATGAATGAAGCCAATTTATAGATGTTTTGAATTAGGCACATAAGTGTAATCCAAATAAAGTAGAATGGTTAAGATCAAAGTTACTATTTCAATTGTAAGCACCTACCAAGTAACTATTCTAATTATAGCTACCTAACATCCACATGTTTCACATGTCCAAAATAAGAACCTAACATCCATATGTTTCACATGTTTTTACTCACGAACCATGATAGGGGAGAAATGGTATCTAATCCTATTATTAACGTATCTTAGTTTGGGGGAGATTTATCTTAGGGGGAGACGTCTTTCTAAGTAGGTCATGCGTTTGATAAAGGGGAGGGGGAGTAATGAATTAATTGCATTTAATACTTTGATATTCCCTATGCATTTGATGAGGTTGCTTAAGTGTGCAGGTATTCTTCTAAAGCGGCATCTTTAAAAGGCAAAGTGTTTAATCCTTGGGTTGAGTCAAGTTTGGGTGGGTTATGTTTTGAGTCTAGTAGAGCTTGACGGCCCTTTAGGATTTTTGTTTGGTTTTTGTCCCGGAATAGCCAAAGGGGGAGATTTGTAAGGACACAAATTTCCAATTGAGTCCTTGTATTGTGTTGGCTCAATTCCGGACAAAAACATTTATTCATAGGATAGTATGTCATTGTAATATTCTCAAGCCTATGAAGTGTTTGTTGAAGACGTAGCGGCAAAGAATATAAAGCTTCATCAAAAATGATGGTTTGCGTGCCTCGTTTCTACGTCAACAGCTATAGTTCCATGCTCCCAAGGTATGAATGCAATTATATATATATAGGAGCTTGGGACAAGTTTATTGGGTGTTAAGTTTAATAAAAAACTGTGTTTTATTTTCAGAAAAATTTAATGAGAACTTTAATTCAAAGTATATAAAGTTTCTGGGCCATAAATCAAATTTTAAAAAAATTTCTGGAAATCGTTCGAAATGTCGTTCGAACGAGTTTTTCGTTCGAACCGGGTTTCGTTCGAACGAGTTTGCCAACGAGTCTAAACTAGTATGTCGTTGGAAACCTCGTTAGAACGAGAGATTTGAAAACCTCGGAATTTTGACTATTTAATTTTCTCAATTAAAATCAAACTTGTAATAATTTCCTTTTATATAAAAACACGAGATGATGCGGAAGCGTAAAACGTGATGGTTCAACTAAAACAAACAAATACCAAATATTAATTTTCTTAAACAAATTAAACTAAAACCAAGTGAAATTAAATCCAAGCCCTAGAATTTGCCTAAGTCATGATTATCAATATTTCAAAATTAGGCCAAACCAATTTTAGCAAATGACTTGAATTAAACAAATTTACCCAATATTTAATTAAAGTCCAAATTAAATTGAGTGTGATATTTAAACCAAATTTTATCTTGAATTATCCTAAGCATGCGTTCTAAATTATAGTGCAAGATAAAATAAACCAATCACACTGCGCCGCGATGTACGAGGAAAAACCCAAGACGGGAAAAAACCTCGGACGGCCCTAGCCACAAGTCCACTAGATATGGATTTTACAAATACAAGACAAAAGACTTACTTCCTCAACTCGAACCCTCTCAAGCCTTGACGATCCTTCTTGTAGACACCTCTTCCTAGCGGACAACCACGGAACTCCACCGCAATCTCGGAATCCACCGATCGGACTTTGTATGGTCACCGTCACCCATACACGAAGCCTTTCTCCGTGTGGGTAAAACAACATAGAAACACTCCTTGTTTCTTTGTGGGTGGTGGAAGCAAACCCAAAACTTCTCTTCTTCAATTCGGTAGAGAAAAACCGGTGCCAAAACTCCAAGCTATTGATATGTATATAGGTGAACTTGGACAAACATTATGGGTGTAAAACTAGAGTGATAACTAAATTTCTCTTTGAAAACCTCACTCAAAACATGAACATTTTCCTAAACAATTTTTGCTCTCAAACTCTCTCTAAGAGATAAACTAGGATGGAAAATTTGTTTCCCGTCCTTCATAAAGTCTGAAAAAATCAGTTAAGAAACAAGTGGGAAAGTGGGTTAAAAACTGCCAAAAACTGCCAAAAAACTGTTCCCGCCTAGCAGTTCGTTCGAACGACATTTCGTTCGAACGAACTCTCGTTCGAACGAGACTTCTAACGACGCACCAGTATGGACTTCGTTAGAATCTCGTTGGAAACCTCGTTAGAACGAACTTTCTCGTTCGAACGACAGACCAGTTTAGACTCGTTGGCAAACTCGTTCGAACGAAACCTGGTTCGAACGAAAACTCGTTCGAACGACATTTCGAACGATTTCCAGAAATTTGTATAAAATTCGATTTATGGCCCATAAACTTTATATACTTTGAATTAAAGTTCTCATTAAATTTTTCTGAAAATAAAACACAGTTTTTTATTAAACTTAACACCCAATAAACTTGTTCCAAGCTCCTATATATATATAATTGCATTCATACCTTGGGAGCATGGAACTATATTTGTTGACGTAGAAACGAGGCACGCAAACCGGCATATTTGATGAAGTTTTATATTCTTTGCCGCTACGTCTTCAACAAACACTTCATAGGCTTGAGAATATTACAATGACATACTATCCTATGAATAAATGTTTTTGTCCGGAATTGAGCCAACACAATACAAGGACTCAATTGGAAATTTGTGTCCTTACAAATCTCCCCCTTTGGCTATTCCGGGACAAAAACCAAACAAAAATCCTAAAGGGCCGTCAAGCTCTACTAGACTCAAAACATAACCCACCCAAACTTGACTCAACCCAAGGATTAAACACTTTGCCTTTTAAAGATGCCGCTTTAGAAGAATACCTGCACACTTAAGCAACCTCATCAAATGCATAGGGAATATCAAAGTATTAAATGCAATTAATTCATTACTCCCCCTCCCCTTTATCAAACGCACGACCTACTTAGAAAGACGTCTCCCCCTAAGATAAATCTCCCCCAAACTAAGATACGATAATAATAGGATTAGATACCATTTCTCCCCTATCATTTCTCCCCCTTTTTGTTCAGGAATAGACAAAGGTAAAGAACTAATAAACTGCATGTTGAAGCTTAAGGTGATAAGGCAAAGACAAACAAATATCATATATATATATATATATATATATATATATATATATATATATATATATATATATATATATATATATATATATATATATATACCAATAATTACATGCACATATATATAGATATAAACACTCAAATGACACACACAACATATAATAGGAGTCTTTCACACTCGTATGGCAAAAATGTGTCATATGGAAACGGAAGTGTTGGGTTGTGAACTAGTAACGATCAAATTTAGACCCAAGCACTTAAAACATGTTCACGGAGTTCTCATTTGATTGCAAACTTCATCACATTTAAATATAACCTCATGTGACAATATAGATTGAACTCAATGAACAAACATACACAATGCATACAAGCCTAGCATATTGATGATTCTACAAACCAATAGAGTCATGACATGAAATACGCAACTAGGATAAACGGACATTATGCAAACCGTTGATATACCATCCAATTTCCCTCAATATGCATTTATATTAATTTTAATGAATATATCAATCAAACATAGGCCTTGGCAATTATTTTTCTTTTTAATGCCATTTTTCTATTTTTAGGCCTTTGGACCACATATTTCTTTTAGGTCCATTCAAAACGGTGGCTTACAATCGCAAAGGATCACTTAGTCCTTTCGGAGCCCTTCCCCGTGCACATTGTATTTATCATGTTTTCGTTTTTCGCACAAATCTCACATGCAACGGATTTTGACATGCACTAGTCCCCCTAAGTCACAAATATGTAGATGACAAGATTGGAAGGAGAACACCTCACATAGCTCAAATATACATATGAAGTTAAAATTTCAAAAGAGCTCGTGCATGTGTGAATAGAGGCATATAAAAATAGAATCCATTTAAACAACACAAAATCCAACTACTCCATAAAAATATGATAAAGAACATTTTAAGGATTGACAATCTAAACCAAAAGTTCTAGCCACATGGGAGCGTTAAAGGAGGGATTCAAACACAAGTATATGCCACTTAAAGTGTGTCAAACCAAAATACACACAAAATAAAATCTCTTTGAGTTTTTAACATTTTAACCAAAAATAAATATACATACTCAAAAGGATAAACAAAAATCATTTGAATCTTTCATTAAGCTCAAATTATCAAGAGATAAAATCCAAATGATAAACAAACATCTTTTTGTATTTTTCATTCAATGCAAAAAAAATGAAGGAAATATAATACAAAAGATAAACAAAAATCATAATTCTAGCATGGGATAAGCATGGATCAAAGACTAGAGAATGATTAAACAAGCATGCATTTAGCATGTGAATAAAGCATGAAGTACAAACGCTAAAGTATGCAAACACTAACACATTCATCCTTTAGATTTAGCAAGGAAGGAAGCATGTGAAAGTAAATGATAATCAAAATCCCTATTTTGTAAGGCAACCAAGTCGGATTTCCTAACCCAAATTAATGAAGAATTACTATCTTGGGGTGTAGGAACTTTAACTACCGTGGTTACTTTACTATGGGATTTTCTAGGAATTCGTTTAAGATCAAAACAAAATTTCCTAAGATGACCTTTTCGACCACAATGTGTACAAGTAAAATCATGTCGAAAAGATTTACCTAAGGAGTGATCTTTAAAAGCATTCCTAGTAGATTCTCCTAGCTGTTGGTTTTGGCTTTAGGATTAAATTCATTACAAGTATTGAAGCCTAAACCAAAAGTGTCATTTTTAATTTGGACCGTTCCTAACATTCTATCTAGTTTTTCGGAACGACACTCCAAATCAAATTTGACATTACTAGAATCTTTTAATTTATTTTCCAATTCTAAAATGTTAGATTCTAGTAAAACATTTCGCTCTTCAAAAGCAAGAAGCTCCATTTTCAAGGATTCCATTAAACCCCTAAGGCTATCTCTTTTGCCTTCTACATATTTAAGCTTCTCTTGAAGAGTTCTCTCACGTGTCCTAAGGTCTTCTATTAAAACATTTTCATCAACGACCTTGACACTCTCTCTTAAACTCGCTTCTAACTTCAAATTAGCTCTTTTCAATTTAATAGATTCTTTATATAATTCATGAAAAGCATTTTGAAGTTCACTCTCATTAACCTCTTCTTCATTTTCACTCTCTATTTCTTCTCCACTCTCACTATCATCAAAAACTAGGGAATCATGAACAATGACCTTGGAAGTGGCATGTGCTATCGTGTCATCAATCGATGAGTTCTCACTATCACTCACATGACTAACCATAAAAGCCACAAAATTTTTCTTAGTGGGGGAATCGGGCTTCTCTTCCATATCACTATCACTAAGGGTCGCATTGTATGAAATGGGTCGCTTACCCTCTTTCCTTAGTTTAGTGGGGCACTCATAATCCCTATGGCCATAACCTTCACAACCAAAACATTTATTAGACTCGTCCCTATCTAAATTTTCATTACTAGGTTTAGGGATCTTTTCGGCTTTAGAAATCTTCTCGTTCTTGTCATGTTTAGAAGATTTAAATTTCTTAAAATCATTTTTAAACTTGTCTTTGTTAATTTTAAGAAATTTTCTAAATTTACGAGCAAACAAAGCCATATCTTCCGAGTCACTATCACTCTCGCTCTCTACTACTTGTTTGACCTCTTTTCGGGCTTTTAAAGCAACGCCCTTTCCTATTTTCCTTTCAGTTTTAGAGGGAAACATGTCTAGTTCATAGGTTTGTAAATCACCTACAAGCTCTTCTAATTTCGTAGAGGCTAAAGTGGGTAAAGAATTTAAAACGTTCACCTTTGGAATAAATCTATCGGGTAGGGACCTTAAAATTTTCTTTACAACACGGTCGTCAGGTATTTTCTCTCCCAAGTTAAAAGATGAATTAACAATATCAGAAAGTCTAGCATAAAATTCATCAAAAGTCTCTTTTTCATTCATTTTGATAGTTTCAAATTGAGTGGTGAAGTTTTGGAGTTTTGAAGCTTTAACGACACTCGTTCCTTCATGAGTTAATTGTAAAATATCCCAAGCTTCTTTAGCGGTTTCACACGTCATAATGCGTCGGAATTCATCCGGTGTGACAGCGCTAAACAAGGCATTTAAACCACGGGAATTGAAATTTGCAAGTTTAAACTCATTTTCAGTCCATCTATCGACGGATTTGGGAACACGTTCATTTTCAACTAAATGAGTTGGTGGGGACCACCCGTTAACAACAGACATCCAAACACGTTCATCGATAGATTTAAGTGCCGATTTCATTCGCGCTTTCCAATACGCGTAGTTTGAATCATCAAAAATAGGAAATTTTAAAAATGGGGAAAATTCCATTTTAGCCAAAAATTTAAAGGATCTTAACGAAATAATTTATCGTTTTTTGCTCTGATACCAATTTGAAAACCCCGGAATTTTGACTATTTAATTTTCTCAATTAAAATTAAACTTGTAATAATTTCCTTTTATATAAAAACACGAGATGATGCGGAAGCGTAAAACGTGATGGTTCAACTAAAACAAACAAATACCAAATATTAATTT
This sequence comes from Sambucus nigra, assembly GCA_949130495.1. Taxonomy (NCBI): domain Eukaryota; kingdom Viridiplantae; phylum Streptophyta; class Magnoliopsida; order Dipsacales; family Adoxaceae; genus Sambucus; species Sambucus nigra. The sequence continues at coordinate 643,972,080 of OX422211.1, read as the reverse complement.
TCTTAAACAAATTAAACTAAAACCAAGTGAAATTAAATCCAAGCCCTAGAATTTGCCTAAGTCATGATTATCAATATTTCAAAGTTAGGCCAAACCAATTTTAGCAAATGACTTGAATTAAACAAATTTACCCAATATTTAATTAAAGTCCAAATTAAATTGAGTGTGATATTTAAACCAAATTTTATCTTGAATTATCCTAAGCATGCGTTCTAAATTATAGTGCAAGATAAAATAAACCAATCACACTACGCCGTGATGTACGAGGAAAAACCCAAGACGGGAAAAAACCTCGGATGGCCCTAGCCACAAGTCCACTAGATATGGATTTCACAAATACAAGACAAAAGACTTACTTCCTCAACTCGAACCCTCTCAAGCCTTGACGATCCTTATTGTAGACACCTCTTCCTAGCGGACAACCACGGAACTCCACCGCAATCTCGGAATCCACCGATCGGACTTTGTATGGTCACCGTCACCCATACACGTAGCCTTTCTCCATGTGGGTAAAACAACATAGAAACACTCCTTCTTTCTTTGTGGGTGGTGGAAGCAAACCCAAAACTTCTCCTCTTCAATTCGGTAGAGAAAAACCGGTGCCAAAACTCCAAGCTATTGATATGTATATAGGTGAACTTGGATAAACATTATGGGTGTAAAACTAGAGTGATAACTAAATTTCTCTTTGAAGACCTCACTCAAAACATGAACATTTTCCTAAACAATTTTTGCTCTCAAACTCTCACTAAGAGATAAACTAGGATGGAAAAGTTAAGATGGAAAATGTGTTTCCCGTCCTTCATAAAGTCTGAAAAAATCAGTTAAGAAACAAGTGGGAAAGTGGGTTAAAAAATACCAAAAACTGCCAATAAACTGTTCCCGCCTAGCAGTTCGTTCGAACGACATTTCGTTCGAACGAACTCTCGTTCGAATGAGACTTCTAACGACGCACCAGTATGGACTTCATTAGAATCTCGTTGGAAACCTCGTTAGAACGAACTTTCTCGTTCGAACGACAGACCAGTTTAGACTCATTGGCAAACTCGTTCAAACGAAACCTGGTTCGAACGAAAAACTCGTTCGAACGACATTTCGAACAATTTCCAAAAATTTTTAATAAAATTCGATTTATGGCCCAGAAACTTTATATACTTTGAATTAAAGTTCTCATTAAATTTTTCTGAAAATAAAACACTATTTTTTATTAAACTTAACACCCAATAAACTTGTTCCAAGCTCCTATATATATATAATTGCATTCATACCTTGGGAGCATGGAACTATAGTTGTTGACGTAGAAACGAGGCACGCAAACCGGCATATTTGATGAAGCTTTATATTCTTTGCCGCTACGTCTTCAAAAAAAACTTCATAGGCTTGAGAATATTACAATGACATACTATCCTATGAATAAATGTTTTTGTCCGAAATTGAGCCAACACAATACAAGGACTCAATTGGAAATTTGTGTCCTTACAAACCATATCCCACCAACCATATTTTTAATACTTACAATATTTGACTCACCAACTATAATTTTGAGCCATAAACTCTAACAAACACATCATTAGCTTATAATAAAGGTGTAGTGAGGCTGTTTAGATTTCTAATTTGGGCCCTTAAATTTAAATTGAAAAAATGATAACCCTTCGTACTAAAATTAAAATATCCAAACAATTTAAAAGGGTAAAATCTCTCATGAATATCATTTTGTATTTCCTTCACACTTATAATGTTCAGAGAGACTATAAAGATTAAGCTACCACTTTCTCTTCTTTTCCACTGTATTTATTTTCGTTCAATGAACTAATAAAAAAAATGTCTCCATCAATGAAATTCCACCTCCATACGTGAATCTTCTAAAATAATGATGTTATTCTTACCTTTCACAATGAATTTAGCATCTCAACTCTCAACCAAACCACTTAAATATGTTTTCCTGTATGACAGAAAATGTTGTGGATCATTAATGGCAACTAGATGTTAAAATACTCATTTAGGTAGTTTTTTTGGTGTATAAAGAAAATACGTTATAAACAATAGCCTTTTACATTTTAAGCGAAAGTAAAGTGCCCAAACTAAAAATTGAAAGGGCCCTTACCAACTTCCATAATAAAATGTAGAAACTATTCACTAAAATTAAATTGATAAGTTCCACTGCAAGTTAAAGACTACCATATTTATGGCTAGAAACTAGTACAAAACAACTAATCAAAAAGAAAAGTGAAAAAAATATTATGGTATGTTTAAATTTTGGAAAAATTGAGTCATAATAAAAAAAATGTTGATTTTTTTATATATTGAGAGTAACTTTTGCGTTCGTAGTCGCTACACATTTCACAATCCAAACAAGGCAGTAACTTTACGAACGCCTCAGTTCTTTGCATCTAGCCATATTTTTTCTTGCCTTCCCACATACATCATACACCTACACTATTTATGTGCTCTATATGGATGATTGGTTGATCATGCAACGCCTCGGTTGGAAATTTATGAAGGAATAATAATAAAATAAATTACGAATCCAAGTTACTTCATGGCACGTTCTAGGAACGCTGTTTTTTAGGAAATATTTCTCCCCTTTCGGATGAAAGCCGCGAGTACACAGTGGAGTTTGTAGTAGTAGTTTTCCTTCGGGATACAATGCAGTGATGTTACTTGTTTAATGCAAAGTATGTACGGTTTGATCAAACAAGAACACTCTAAAATTTTAACCTGATAATGACAAAGGGTAAAGGACAGAGAGAAGAGAACATGGCAATTATTGGTGTCCAAAACAAAGACATGGAACTCTTTTTAAGGTCATTTTGGAGGTTGTTCATGGACAGTCACCTCCTTTTAGGTGTGCAACTCAGCAGCTATTGGATCATATATGTTCAGAATTCATTCGATCACATGATCCTGATTTGGTGTCTCATCGTAAGCGAATGGACATGCCCTAAACGAATCACCACGAGTCAATCCAATGGTTCAAATCAACCCGTTTGGTTTATAAGATCCTTTGATCAGATCGATTAACCACAATCTTTGATTAGGTTGACTTTGACAAAACTTTAGTCTCCCACGCTTTGAGCAACGATGCGCATGTGTGAAGTGTCAAGTGTGCCATCAAAGCGCCCAATGCGTCCTAAGTTTCCCAATCTCCCTTTAGCACGTCGTGCGAACGCGCTCTACGTGTTGCGATTGGTGGTGTTTTGCACCACAGCAAAGCACCAGCTCATAGACTCTTTAACAAGAAGACTAATAGTCATATTTTGTCTTTTATTATGTACCTTTCACTTTCTTATAAAGTTTCTATGGAGGACATTTAAATCACACCCACCATATTTACACCTATTTTCTTTAGCGCGCTCTCTTTACAAGAAGACCCAATATAAAATTCCAAAATAAAACTCACTTACAGAATATTAATACTAAATTATATTCCCAAAATAAAAACTCAACTATATAATATTAATTACTCAATATTTTTTGAAAATTCCAACAATCCCCTACCATTTTAAAATGCAAAAAAATAATAAAGAATACTTTGAATATAAGGAATCGAAGATACAAGAGTATATAGACTATAGATCTTTTGGAATTATCACTGAAATCTAGTACATAAATGATAATTGTCTTTCGGACTTAAACTCCCACTTAGTGAAAATAATTCAAAGCTTCATCAAGGCACTGTGGTGAATGTATCTTGAACCAATGACCATTTGAGACGAACCAGAACCATTACACATATTGATCTATGTGTTGAAGAGTATTCTATTAGCACGCACATTTGGGGCTTTTTTCTTACTATGATTTCACGAGTGTTTTAGGATCGATCTAAGTTCCATAGAAAGTGACCACACTTTCATCACTCATATAGGTAAATCAACTTTAATGATTCTGTGAGTCACATATGTATGATTTATTAAGAAATAAACTTCATCCTCTATCATGCAGAATGCCAACACTAGCCATATAGGAATGGACTTTTACATATAAGTTTCTAGTGTTCCATAACTATCATTTATTTGATTAGTACCACATTGAACTTTGTCTATATTTTTAAGATATAAGTTGGGTTTCCATTAAATACAATTGATTTATTTTATAGACCTTAGTCTCATTCCTTTTGAGGTGATATATATCATTTCTCTAACAAGACCTTTAGTTAGGGGATCTCCTAAATTCTTATTCATTTCAATGTATGCAACTATAATGACTCATTCGTTTAGTAATTGCCTCAAAAATTGATGTCTTAGACTAATGTGTAAGGATTTCTCATTATAGGTTTTGCTTGAAACCTTGTATATTATAGGCTGGTTATCATAATTAATCATAATAGCAGGAGATAGATTTTTCCATTAAGGAATATCAAACAATAAGTTTATAATCCATTCCACTTCTTTACTTGCATCTGCTACGGCTAAGAAATCTGATTGCATTGGTAAATCAGACACACACATTTGTTTCTTGGATCCTCAACAAATAGCCACTCCTCCTAGATTAAATATCCAACCATTTATAGACTTGGATTTTGATTCGAGGTTATTCCAACTAGAATCACTATATCCTTCTAATACATATAGTCCTCTTTAGGTATCTACGTAATATAGAAACTGCATTCTAATGTTCTAATCCTGGATTAATTATAAATCTACATAGTATTCCTACCGCATAGGCAATGTCTGGTCTAGTGCAATGCGTTATATACATGAGAGTTCCAATGACAATGGAATATTTAGGTTAGTCCATTGTACGTCCAGTATTTTTCATTAATTTGATACTAGGATCAACTGGTGTGGTTGTTGTCTTAAGAGCAAAATGATTATATTTCTTAAGTACCTTTTATATATAGTGAGATTGAGATAATGCTAATGTATTATCATTTATTACTATTTTGATTCCTAGAATCGTATCAGATTCCCCAAGATCCTTCATATCAAAGTTTGATGATAGAAACCTATTTGATACTTGACCCAACTATAAGCATGTCATCCATATATAAGAAAATGATGACTCTAACACCATTGTCAAAGTTAGTATAAATACATTTATCAACATCATTTACTTTAAAACCATGCGATCATATTATCTTATCAAAATTTTCATGCCATTACATAGGATCTTGTTTAAGGCCATAAAGAGATTTAACTAGTTTACATACTCTCTTTTCTTGGCCAAGTAAAAGAAACCCTTCAGGTTGTTCCATGTAAATCTCTTCTTCTAAATCACCATTTAGAAAAGTCATTTTTACATCCATTTAATGAATCACTAAATTGTGAATAAAAGCAAGAGATATTAAAATCCTAATGGACGTTATATGTGCAACGGGGTGCATAAGTGTCAAAATAATCTATTTTATGTTTCTGTTTATACCCTTTAGCAACTAATCTCGCTTTAAATTTATTAATTGAACCGTATGGATTTAATTTCTTTTTAAATATCCATTTGCATCCAATCGGTTTTGCTCCGGGGATAAGATCTATAATAACCCATGTTTGATTTGACAAAATTGAGTTCATTTCATCATTTATTGCTTCTTTCTTGAAGATAACATCCCTAGATGTTATCTCTTCATGAAATATAGTTGATCCATTGTCCACGCTAAGAAATTTTTTGGTTTTGTTCTTAGTTTCATTAACATATCCCTCTATAAGATATATTATAAAGTCAGGTCCAAACATCTTCTCAGTTCTTTGTAGCTTACTTCTCCTTAGTTCAACATCATTTGTCGATTCCAAAGGTGATATTAGTTCTGATGAAGTATCAGAAGGTGAATCATCAATAGTCGAATTATTATTTTCCAATCATTGATTCAAAGTATTTGACTTTGTTAGATGTTCAAAAAATTGCAAATCCACCGACTCAATAATTTCTTGAGTTTTAAGATTCAAAAATATTTAAGTCGTACTGTTGTTAGAGTATCCAATAAAAACACATTTGTAAGTCCTATTTCCTCATTTGGGTCTCTTAGGTTCGAGTTTTCTTACATAAGCAAGACATACCCAAACTTAGAGACGTTTAAGATTAGGTTTACAATTAAATCGTAATTCATCTGGTGTAATATCCTTATTTTTTAATAGGGGGGGAAATGGTATCATAAATGGTATATTATCCTATTATAATATTTTCTAAGTTTAGGAGACTTAACTTAGGGGGAGTAGTTAACTTCTTGTGTTAATCATTTTGATAAAGGGGAGAATTAATTTAGGGGGAGTAATTATTTAATTTCTTTAAATATTTTGATATTCCCTACGCATTTGATGAGTTTGCTTAAGTGTGCAGGAATTCTTCTAAAGCGGCATCTTTCAATGGCAAAGCGTTTGATCCTTGGGTTGAGTCAAGTTTGGGTGGGTTATGTTTTGAGTCTAGTGAGCTTGATGGCCCTTTAGGATTTTTGTTTGGTTTTTGTTCCGGAATAGCCAAAGGGGGAGATTTGTAAGGACACAAATTTCCAATTGAGTCCATATATAGTTTTGGCTCAATTCCGGACAAAAACATTTATTCATAGGATTGTATTTAATTGTAATATTCTCAAGCCTATGAAACGTTTGTTTGAAGACGTAGTGGCAAAGAGTATAAAGCTTCATAATCATGCCGGTTTCGTGCCTCGTTTATAAGTCATCAACCATAGTTCCATGCTCCCAAGGTATGAATGCAATCATATATTGAAAGAGTTGGCGCTTGCGTTCAAATGATCAAATTATATTTAAAACACCTTTTTAACCCAAACAAACCCTAAACATGCAACTAGGTGTGATTGAAACAATATGAAATCATGCAAGAGTTATTCAAACACACATAATTAAGGAAAAATCCCCCACAGGGGCAAAACCATTTGTATATCACTATAATTTGAAAGAGAAACGGCTTACAATCGGATTACACTGAAATACAAGTTTTTGACTAAGAATTACCCTCAGGTATCGGATTCTGTAGTCGCGGCTGGAATTATCCCTTTCCAGTAGGGCTGCAATGAAGAGGAAGAAACGGTCCACTTCACAAGGGTTGAACAACAGCAATGGTGTTCTTGGGTTACCAAACTTGATTTACATAGATATAGAAGATGTGTGAATCTAAAAACCTAGAATCATAGGACTCAATAGGTGAAGACTTTAGGGTTGATATGCTCTGAAAAACGTGGGAAAGTCTTTTTGAAACCAACTACTGATCGTGGTTTAAATAAGGAGTCAAAACCCTAAAAAATCTGCTACACGATCTGGCAGAGTTTATCCTCTGCGGACCGGTCCGGGCCTTAGGCGGATCGGTCCGATAGCGGACCGGTTCTTTTAATTTGAAGCTGATTCGGTTCGCATTCGGTTCGGGGCTCACTGGCTTCAAAGAGCACGGCGGATCAGTCCGGGGCGGTCCGGTCCGGGTCTCAGCGGATCGGTTCTTTTTATATAAAGGCGGACTGGTCCGGGGTAGTCAGAGGCGGATCGGTTCGTTTTAATTTCAGGCGGACCGGTCCGGCTAACTGGATATCTGAATTCTTCCTTTCTTTTGATCTTCGGATTCCGTTGATGATGAATGGACTTTGAATCTTTGCAACGGTGTTACGGCTAATGACATATACAAGTATGTTGGACAGAAATGTCCTTACAAATCTCCCCCTATGTCTATGCCGGAACTAACATAAAAAATCCGAATTATCTATAATCACAATGCCTATACAAATCTACCCTTCCATGAACCCAAAAACTGAAAGTGGTACAAATGACTAAGGCTGCATCGTTTGTTCTTCGAATCTTTAGAAATCTCACCGCTTTTCTCATCAGGGTGTGCAACATGGGATTATCAAAAGATGTACCTACACACATGAGACAAAGCAAATACCAAGTGACGTATCGAGTTTGAAATGAGATGACAAACATAAGCATATATATCAATTTAAGATGATATTCTCAGAATTTCAAAACTCCCCCATAATCAGATAATTCATTCTCCCCCTTTTTATGATGTCCCCCCCAAATAGACAAATGAGAGAAAGAAATCAAGCAATCAAGTACCGGGGTGACACAAGGCATAAAATCACACCATGAAAGAACATAAAACAACCAAATCGGTGATAGCGTAAAAGAATGGGTGTGATCAAAATTCGATAGGAAAATCAAAGCATACAAACATGACATATGTGCACGATGAATATTGGATATTCCTAACGAATGAACTCAAATGCTTCCTTTGGTGTAAAAGAGTGGAAATATAAGATATTGACTATATCAAATCTACAAATCAAAGCTCAAAGTGATTTCTACACCAATAACGTCCAAAATGTTTTTCAGATTTTTCAGGACTTTCAAGGAAGTACAAACCCGTTTATATTCTCCAACCAAACTCCCTCAGATATTATTTTGAATAGAGGCATTCTGAATTCTCAAACTTTGGAGAATTGATGGTGAAACCTAAGTGGCCCATATTTGGCATGTATATCTTTTTATTGCCTTTAAATTTTTTTGGGCTCTTTTAACCTCTTTGGACCTCGGATAATAAAATACCTCCATTTTTTTAGGTCCATTTTAACGGTGGCTTTTGCGCAAAGGATAGGAATCAACTGTCGCAGCCCCTCCCCGTTATGAAAAAATATACACACAGTCTCACCAAAACGGTTTTTACATGCAATCCAATCTTGTCAAGTTTTATCGCATATTGTACATTGTATAGACAGAATTGAGATAGAAATACTCAAGCCAATATGTGATAGACAAGTGCAATAATCAAATATAGCAGTGCATGTGTGCATTAAAGGATATAGGAGTCAAATATGTAGGAAGATATCACTAATTACATCTCAAGGACTCCAATCAATGTTAAGCACATGGATGAAATGATGTAGCATCTCAAATCTCTACCAAACAGTCACATGGATATATGAAATGAAGTTGTGACTTGGCTATCTTAAATGCTCATCCAGAAAAGGTGCAAAACAAAAGAAAAAATCTTTTTGGATTTTTTTTTTAAAATTTAAAATCTTTTTGTGCTTTTCTTAAAATATTTTCTTAAAGGAAAATCTTTTTGTATTTTTTCAAAAGAAATATAAAAGCAAAAAGAATAAAACTAAGCTATACAACAAAGAATTGGTACATATAAAACAGACTAGCAATAGGAAGCATATGATATGAACATGAAGAAGCATCCTATTCTAGACACAGACCAACCCCTCAGTCAATTGTGCAAATCCCTAAAGATTTCCTAAGACTCTCAAATCTAAGGGCATCTAAAGGTTTCGTGAAAATATCGGCTAACTGACGGTCGGTAGGAACAAAACTCAGGGATACGACTTTCTCTTCAACTAACTGACGTATAAAGTGCTCACGTATCCTGATGTGTTTTGTGCGCGAATGCTGAACTGGATTACGGGATATGTGTATCGCACTCGTGTTATCACAGGAAATGGTCATGGTGTCCTGTGATATCCCATAATCCTCCAGCATTTGCTTCATCCACAAGAGTTGTGTGCAACAACTCCCGGCGGCTATGTACTCAGCCTCCGCAGTGGACAAAGAGATGGAATTTTGCTTCTTGCTCAGCCAGGAGACAAGAGCAGAACCAAAATAGAAACACCCACCAGAAGTGCTCCTACATCCATCTACATCCCCAGCCCAATCTGCATCCGAATAGGCGGACAGACGGTCATCGGTATCAAAGGAATACCAAATCCCGTATGAGAGAGTCCCACTCACGTATTTAATAATACGTTTTAGAGCAAGTAAATGTGACTCTTTTGGGGATGCCTGATATCGCGCACAGACTCCAACACTAAAGGCGATGTCGGGAAGACTGGCAGTCAAGTAGAGAAGACTACCTATCATACTCCGATATAAGGTTTGCTCTACGTCCTTGCCTGAAGTGTCCTTACTAAGCTTGGTAGTGGTACTCATAGGTGTACGTGCATGCTTAGCGGAGTCTAAACCAAATTTCTTCACTAGGTCTCTAGCATACTTGGATTGGGAGATGAACATCCCATCCTCTAGCTGACGAACCTGGAGACCAAGGAAGAATGTAAGATCACCAACCATGCTCATCTCAAACTCACTTTTCATCTCCTCCTCAAAGTGGTGAGCATGATGGGAGCATGTGGATCCAAAGACTATGTCGTCCACATAGACCTGGGCAACCAAAATAGCACCGTCATCTCTTCTGACGAACAACGTCATATCTACTCCCCCTCTCTTGAAGCCACGAGCTAAGAGATAGGAAGTAAGCCTCTCGTACCAAGCACGGGGTGCTTGCTTCAAACCATACAAGGCTTTCCTCAGATAGTAGACGTGCTCAGGGTGCTGAGGGTCTTCAAACCCTTTTGGTTGTTCCACATAAACCTCCTCCTGTATAATGCCATTCAAAAAGGCACTATTGACATCCATCTGATACACCTTGAAGCGCAGATGACATGCAATGGTGAGCAGAAGACAGACGGACTCAAGCCTCGCAACAGGAGCAAATGTCTCCCCAAAGTCTACACCCTCTATCTGTGTGTAGCCTTGAGCGACCAACCTAGCCTTATTTCGGATTATGGTACCATTTTCATCCATTTTGTTCTTAAAAATCCACCGGGTAACTATCACATTAATCTCACTAGGTCGGGGGACAAGTTCCCAGACATCATTCTTTTTAAACTGAAGCAACTCATCCTGCATAGTAGATATCCAGTGTTCATCCTTGAGTGCTTCTTTATGGTTCTTGGGCTCGACTTTGGATGTGTAGCAAAGATGGCTAACAACGTTCTCTAGCTGAGCACGAGTCTTGACCCCTAGAGTGGGATCACCAACATTGGCAGAAGGGTCATGACTCTTGCGAAACCAAGCAGGTGTGTCCCCTAACACAGGAGTAGGGTCCACAGAGTGTGAGAGAGGAACAGGTAAATCACTGCCAGAACAATCCTCATCCTCACACTGAAGGTTAGGATCAATAATCGTCGGAGGTTCGTCATCTTGTACGGTGACGTTTATTGATTCCATAATCTTAGAGCTCTTCAGGTTAAAAACCCGACACGCTCTGCTATTCGATGAATATCATAGAAATATTCCCTCGTCGCTCCGGGAGTCGAACTTTCCTAATTCCTCTCTATCCCGTAGGATGTAGCATTTACTCCCAAAAACACGGAAATACGCCAGGTTGGGCTTCTTACCGGTCCACAACTCATAAGGTGTCTGTAGTGTGTGTGGACGCAAATAAACCCTATTCACCGTGTGGCATGCAGTAGACACTGCCTCTGCCCAAAATCTCCTAGAAACTTTATGACCTAGAAGCATAGATCTTGCCATCTCTTGGATCGTTCTATTCTTTCTCTCAACAATCCCATTTTGCTGAGGAGTTCTCACAGCAGAAAACTCATGTTTGATCCCAAGGCTATCACAGTACAAATCCACCTTTGCTTCCTTAAATTCAGTGCCGTTGTCACTACGTATTCTGTTAATAGTGACACCGTGTTGATTTTGCAGGACACGGCACTTGGTCGTTAAAAACTCTACAGCATCGGATTTCTCTCTCAGAAAACCTACAATGGAGTACCTAGAGAAATCATCTACCATCACGAGGATGTACCTCTTACCACCTAGACTCTCAGTACGAGTGGGACCCATAAGATCCATGTGAATTAACTCCAGAACTCGAGAGGTGGTAATGGAATGCAACTTCCTATAAGGACTACGAATTTGTTTTCCCAACTAACAGGGTCCACAAACCGTGGAAGTTGGCTTTCCGAGAGATGGTAAGCCACGTACTAGGTCTTTCTTAACAAGACGAGTCAAATCTCTCACGTTCACGTGACCTAGACGTTGGTGCCACAGATCCATAGGAGTGATCGTGGCGCTGTTGCAGACAAGTGAGGATTTGGGCTCAGTCCCATAACAGTTATCCTTTGTCCTCACCCCTTGCACTAATAGTTTACCGTCTTGATTATAGACCTTACAAGCTTCCCGGTCAAACTTTACTGCAAAGTCATCGTCACACAGCTGGCTGATGCTGAGAAGGTTTACTTTAAAACCTTTGACGTACAAAACATTTTCTAGCTTAAGAAAACCAGGTAACTCGATAGTACCTCGTCCTATAATGCTAGACTTACTCCCATCTCCAAAGGTGACTCTGCCATCTTGATAATCCTCAAGAGTAGTAAAAAATGAGGCATCACCTGTCATGTGTCTGGAGCACCCACTATCAAAATACCATTGAGAGGTATTATGTGCTTTGAGAGCAACATGAACAACAAAAGCCTTTTTATCTTTCTTAGGTACCCAAGTCGAGGTGACCTTTTGTTTGCCTTTTTTGTTGTTGATTTTATCTGGAATGTGAGAAGTATTCACTAACGGCAAAGACATCCGTCGGAATTCTTTCATCAAACTCTGAGTCGTGGCAGCTAAGAACTCAACTCGCTCTCTCAGACTAGAAAACTCATCAGTATGACGTGGTGGAGCAGTAGTACGTCATGTTCGATCCATGCTATAGCAAGTTTCCCTAAGGTGGCCTTTTCTTTTGCAATAAGTACAAAAGAGCACAGTCAAAGGCGAACCTTGGTTTGCTTTTCTTGGTCGAACTCTCCTTCGAGGTTTTTTACGGTGACCATAAGGAGTTGTAGTAAATTCAGGAACTGGTCCAGGTGCAATTTGGGACGTGGAGGCACCATCATAACCAATTCCTTGTCGATCACCAAAACCTAAAGCGGGGTCGAGGAGCATCTTTCCCATCTTCCCAGATCTGTCCTCGATTTGTACCTTGACTTCCCGTGCTTTCTCAAGATCATGAGTCAGCTGAGCAACAAGGGCTTCAAGTTTCTTTCGAGTCTCCACGGAGGAATGGAGATGACTCGTAAGACTAGCCACTTGTTTAGTCAAGTCCCCTCTCTCTCTCTCTAAAACACTCTCTCTCTCTCTAAACAAATTCACATTCTCGACACATGTAGATTCTCTCTCTCTCAGGGCGGTGCAGGTGGAGAACTCTCTTTCTCTCGCTTTCTTTAAATCTTCCTTTAAGCAGGTGATCTTAAGAACTAACGCTTTGTTACGCTTTTCAGTTTTAAAAGACTCAGAATATAACTCAGCGTAAGCGCGTTGTATATCACTCTCGCTCTCACTTGTGTCATCCTCCCACTCACTCACATCGATCTCACTGTCGAGGTGTCCCTGTGAAGCATCAACCTCAACGTCGTGAGGAGAACTAGGAGTGCTCACTTGGCTGGCCATGAATGCGGTGAAGTTACACTCATGCGGTGACTCATCTCCAGAATCCACCGTCTCGACCTCACTGTCGTCACTAAGGGTAGCATTAAGGACAACTTTCCCTTTCTCTCTATTCAGACGATTGGCACACTCAAAGGCTCTATGACCCCTACCATCGCACTCAAAACATCTCTCACTTTCTTTCAGAGGAGGATTTTTGGAATCTTTTTCATTTTTCTTTTCAAACTTATTTTTCTCAAATTTCTTTTTATCTTTAAAATTTCCATTTTTCTTAAATTTGAGAATTCTCTTGAAATTTTTTGCGAAAAGAGCCAAATCATCCAAGTCAAAATCGCACTCAGAATCTGACGTGTCAGTCTCTCTCTTTCTAGATGACTCTACTCTCTTTCTAGCTGACCCCTCACTCCTTCTCTCTTGGGCTTTAAGTGCAATTCCCTTATCTTTAGATTTAGCATTTTAGGGAACATATCAATTTCATAAGTTTGCAAATCTCCTACAAGTTCTTCCAATTTTAGCGTATTTAAATTACCCATAGAATTTAGCACAGTGACTTTAGGGATAAAACGCTTAGGCAAAGAACGAAGAATCTTTTTAACAACTCTAGCATTTGGAATTTGTTCACCAAGATTAAAACTAGTATTCACAATGTCAGAAAGTCTAGCATAAAATTCATCAAAGCATTCAGAATCATGCATGGTGATTGTTTCAAATTGAGTTGTCAAGTTTTGCAACTTAGACTCTTTCACAGCATTAGTTCCTTCATGGGTGAGTTGTAAAACATCCCATGCCTCTTTTGACGTGGTACACGTCATTATGCGTTTGAACTCATCAGGTGTGACAAACCTAGAAATAGCACTTAGACCCTTAGAATTAAAAGATGACCATTTAATTTCTTCATCAGACCAAGAAATGTCAGGTTTCAAGTTGGTCACATTATCAACAGTCACGGTGGGAGGAGTCCACCCTCGTTCAACCAAAATCCAGACACGTTCATCAATGGCTTTTAAAGCCGACCTCATACGGGCTTTCCAATAAGCATAATTTGTCCCGTCAAAAACAGGCATTTTATAATATGACTTCTCCATTTGAACACGCACTTTTTCAAAAATCATTTTTTTTAGAAAATTGATATCTTAGAAAAATTTTGCGGAAAAAGGAATACACGATAGATTAGTGTAACCTGCTCTGATACCAATTTGAAAGAGTTGGCGCTTGCGTTCAAATGATCAAATTATATTTAAAACACCTTTTTAACCCAAACAAACCCTAAACATGCAACTAGGTGTGATTGAAACAATATGAAATCATGCAAGAGTTATTCAAACACACATAATTAAGGAAAAATCCCCCACAGGGGCAAAACCATTTGTATATCACTATAATTTGTAAGAGAAACGGCTTACAATCGGATTACACTGAAATACAAGTTTTTGACTAAGAATTACCCTCAGGTATCGGATTCTGTAGTCGCGGCTGGAATTATCCCTTTCCAGTAGGGCTGCAATGAAGAGGAAGAAACGGTCCACTTCACAAGGGTTGAACAACAGTAATGGCGTTCTTGGGTTACCAAACTTGATTCACATAGATATGGAAGATGTGTGAATCTAAAAACCTAGAATCATAGGACTCAATAGGTGAAGACTTTAGGGTTGATATGCTCTGAAAAATGTGGGAAAGTCTTTTTGAAACCAACTACTGATCGTGGTTTAAATAAGGAGTCAAAACCCTAAAAAATCTGCTACACGATCTGGCAGAGTTTATCCTCGGCGGACCGGTCCGGGCCTTAGGCAGATCGGTCCGATAGCGGACCGGTTCTTTTAATTTGAAGCTGATTCGGTTCGCATTCGGTTCGGGGCTCACTGGCTTCAAAGAGCACGGCGGATCAGTCCGGGGCGGTCTGGTCCGGGTCTCAGCGGATCGGTTCTTTTTATATAAAGGCGGACCGGTCCGGGGTAGTCAGAGGCGGATCGGTTCGTTTTAATTTTAGGCGGACCGGTCCGGCTAACTGGATTTCTGAATTCTTCCTTTCTTTTGATCTTCGGATTCCGTTGATGATGAATGGACTTTGAATCTTTACAACGGTGTTACGGCTAATGACATATACAAGTATGTTGGACAAAAATGTCCTTACATATATATATATGAGCTTGGAGCTTGTTTATTGAGTGTTAGGTTTAATTAAAACTGTGTTTTATTTTCAGAAAGAATTAATTACAACTTTAAAATAAGTTTATAAAGTTTTCTGGGCTAAAATCGAATTTTCCAAACTTTCTGGAAGTTCGTTCGATATATCGTTCGAACGAGATTGTCGTTCGAACGAGATTGCCAATGACTTCCCATTAAGGCATACTGGAACTTCGTTCGAAATGTCGTTCGAACGAGATTGTCATTCTAACGAGATTTCCAACGAGTTTCTAACGAGTTCATACTGGAACTTCGTTAGAAGACTCGTTCGAACGAAATGTCGTTCGAACGAGATGCCAGGCGGGAACAGTTTTTGGCAGTTTTAAGCAGTTTTTCTCCCACTTCTCCACTTGTTTCTTAACCAATTTTTCTCATACTTTATTATGTGCGGGAATAACATTTTCCATACTATCTTTTTCATATCCTACTAACTCCTAGAGAGTGTTTTGAGAGTAAAATAAAAGAGGGAAAAAGATCATGTTTTGAGTGTGTTTTTATCAAAGAGAAAAATATACACCACTCTAGTTTACACCCAAATTAGTTTCTTTCAAGTTCCCATATTCATATATCTTGCTTGGAGTTTGGCACCGGGTTCATCTCTTCCGTTCAAAGAGAAGTTTAGGGTTTTCTTCTACATCCCATAAAGAAAGAAGAAGAGTTTTGTTGTGGCATTACCCACTTGGATAAAGGCTCCTTGCTCGGGTGACGGTGACCATATAAAGTCCGATCGGTGGATTCCGAGACCGCGGTGGAGCTCCAAGGTTATCCTCTAGGAAGAGGTATCTACAAGAAGAATCGTCGGGGCTTGAGAGGGATCGATTCGTGTGTTGTAAGCCTTTCTATCTTGTATTTGTAAATTTTGTACTTAGTGGATTTGTGGCTAGGGCCGTTCGAGGTTGTTTCCCGTTGTGAGTTTTTCCTCGTACATCTAGGCGTAGTGTGATTGATTTATTTTATATCTTTCATAATGAATTAGAACTCATGACTTAGGCAAATCCAAGGGCTTGAATGAATTAACTTGGTTTAAGTGAAAATGATTTTAATGCGTTAATTTAATTTCACTCGGTTTAATTTTAATTTGTTTATGTAAATTAAAATTTGTTTTAAGTTGAACCATCACCTTTTACGTTTCCGCATATATTTCAGAAGAAAATTGATTTCAAAGTATAAAAAGACTTTTTGATTTTTAAGATTGGGGGCTTTCAAATTGGTATCAGAGCCAAAGTGATAAATTATTTCGTTAAAAATCCTTTAAATAATTTTTTGCTAAAATGAAATTTTCCCCATTTTCAAAATTTCCTATTTTCGGTGGTTCTAACTACGCATATTGGAAAGCGCGAATGAAATCGGCACTTAAATCTATCGATGAAAGGGTTTGGATGTCTGTAGTTAATGGGTGGTCTCCACCAACTCATTTAGTTGAAAATGAATGTGTTCCCAAACCGGCCAATAGATGGACTAAGAATGAGTTTAAACTTTCTAATTTTAATTCCCGTATTTTGAATGCTTTGTTTAGCGCTGTCACACCGGATGAATTCCAACGTATTATGACGTGTGAAACCGCTAAAGAAGCTTGGGATATTTTACAACTAACTCATGAAGGAACTAGTGTCGTTAAAGCTTCGAAACCCCAAAACCTCACCACTCAATTTGAAACTATCAAAATGAACGATAATGAAACTTTTGATGAATTTTATGCTAGACTTTCCGATATTGTCAATTCATCTTTTAATTTGGGAGAGAAAATACCCGACAACCGAGTTGTAAAGAAAATTTTAAGGTCCCTACCCGATAGATTTATTCCAAAAGTGACCGTTTTAAATTCAGCCTCTACGAAATTAAAAGAGCTTGTAGGTGATTTACAAACCTATGAACTAGATATGTTTCCCTCTAAAACTGGAAAGAAAATAGAAAAGGGCGTTGCTTTAAAAGTCCGAAAAGAGGTCAAACAAGTAGTAGAGAGCGAAAGTGATAGTGACTCGGAAGACATGGCTTTGTTTGCTCGAAAATTTAGAAAATTTCTTAAATTTAACAAAGATAAATTTAAAAATAATTTTAAGAAATTTGAAACTTCTAAGCATGACAAAGTCGAGAAGATTCCTAAACCTATTAATGAACAATTAAATAGGGACGAGTCTAATAGGTGTTTTGGTTATGAGGGTTATGGCCATAGGGCTTCTGAGTGCCCCCACTAAACTAAGGAAAGAGGGTAAACGACCCATTGCATATAATGCGACCCTTAGTGATAGTGATAAGGAAGAGGGACCCGATTCCCCCACTAAGCCTAATTTTGTGGCTTTTATGGATAGTCATGTGAGTGATAGTGAGAACTCATCGATTGATGAAACTTTAACACATGACACTTCCAAGGTCATAGTTTATGATTCTCTTATTTTTTATGATAGTGAGAGTGGAGAAGAAAGAGAGAGTGAAAATGAAGAAGAGGTTAATGTGAGTGAACTTCAAAATGCTTTTCAAGAATTATATAAAGAATCTATTAAATTGAAAAGAGCTAATTTGAAGTTAGAAGATAGTCTGAAAGAACGTGTCAAGGTCGTTGATAATAGTATGTTGGTTGAAGACCTTAAGACACGAGAGAAAGCTCTTCTAAAGAAGCTTGAATATATAGAAGGCGAGAGAGATAGCCTTAGGGGTTTAATGGAATCCTTGAAAAAGGAGCTTCTTTCTTTTGAAGAATGAAATGTTTTATTAGAGTCTAACATTTTAGAATTGCAAAATAAATTAAAAGACTCTAGTAATTTCAAATTTGATTTGCAGTGTCGTTCGAAAAAATTAGATAAAATATTAGGAACGGTCCAAATTAAAAATGACACTTGCGGTTTAGGCTTCAATACTTGTAATGAATCTACTCATAAAGCCAAGACCAACGTTTTAGGAGAATCTACTAGGAATGCATTTAGAGATCACTCCTTAGGTAAATCTTTTCGACATGTTTTTACTTGTACACATTGTGGTCGAAAAGGTCATCTTAAGAAATTTTGTTTTGATCTTAAACGAATTCCTAGAAAATCCCAACGTAATGCAACCAATGTATTTAAAATTCCTACACCCCAAGATAGTCACTCTTCATTAATTTGGGTTAGGAAATCTAACTTAGTTGCCGTGCAAAATAGGGTTTTTGATTCTCATTTACTTTTACATGCTTCCTTCCTTGCTAAATCTAAAGGATGAATGTGTTAGTGCTTGCATACTTTAGCTTTTGTACTTCATGCTATATTCACATGCTAAATGTATGCTTGTTTAATCATTTTCTAGTTTATGCCCCATGCTTAAGCACATGCTAGAATAATGATTTCTGTTTATCTTTTGTATTTTATTTCTTCATTTTGTTTGGATTAAATGAAAATTACAAAAAGATTTTTGTTTATCATTTGGGTTTTTATCTATTGGAATTTAAGCTTAATAAAAAATTCAAATGATTTTTGTTTGTCTTTTGAGTATATATTTTTGTTTTTGGTTAAAAATGTCAAAAACTCAAAAAGATTTTATTTTGTGTGTAATTTTTGTTTGACACACTTTAAGTGGCATATACTTTTGTTTGAACCCCTCCTTTAACGCTCCCATGTGGCTAGAACTTTTGGTTTAGATTGTCAATCCTTAAAATGTTCTTTACCATATTTTTATGGAGTTGTTGGATTTTGTGTTGTTTAAATGGATTCTATTTTTATATGCCTCTATTCACACATGCACGAGCTCTTTTGAAATTTGAACTTCATATGTATATTTGAGCTATGTGAGGTGTTCTCCTTCCAATCTTGTCATCTATATATTTGTGACTTAGGAGGACTAGTGCATGTCAAAATTTGTTGCACGTGAGATTTGTATGAAAAATGAAAACATGATAAATAGAAATGTGCACGGGGAAGGGCTCCGAAAGGACTAAGTGATCCTTTGAGATTGTAAGCCACCATTTTTGAATGGACCTAAAAGAAAAACGTGGTCCAAAGGCCTAAAATCATAAAATATGGCATTAAAAAGAAAAATAATTTGCCAAG
This sequence comes from Sambucus nigra, assembly GCA_949130495.1. NCBI lineage: Eukaryota > Viridiplantae > Streptophyta > Magnoliopsida > Dipsacales > Adoxaceae > Sambucus > Sambucus nigra. Next base: position 643,952,720 of record OX422211.1, on the reverse strand, counting down.
GCCTATGTTTGATGGATATTGTTATTCAAATTTAATATAAATGTGTAACACCCCGTGTTTTTATTTATTATTTTAATTAATTAATTGGAATTTTTGAGAAAAATAAATTTTTGAATTTAATAATTTTTATTGGCTAAATATGTTGGTTATGAATTTAGAAGAACATAACTTCAAACGGTTTCGAAATCAGAATTAAAATGGAGTTTTAATTGAATTTTTATTATATAGAAGAGTCCTAAAAACATAAAACTCTCTAAGAGTCCTAAAAACATAAAACTCTCTTGCAAAAAAAAATATTTAAAAACATTGAACGGTCCGATCGAGCTGAAATTTTTTGAAGAGCTTCCTCTCGTCTTCAGCTAATTCTCTGCAAAATTTCATCTAATTCAAATGGTCCGATCATCCGGAATAAATGTTTTTGTGTTTGTATATAATTATAACTCTTTTCTTAATCAAACTCTTAATCCTTTATATATCAACTAATTCGTGGCTTGGCTTTTCAAATAACTTTTTTTCAAACTTTTTAACCAGAAAACCTCTCCAAAATTACTCCCTTTCATCTACAAACAATAGCCCCAAACTTATTCAAGATTTCAGCCTTAGATTAGAAGGCTTATTTGGTGTTTTCTCGAGTTTGGGCTAGAACTTGATTGGATTATTTTCGTGAGAGGAACGTGATGGTGTGATTAGATTTTGAGGCTCAATTATGTGATGATTCATGTTGGATCTTTTGGTGGTTTGAGGTCTGGGGTTTTACACAATATGCTCTTAAATCTCGCGAGTATTATTCTCGTTGTTTTCATGTGATTATTGACTCATATTTGAATTGCTAAATTCATTGGAATCTGGAAATTTTGTTTGGAATCTATTTATGATTCATGTGGTATTATTATTGTGTTGAGCATGTTGTGATGGAGATTTTAATATGTCACGGAGGTTGGGCACCCGCCAATATTCCTTTTTCCGGATATGCTAGAATAATGCATACGCGCGGTACGTTGGTGAGGCCTGGTGACCCGGTTAATATGTTGTTGATAAATTATAGTGATATAAATGCTATTGATATTCGCATTTGATTTGAATATTCGTATTCGTATTGTTAGGTTTTATTCATCGCTATATGTTAGGTACCCTATGTATCGATTTTTGATGTTGAGATTTAATTTGAGGAAGTTAGAATTTTAACGACTTTCGGATTGAGTGGGGAATTTTGAGAGCATGTGGTAGGCCATTATTTTCATAGTTATGTGTATGTACATAGGCATTAAATATTATTTTGTTGCTCGTGGGGTAGGTGCGCGTAAAATTGAGTGTATGGGCGCTCAATTATGGCATTCTACGGATAGGCATATGTGAGCCTTATTTTCTTTTTGCGAGATTTATGTGTTGATGTGTGTGCTTTGTCTAATTTCGAGGACGAAATTCTTTGCTAGTGGGGAAGTATGTAACACCCCGTGTTTTTATTTATTATTTTAATTAATTAATTGGAATTTTTTAAAAAAATAAAATTTTGAATTTAATAATTTTTATTTTCTAAATATGTTGGTTATGATTTTAGAAGAACATAACTTCAAACGGTTTCGAAATCGGAATTAAAATGGAGTTTGAATTGAATTTTTATTATATAGAAGAGTCCTTAAAACATAAAACTCTCTAAGAGTCCTAAAAACATAAAACTCTCTAGCAAAAAAAAATATTTAAACATATTAAAGGTTCCGATCGAGCTGAAATTTTTTGAAGAGCTTCCTCTCGCCTTCAGCTAATTCTCTGCAAAATTTCATCTAATTCCAACGGTCCGATCATCCGGAATAAATGTTTTAGTGTTTGTATATAATTATAACTCTTTTCTTAATCAAACTCTTAATCCTTTATATATCAACTAATACGAGGCTTGGCTTTTCAAATACCTTTTTTTCAAACTTTTCAACCAGAAAACCTCTCCAAAATTACTCCCTTTCATCTACAAACCATAGCCCCAAACTTATTCAAGATTTCAACCTTAGATTAGAAGGCATATTTGGTGTTTTCTCGAGTTTGGGCTAGAACTTGATTGGATTGTTTTCGCGAGAGGAACGTGATGGTGTGATTAGATTTTGAGGCTCAATTATTTGATGATTCATGTTGGATATTTTGGTGGTTTGAGGTATGGGGTTTTACACAGTATGCTCCTAAATCTCGCGAGTATTATTCTCGTTGTTTTCATGTGATTATTGACTCATATTTGAATTGCTAAATTCATTGAAATCTGGAAATTTTGTTTGGAATCTATTTATGATTCATGTGGTATTATTATTGTGTTGAGCATGTTGTCATGAAGATTTTAATATGGCACGGAGGTTGGGCACCCGCCAATATTCCTTTTTCCGGATATACTAGAATAATGCGTCGGCGCGGTACGTTGGTGAGGCCTGGTGACCCGGTTAATGTGTTGTTGAGAAATTATAGTGATATAAATGCTATTGATATTCGCATTTGATTTGAATATTCGTATTCGTATTGTTACGTTTTATTCATCGCTATATGTTAGGTACCGTATGTATCGATTTTTGATGTTGAGATTTAATTTGAGGAAGTTAGAATTTTAACGACTTTCGGATCGAGTGGGGGATTTTGAGAGCATGTGGTACGCCATTATTTTCATAGTTATGTGTATGTACATAGGCATTATATATTATTTTGTTGCTCGTGGGGTAGGTGCGCGTAAAATTGAGTGTATGGGCGCTCAATTATGGCATTCTACGGATAGGCATATGTGAGCCTTATTTTCTTTTTGTGAGATTTATGTGTTGATGTGTATGCCTCGTCTAATTTCGAGGGCGAAATTCTTTGCTAGTGGGGGAGTATGTAACACCCCGTGTTTTTATTTATTATTTTAATTAATTAATTGGAATTTTTGAGAAAAATAAATTTTTGAATTTAATAATTTTTATTGGCTAAATATGTTGGTTATGATTTTAGAAGAACATAACTTCAAACGGTTTCGAAATCGGAATTAAAATGGAGTTTTAATTGAATTTTTATTATATTGAAGAGTCCTCAAAACATAAAACTCTCTAAGAGTCCTAAAAACATAAAACTCTCTAGCAAAAAAAAATATTTAAAAATAAAGAACGGTCCGATCGAGCTGAAATTTTTTAAGAGATTCCTCTCGTCTTCAGCTAATTCTCTGCGAAATTTCATCTAATTCCAACGGTCCGATCATCCGGAATAAATGTTTTAGTGTTTGTATATAATTATAACTCTTTTCTTAATCAAACTCTTAATCCTTTATATATCAACTAATTCGTCTCTTGGCTTTTCAAATAATTTTTTTTCAAACTTTTCAACCAGAAAACCTCTCCAAAATTACTCCCTTTCATCTACAAACCATAGCCCCAAACTTATTCAAGATTTAAACCTTAGATTAGAAGGCCTATTTGGTGTTTTCTCGAGTTTGGGCTAGAACTTGATTGGATTGTTTTCGCGAGAGGAACGTGATGGTGTGATTAGATTTTGAGGCTCAATTATGTGTTGATTCATGTTGGATCTTTTGGTGGTTTGAGGTATGGGGTTTTACACAATATGCTCCTAAATCTCGCGAGTATTATTCTCGTTGTTTTCATGTGATTATTGACTCATATTTGAATTGCTAAATTCATTGGAATCTGGAAATTTTATTTGGAATCTATTTATGATTCATGTGGTATTATTATTGTGTTGAGCATGTTGTCATGAAGATTTTAATATGGCACGGAGGTTGGGCACCCGCCAATATTCCTTTTTCCGGATATGCTAGAATAATGCATAGGCGCGGTACGTTGGTGAGGCCTGGTGACCCGGTTAATGTGTTGTTGAGAAATTATAGTGATATAAATGCTATTGATATTCTCATTTGATTTGAATATTCGTTTTCGTATTGTTACGTTTATTCATCGCTACATGTTAGGTACCGTATGTATCGATTTTTGATGTTGAGATTTAATTTGAGGAAGTTAGAATTTTAACGACTTTCGGATCGAGTGGGGGATTTTGAGAGCATGTGGTACGCCATTATTTTCATAGTTATGTGTATGTACATAGGCATTATATATTATTTTGTTGCTCGTGGGGTAGGTGCACGTAAAATTGAGTGTATGGGCGCTCAATTATGGCATTCTACGGATAAGCATATGTGAGCCTTATTTTCTTTTTGCGAGATTTATGTGTTGATGTGTATGCTTCGTCTAATTTCGTGGACGAAATTTTTTGCTAGTGGGGAAGTATGTAACATCCCGTGTTTTTATTTATTATTTCAATTAATTAATTGGAATTTTCGAGAAAAATAAAATTTTGAATTTAATAATTTTTATTGGCTAAATATGTTGGTTATGATTTTAGAAGAACATAACTTCAAACGGTTTCGAAATCGGAATTAAAATGGAGTTTTAATTGAATTTTTATTATATAGAAGAGTCCTCAAAACATAAAACTCTCTAAGAGTCCTAAAAACATAAAACTCTCTAGCAAAAAAAAATATTTAAAAATATTGAACGGTCCGATCGAGCTGAAATTTTTTGAAGAGCTTCCTCTCGTCTTCAGCTAATTCTCTATAAAATTTCATCTAATTCCAACGGTCCAATCATCCTGAATAAATATTTTAGTGTTTGTATTTAATTATAACTGTGGTGACTATTATTATGCAACACAAATAAATATGAAAGAGGTAACAATCAAGAAAAGATAAGTAAGATGCCAATCACACAACAACGGGTATACGTGGTTTAGCAAATAGGTGCCTACGTCCACGGTGGTTCAGTCAGTGTTATTTCTCTATATTCTGAAGAATAAGTACAGAGAATACAACTTGTCCTTTACCCCGGACTTAGGGTTTAATTTATACATGTATATGTTGGAGTAGCGGGGGTGATGGGTTCCTTCTTATTAGCCATCTCCCCTACATGGGATCATGCTCCCTTCCAACTTCTCTTCATGGGATCGTGGGGTAATCGGATGAGTACAAGAGGTGATGGGCCTGGGCTTTGGGCCGCTAAGGAGGGGCTACTCGTCCAGGCCTTATGGTGCTAAATTCAGGGTACCCACAATTGTCCCTAAATTTGTTGGGCCATTTTTACAGGTCCAATGAATTTAAATAATCAGCTATTATGGTCGATTTCTTTGAAAACTGTGAAGTTGCTTTGGCGGCACCCGCTTCGCTATCCGTGCGTTATGATTAGACTTGAAAGCTTGTTGGAATAAGACACATTTTCTCTTCGTCGCTCCAGCTTTTCCAGCAATCTTCTATCTTCTAAGAACTCTTAAGCTTTGTACCTTCTGTTTTCGGTCTCCACTCTCGTCGCTTCTTCGCCATTTGACCTGATCTTCTGTCTTGTAAGTCTCTCGTGCCCTTTTCTCGAGTTTATAGTTTTTCTTGTATTTTTCCAATGGCGAAGATTGGAAATAGGTCAGTAACTGAGTTTAGAAAATTCTACAGTATTCCTGAGTGGGTAGAGATTGAGTGTTGTGCCTCGCCGCCTAGGAACGTTAGGGATATAGAGGATGCACATTGGATTCACGTCCTGTTGCTTTCCCAGGGGGGTCTTACCTTTCCCCCTAATGGTCTGTTTCTGCACTTCTTTAGCTATTTTGGTATTGTGCCTGCACAATGTTCGCCCAACGTATGGAAAATAGTGAACGGCGTGCATAGGATAAATCAATTGTACGGAACAAGGTTAGGGCTTGCCGAGGTCTGCTTTTGTTATTCTTTTTATCGAACGAGTTCAGGTGTCCTGTACCTTAAGGCTAGGAGCCCTGATAGGGTATTGGTAGTAAATTTACCTGATTCCCATAAGGACTACTGGCAAGAAGGTTTTCTTGTTAGGAATTGGCAATTCTCCCCCCAATTTGAAGGGTCGAGGTCTGAGAGGTTCACTGTTCCCTTTTATGGGGAAGAATATATAGGTAGATATTGTATTATTGTTTCAACCTTTGCTGACTTTGTGATTTTTCTAACCTCTTCTTGCTTTCTCTTTTACAGCGAGGGCAAAGAACTTGGAGCCTGCTCTCAGCGAGGTTAGTATCTCGGAACTGGTGAAAGCTTGGAACATCAGGGAACCTTTGGGTGACGGCGAGCATCCTAGGTCTGCTGCTTTTCTGCATGAATACAAGAACACAGGCTCCGGCTTCATAGCCCGACCTGTGGATAGTGTTCCGGACTTTGACTCTTCCGAAGAGATTTCTGCTGAGCCCATCCAATTGGACGAAGAGGAGAGCAGCTCGGAGAGTGAGCCTGCATGTGTTAGTAATTTGGGTGCAGGCAGTGTTGACAGTAGCAGTTCTTCGAGCACTTCCAGCAGTTCTGGTGAAGAGATGCCTCCCAGGAAGAATTTAATCAGAGATGATGATGATGATGATGATGTGCTTCTTGCCCAGAGGTCCAAGAAATCGAAGACTGCCTCCGGGGCCATAGCTACTGGTTCTCGGCCTTTTTCTCAGGAGCAAGAGAAGAAGAAGAGAGAGGAGGAGCAGGAGAGAGAGAGAGAGAGAAGAAAAAGGAGGAGGAGAGGAAGAAGGTGGAAGAGAGAAAGAGAAGGGAGAAAGAAAAGGAGGAGGAGAGGAGGAAGATGGAACTGAGGACCAAAACTGGTCAAGCCTTGGTCCCAGTATCTGCCTTGCCTGAGGGGGCTTCGGTGGCCACCTCTCCTTAACTTGCCCCTGCGCTGCTCTAGAGGGCAGTCCTCCCTGCAGATCGTGAGAGGGCGTCGGGGTCCGATCAACTGGCTTTGCAAGCTAGCCAGAGGCTTGCCTTGGTAAGGTTCCTTTTCTAATTCTCAACTTCCTTTAATCCGTTTTGATGGTTTCTTCTTTCTGATCCTTCCCTCGTTTTTTGCAGTTTGTGACTGACTTTGCTGTGCTCTATCGCTCTCGCGACGAGCTGGAGCAGCAGAAGTCTACTCTGGTGGCCAGGGGTTCTCAGCTGGAGGCCGATCTGAAGGCTGCTGATGCGGCTCGAGCTTCATCCGCCTCGGCCCTTGCTAATTCTGCTCGCGAGAGAGATAATGCTGTCAGGGAGCTCGGCGAGCTGAGGAAGTCCTATGATCTGGTATGCTCGAGCAAGCTAGACTTTTCGGAGAAGAACAGGGTTCTTGTCGAGCAGCTGGAGGCGGAGAAAGCCCATGCAGCCACTCTTAAAGAAGACTCGTACAATTCTGGCTGGGCTGCTGCGTATGAGGACGCCGAGGTTCAGATAGGCTATATTAGTCGTCTGAACTTCAAGAAAGGGTGGAACAAGGCCCTCGTGGCCGCTGGGGTGGATGTTGCATCCCCACTCTTTGACGAGCATGATCCAGGGCCAAAGCCAGTCGTGGATGAGGACCTAGCCCCAACTGTTGAAGGCACTAATCCTGTTTCTCAGGTGACTCCTTCTGATGCTCCCTTGGTCGAGGGGGCAGTGGACACCCCTGCAGAGGGTAATGCCCCTGCTGATGCTGATAAGGACAAGGGTCCATCCACCGAGGTTGCTAATTGATAGGGCTTCTTTGTAACTTTTTTCTTTTTTGATCTGATGTAACCTCGCTCATTATCAATGAAAATACTTTATTTTTGTTTATGCCGATCTCTTTCTTTTCTCTTTTTACTTGTAGTTGGTTGATGTGGAAGACTATATTCCTGTTACCTCCCAATTAGGTAGGACTCTGGGTCCTAATGCAAGCCCTGCAGTTCGCCATGCCTTTGCTAGGCTTTGCAGGTTTGCTAAGTCAAGGAACCAGAAATATAAGGACCAGTCCGAGCTGGTGGCCAAATTGAAGGACAGGCTCGAGGAAATGGAAGAGATCGGTGCTTCAGTGCAAGAAGAAGTTAGCGAGCTGAGAGCAAAGTTACTGGAGGCCACCGAGATCAACCAAGTCGTGGAGTTTCTTCAGCGGGAGAATGACGACCTGAGGCGGGAGGTCTCGAAGCTTAAGGAGCATTCGTCGAGCACCGCCTCAGCAGTCCTACAAGGCTCTTCCTCGTCGCGGTCTTCTCGGCCTCCCCTCCCGCGTGCTGGTAGGAGTACACGAGGTAGGAGTAGGGAAGTTGAGGAGCAGCGTGAGAGGGAAATGGAGGAGCTGCGCGGCGATGTCCGACGATCTTATGTGACTGCTGCTGGGCTCCAGAGGGACGTCACCCGACTGCGGAATCTATTCAAGAAGGGCCCTCGCCAAGTGTGGACTGATGGCTATGATCAGGGCTGGCTGGATGCTCCCACAAGATTATCGGAGTTCGAGGAGCTTTCCTTCATCAGGGGGTGGTTGAGTGCTCTCAAAGAGCTGCAGATCCTGAGGAACTCGATATTGTGGTATCGGCACGAGATGTCCCCCTCTACTCTGATTCCCAATCCATTCAGGCGAGATGATCGATGGATTCCCATCGATGCTATTCCCCGGTGACTACTGGAGTTGGACTCAAATGAGGTCGTGGAGGAGTTCGATCCTGCTCCTGATGATGGGAGGAGAGCTAAAGTTGCTGACTACCTTGCTCGGAGGCTTCCACCTTCTTGATATTTTGTTTTTTAATAATTGTAAATGCTTTGGGCGAGCTTTGCCGACTAAACATGTACTATTATTGTTTGTAAATATAAAAGATTAATGGAAAGTTTGAGTTTTGGGCGATTTTGCCGACTAAACGTGTTCATCCAATCTTTTTTATATTTGTGCATCTTCACAATCTTTTTTATCTTGTCATGTGAGTGCCTGCCCAGTCCAGTATTAAGAATACCATTGTGCCCTTTCTTTACCTTTTAGGTCGTGTCGTCACACTCCCTTAGGCCTAAGTGGGGCAATTGGCGAGGACACACCTGTTATTGGATGTCTTCATCCGGTTAGGATTTTGTTTAACCAAAGTAGGTTTGATGCCTAAGAATGCTCTGTAGGGCTTCATATATTGCCATGGGCAATGCTAAGAGGTCTGTCGTGCTTCATGACGATGACCTGAGGAGGGGTGTTCCCCTGCTATGTCAACCATTATACCTGTCATTTGAAAAGGATGTGCAGTAAGATATAATTGTTACTTTTTAGAGAGTGATCAACTGAGAGATTTTCATTGGTGAATTGAGAAATAAACTGTCTTTTCCCATAATGAGTACAATAAAAGATCAAACAATAGAACTCCTAAAAGTAGAATTTCTTGAGATTAGCTGCGTTCCATGCTCGTGGTATCTCTCTGCCCTCCATCGTTTTCAAATGATAGGCACCTTGCAGATCGTCTCTAATTATCTCATAAGGTCCTTCCCAGTTCGGGCCCATTTTACCGTCTGATGGCTTCACTGTGTTGCCCAGGACCTTTCTTAGAACATAGTCCCCAACTTCGAATTTCCTCGGATTGACCTTTTTGCTGTAGTTCTTAGCGAGCTGTTGCTGATAGCTCGCTAGTTTTACTAGGGCAAGTTCCCTGCGCTCGTCGGCCAAGTCGAGTTCAGCGAGCAAAGCCTGATCGTTCTGACCCTGATCGACAAGGTCGGATCTCATTGTAGGCAATCCTGCTTCTAGTGGGATGACCGCTTCCATACCATATGCTAGTGAGAATGGCGTTTGACCTGTGGCTCGCCTAGGAGTCATTCTGTACGCCCATAGGACATGTGGTAGCTCGGTTGTCCACGCGCCTTTTGCTCGCTCTAACCGCTTCTTCAACCCAGCGATCACTGTTTTGTTGGAAGCCTCAGCTTGTCCGTTGCTTTGAGGGTAAGCTACCGAGCTGAAGTGGTGCCTGATCCCGTGTTGGTCGCAGAAATTCTAAAAAGGACCACTCTCGAACTGTGTTCCATTGTCAGTGATGATGGTTCTGGGGATCCCGAATCGAGTGATTATATTTCTCCATATGAACCTCATCATGTCAGCATCTCGGATGTTCGCCAGTGGTTCTGCCTCGATCCACTTGGTAAAGTAATCAGTTGCGACCAACAGGTATTTGCGATTGCCGACAGCGGTGGGAAGTGGTCCCACGATGTCCATTCCCCACTGGGCGAAAGGCCAGGGGCTGGTCAGGGATTTTAACTCGCTGGCGGGCTGGTGGACCATGGGGGCGTGAAGCTGGCATTTTAGGCATCTGCGGACATATACTGCGGAGTCCCTTTGCATATATGGCCACCAATAACCTTCCTTCATTGCTCGGAAGGCTAGCGACCTTCCTCCGACGTGACTCCCGCAGATTCCTTCGTGAAGCTCGTAAAGCACTGTCTTGACATCGCCTGGGTGGACGCATCTAAGGTAGGGGCCGGAGAAAGATCTTTTATACAAGTCACCTCCCGTGGATAAGTGAAAGCGAGCAGCTTTGACTCTTATCTGGTGGGCAGTCCTCTTATCCTCTGGGAGCGTTCCGTTCTTCAAATAGTTTCTCAAGGGATCCATTCAGCTGGGGGCTAGTTCCAATTGGAGTATTGGTTTCGCTTTGGTCAGCTCGTAGTTGGGGTAAATGCTCGGGCAGCTGAGGAAATCGATAGGGATTATCCTTTTAAGGCTGGAATCAACTGCCGAGCTCAGGGCTACCAAGGCGTCAGCGTGGCTGTTCTGCCCCCTGGGAAACTGTTGGATGTTGATTTCTTCAAAGTTCGTCATTAAGTTTTTTACCAAGGAGAGGTAGGCTTCCATCCTTTCATCCTTCGCGTTATAGTCTCCACTTATCTGATTGGAAACTAGTTGCGATTCTCCGAATACGTGTAAATGCTTTGCTCCTAGAGTTTGCGCCCTTTAGAGACCTGCTATTAAGGCTTCGTATTCTGCTTCGTTGTTGGAGGCTGCAAATCCCATCCTGATTCCTTGCTCGAGGACTGTATTTTCTGGAGTGATGAGAACAATTCCTACTCCTGCCCCCTTTGAGTTGGAGGCTCCATCAACGAATAGCTTCCAGCTTCCCCCTGTAGCCTGGCTGTTTTGTTCTGTTGGCTTAGGCTGGTCGAAGGGTTCTTCGCCTGTGAATTTAGCTATGAAGTCAGCAAGGATTTGACCCTTGATAGCTGTCCTTGGTTGAAATTGGATGTCAAACCGGCCGAGCTCGACTGACCATTTAGACAGTCTGCCCGACAAATCCGCCTTCCTTAGGACAGCCTTGAGGGGGTGTGATGTAAGGACAATGATCGTATGAGCTTCGAAGTAATGCTTCAGTTTCCTCGAGGACATTACTAGGGCGAATGCGAGCTTTTCCAATGGCAGGTAGCGCTGCTCGGCGTCTAGTAAGGTTTTGCTCGCATAATAGACTGGATGTTGGATCCCTGTAACTTCACACATTAGCGATGAGCTGATAGTATGGCTGGATACAGAGAGGTAGAGGTACAAAGGGTCCATTTGTTGTGGTATGACAAGCAGTGGTGGGGAGCTTAGGTAGGACTTGAGCTCGTCTAATGCTTGTGAGCAACCTGGGGTCCATTCTACTGTTTTGCTGCCTTTTAAGAGTTGGAAGAAGGGCTTGCATCTCTCGGAGGATTTAGAATTGAAACGATTTAGAGCAGCGAGCATTCCAGTGAGCTTCTGTACATCGCGGATTGTGCGAGGAGGTTGCACCCGTTTAATTGCATCAATCTGGTCCGGATTAGCCTCTATGCCACGCTTGCTGACCAAATACCCAAGGAACTTTCCTGACTGGACACCGAAGGAACACTTGCTCGCGTTGAGTTTCATTCGGTACTTCCTGAGGATTTCGAAGGTACTTGACAGGTCCGAGAGGTGATTTTCCTTCTCCTTGCTCTTGACGAGCATGTCGTCGATGTAGACCTCCATCGTGTCTCCCATCTGATTCTTGAACATTTTAGTAACCAGCCGCTGATAGGTTGCCCCTGCATTTTTTAGCCCAAAAGGCATGACCTTGTAACAGTATAAACCAACCGTCGTGATAAACGTCGTTTTATCCTGATCTGGTGCATACAGGGGAATCTGGTGATAGCCTGAGTATGTGTCCAGGAAACTCATTCGTTCGTGAGCTGCAGTGGCGTCTACTAGTTGGTCTATTTTCAGAAGGGGGAAGCTATCCTTGGGGCAGGCTTTGTTGAGGTCAGTGAAGTCTATGCAAACTCTCCACTTCCCGTTGCTTTTTGGAACTACCACTGGGTTGAATAACCATTTGGGGAATTGCACTTCCCGTATGGACCCTGCATCCAGCAGTTTTTCGACTTCTTGTTCTATTGCTTTGGCCTTCTCGGGAGCAGTTCGTCGTGCCTTCTGTGCTATCGGCTTGAATGTGGGATTGACGTGCAACCGATGGCAGACCATATTGGGATCGATTCCTGGCAGCTCATAGGGTTCCCAAGCGAAAACATCTATGTTGCTTCTGAGTAAGGTTAACAAATCCTTTTGCTCTTGGTCAGTGAGTGAGGTCCCGATCAGGAAGACTCTGTTGTTGTCGCCTTCTCTAGCAATTACTTCTACCAGGTCCTCTACAACACGCTCGGAGGGGAGGAGCCTGGTCTCTTCCACTCCGGGCCTTCCATATTTTAATTGCTATTTGGAAGGGATTGCACCTTCCTCCACTTTCTCGCTGGTCTGAACGACTTTTTTCTCTGGCTTTGGCCGGATGGCCGCTATGAAGCACTTTCTCGCCATCGCCTGGTCTCCATGTATCTCCATCACTCCCCGCTCGGTGACATATTTGAGTTTCTGGTGGTAGGTCGAGGAGACTGCCTTCATTGCATGAAGCCATCCCCTGCCGAGGATGGCTTGATACGGTGAATCGATGTCGACCACCAAGAATTCGATCATTTTCGAAACATTTCCAGCAAGCACTGGTAGTACTATCTTGCCCAGAGGCATGGTCATTTTCCCAGCGAAGACGACCAGAGGAACAGTGGTTCCCTTTAGGTCGGCGATGTTCAACTTCAATTTTCTGAACAGGTCGATGTACATTACTTCGGATGAGATTCCTTGATCGACGAGCAGCCTGTCGATATCAAATTGGCTATCCTGAGTGTAATGACTAAGGCATCGTGATGTGGGGTCCTCACTCCCACAAGATCTTCATCCGTGAAAACAATATGCTTGTTGTAGTTAATGTCCTCTGCTCGCCGGCGTTTTCCTGCCTGTGATTTCGCTGGATCAATTTGAAAAGCTTGCATTACCGCTGTCAGCTTCTTTACCTCCATCCGAGCTGAGTTACCCTGGATTTGCTTAACATCGGATACTCCATGGATTACTGCGAATTCGTGTCCGGTGTCTTCTTCCAATACATTGTCGGGTTTTGCCTTCTTGTGGACAGTCACTCTCTCTACCTTCCTTTCCACAAAGTCATTCAAATGTCCGGATTGGGCCAACTCCTCGAGGTGGGACTTAAGAGTCTTGCAGTGCTCGGTCTTATGTCCTCCTTCTTTGTGGAAGGTGCATCTCAGCGCATTGTTTCTTTTCGATGGGTCTCCTCCCATTTTCCGGGGCCATTTGATGAACGGCTCATCCTTGATCTTCGCGAGAATTTTATAAATTGGTTCTTTGAAGACGGTGTTGACCGCCTGGAACGACTTTGCAACGTCAGGGCTCCCTCCGTTCTTGGAGCCATTCTTGCTCCCATTCTTTCCTCCTTTTTTTTGGTTATCAACTTTCTCACTTCCCTTCGTGGCGAGCTTGGCTCGACCGTTTTCTCCTACGTTAAGGCGGGTGACATCTTCCACCTTTGCGTATTTCTCAATCCGGGCCATCAGGTCATCAATGGTGGTTGCTTCCTTCTTTGTCAAGGACTGGTAAAGGAGGGAAGAGCTAGGTAGCCCAATTTTGAATGAAGCCACTGCCACCTCTTCCGCGCAGTCCTCGACTTCGTTGAATAACTCCCAGTACCTCTTCGCGTAGTCTCGGAGTGTCTCCTGAGGAGTTTTCTTCATTGTCAATAGAGCATCCATCCTTTTGGGATGGGAGCTGTTGGTGATGAACCGGGCCGTAAAGAGCTCGGCCAGGGATTTTAAATTTCTGATGGATCGGTGAGGGAGTTTCTCGAACCATTTCTGGGCCACGTCATGAAGGCTCAAGGGAAAAATACGGCACATCAGTGCATCTCGGTGATTCCAGTGGGTCATAGCCTGCCGGTACTGCCTGATATGATCAATGGGATCAGTCTTCCCGTCGTAAATCTTGAACCTTGGAATAGCAAACTTTTTGGGAGCTTCTTCTTCTTCTTCTTCAATTTCCCTCGTGAAGGGAGATTTCATCTGGGTCTTGAGGGCTCTCCTGGCGAGTTCTCTGGTTGACCTGGTGCCGCGGTGAGCTGGATGTTGGTCCATTTCTCTGCGGACTAGGTTCCATATGTTGTCGTCGCTGCGAGCAGGGCTCTGATAGCGGCGAGCTTTTCTCAGTTGCTCGCGGAGGTCGTCGTCTGAGTCGCCACCTTCGAACCCTTGATATTGCCGCCTAGGGCTCCTTCCTCGGCTGCGAGATTTGCTCGCCTGAGGGCTAGGAGTGCGATAGGGGCGTCTCCTGGTATCAGGACGTAGTTCTTTCTCCAGTTTTTCCAGTCTTCTTTTCAAGCGAGCATTCTCAGCCTCATACCTGCGAGAAGACTCCCTCTGCTCGTGGAGCCTTGCTTCGTATGCATCGATCAATCTGTATATCTGAGTGGACCTTGCTGGTCCTTGACTTTCTTCTGAGGCTGGCCTTTCTAAGCGAGCCCCTTGATCTGAACGTCGGACTTCAGACCTAATCCTGCGAGGAGCGGGTGGCTCCTGAATATCTCCTACTTGAGGAGCGTTGCTGCTGTGACCAGACATCTTAGATTTTTTCTCGGCGTGGGCTCTTCTTAGGGAAAGATAAACGTTTCCCACAGATGGCGCCAATTGTGGTGACTATTATTATGCAACACAAATAAATATGAAAGAGGTAACAATCAAGAAAAGATAAGTAAGATGCCAATCACACAACAACGGGTATATGTGGTACAGCAAATAGGTGCCTACGTCCACGGTGGTTCAGTTAGTGTTATTTCTCTATATTCTGAAGAATAAGTACAGAGAATACAACTTGTCCTTTGCCCCGGACTTAGGGTTTAATTTATACATGTATATGTTGGAGTAGTGGGGGTGATGGGTTCCTTTTTATTAGCCATCTCCCCTACATGGGATCGTGCTCCCTTCCAACTTCTCTTCATGGGATCATGGGGTAATCGGATGAGTACATGAGGTGATGGGCCTGGGCTTTGGGCCACTAAGGAGGGGCTACTCGTCCAGGCCTTATGGTGCTAAATTCAGGGTACCCACAATAACTCTTTTCTTAATCAAACTCTTAATCCTTTATATATCAACTAATTCGTGGCTTGGCTTTTCAAATAACTTTTTTTCAAACTTTTCAACCAGAAAACCTCTCCAAAATTACTCCCTTTCATCTACAAACCATAGCCACAAACTTATTCAAGATTTCAACCTTAGATTAGAAGGCTTATTTGGTGTTTTCTCGAGTTTGGGCTAGAACTTGATTGGATTATTTTCGCGAGAGGAACGTGATGGTGTGATTAGATTTTGAGGCTCAATTATGTGATGATTCATGTTGGATCTTTTGGTGGTTTGAGGTATGTGGTTTTACACAATATGCTCCTAAATCTCGCGAGTATTATTCTCGTTGTTTTCATGTGATTATTGACTCATATTTGAATTGCTAAATTCATTGGAATCTGGAAATTTTATTTGGAATCTATTTATGATTCATGTGGTATTATTATTGTGTTGAGCATTTTGTCATGAATATTTTAATATGGCACGGAGGTTGGGCACCCGCCAATATTCCTTTTTCCGGATATGCTAGAATAATGCATAGGCGCGGTACGTTGGTGAGGCCTGGTGACCCGGTTAATGTGTTGTTGAGAAATTATAGTGATATAAATGCTATTGATATTCGCATTTGATTTGAATATTCGTATTCGTATTGTTACGTTTTATTCATCGCTATATGTTAGGTACCGTATGTATCGATTTTTGATGTTGAGATTTAATTTGAGGAAGTTAGAATTTTAACGACTTTCGGATTGAGTGGGGGATTTTGAGAGAATGTGGTATGCCATTATTTTCATAGTTATGTGTATGTACATAGGTATTATATATTATTTTGTTGCTCGTGGGGTAGGTGCGCGTAAAATTGAGTGTATGGGCGCTCAATTATGGCATTCTACGGATAGGCATATGTGAGCCTTATTTTCTTTTTGCGAGATTTATGCGTTGATGTGTATGCTTCGTATAATTTTGAGGACGAAATTCTTTGCTAGTGGGGAAGTATGTAACACCCCGTGTTTTTATTTTTTATTTTAATTAATTAATTGGAATTTTCGAGAAAAATAAAATTTTGAATTTAATAATTTTTATTGGCTAATATGTTGGTTATGATTTTAGAAGAACATAACTTCAAACGGTTTCAAAATCGGAATTAAAATGGAGTTTTAATTGAATTTTTATTATATAGAAGAGTCCTCAAAACATAAAACTCTCTAAGAGTCCTAAAAACATAAAACTCTCTAGCAAAAAAAAATATTTAAAAATATAGAACTGTCCGATCGAGCTGAAATTTTTTGAAGAGCTTCCTCTCATCTTCAGCTAATTCTCTGCAAAATTTCATCTAATTCCAACGGTCCGATCATTCGGAATAAATGTCTTAGTGTTTGTATATAATTATAACTCTTTTCTTAATCAAACTCTTAATCCTTTATATATCAACTAATTCGTGGTTGGCTTTTCAAATAACTTTTTTTCAAACTTTTCAACCAGAAAACCTCTCCAAAATTACTCCCTTTCATCTACAAACCATAGCCCCAAACTTATTCAAGATTTCAACCTTAGATTAGAAGGCTTATTTGGTGTTTTCTCGAGTTTGGGCTAGAACTTGATTGGATTATTTTCGCGAGAGGAACGTGATGGTGTGATTAGATTTTGAGGCTCAATTATGTGATGATTTATGTTGGATCTTTTGGTGGTTTGAGGTATGGGGTTTTACACAATATGCTCCTAAATCTCGCGAGTATTATTCTCGTTATTTTCATGTGATTATTGACTCATATTTGAATTGCTAAATTCATTGGAATCTGGAAATTTTGTTTGGAATCTATTTATGATTCATGTGGTATTATTATTGTGTTGAGCATGTTGTCATGAAGATTTTAATATGGCACGGAGGTTGGGCACACGCCAATATTCCTTTTTCCGGATATGCTAGAATAATGCATAGGCACGGTACGTTGGTGAGGCATGGTGACCCGGTTAATGTGTTGTTGAGAAATTATAGTGATATAAATGCTATTGATATTCGCATTTGATTTGAATATTCGTATTGTTACGTTTTATTCATCGCTATATGTTAGGTACCGTATGTATCGATTTTTGATGTTGAGATTTAATTTGAGGAAGTCAGAATTTTTACGACTTTCGGATCGAGTGGGGAATTTTGAGAGCATGTGGTACGCCATTATTTTCATAGTTATGTGTATGTACATAGGCATTATATATTATTTTGTTGCTCGTGGGGTAGGTGCGCGTAAAATTGAGTGTATGGGCGCTCAATTATGGCATTCTACGGATAGGCATATGTGAGCCTTATTTTCTTTTTGCGAGATTTATGCGTTGATGTGTATGCTTCGTCTAATTTCGAGGACGAAATTCTTTGCTAGTGGGGAAGTATGTAACACCCCGTGTTTTTATTTATTATTTTAATTAATTAATTGGAATTTTGGAGAAAAATAAATTTTTGAATTTAATAATTCTTATTGGCTAGGGATGAAACTGGGATAAGAAAAGCATGGTCTAGGAGTTCAATTTTATTTGACTTGCCTTATTGGAAGAGTAACCTGATGCCTTATGTATTGGATGTGATGCATGTGGAGAAGAACATCACTGAACATATGGCAAGAAAGGCATGGTTTAGGAGGTCAATTTTAATCATTTTAATGATTATTTCAAAATTTATGACATAACCTGAATATGAAATAATTATTAGATTATAACTATTCCAATTATTTGAAACAATTCCTAGTTTGGCTTATGATATGGATTTGTATTCTTCTAATGTCATTATTTTGTATTCTTGTATTACTTTTTTATTATCGGATGACCATTTAACGCTTTTTATTCATTTGGATTTGATCAGTTTTGGGGGATTTGAATCAATCTTGGTTGGTTGGTTAGTGAATATGTGAATATGTATTCTTCTAATGTCGTTAATTTGGTTTAGTAAATATGTCAAACTAATTCATTATTTATATTTCTAAATCATTTTCTCATATATATGTTTCTACTAATAAACTTTTTTGCAGGAAATGTCTACATCAGGGCGTCAGGGAAGCGGGGGCGTGGAAGGTTCGTCTAGAACTAGGCCCCCAAAGTGGGGAAAGTTGGGGACCGTAGTGGAGAACAAGACGGCCTTACAAGATAGGGCTTTAGAATTGTCGAAGACGATTATTAGCCTTGGGTGCACTGATTGGAGGAAGTTGCCCTATGAGCTTAAGATGGCCATTTGGGGGGCATTACAGGTACTTGTACACTTTCGTTTTGCTTTGTATTTATATTTATATTTTATTTTATTTTATAATTTAAATTCTACTAACTCACTTTATTTTTGTTTCGTATTTGTTTGACATAAATAATTCGGCTTGCCCCCATGAGCATGCGAATCCACGTTGAAACAACGAAGAGATCAATATAAAATGTGGAAGAAAAATATGCGTGCACGGTGCTTTGGTCAGGACTGGGAGTCCATGTTACAACGTAGGGACACGTAGGCCTGTCAATGGATCGAATTTTATCCGAATCCGAATCCGATCCATTTAAGCGAATATGGATCATGCCTAAAATCCGATTATCTGATTACCCAGTTACCCGATTATCCGTTTATTAAATGGAGCGGATTTGGATTCATATACTCCGATCCGTTAATAATCCGATCCGATTAATATTTTTAATATATATATATATATATATATATATATATATATATATATATATATATATATATATATATATATATATATATATATATATATATATATATATATATATATATATATAATATTTTTAATTAATATATATTATATTTAATAATATTTTAAATATATATTATAATAGTTCTTTATTTCATTCTCTATTTTTTTGGAACATTTGCAAAATAAATTTATGATATAAGAGCTGAAAATAAAAATGTTGCAAGTCAAGTTTAACATAAACGGAGACTTGGATAATTGGATCGGATCCGAATCCGTTTAACATAAACAGATATGAATTTGGATTTGCCTGATCCGATCCGATTATAAACGGATCGGATCCGAATCCGAATTCGTTTAACATAAATGGATATGGATTTGGATTTGCTTGATTCGGTCCGAATCCGATCCGTTTACAGGCCTAGGGACACGGTACCTGATAAGGAGCCAATCTCATTGGAAAGATGCCAGCAGTTTGTCAATAATTAGATCTCGGAGAGGCAATTATGCTCTCATGAATCGGGGAGGGAAAATCAGGCCAAGAAGGTCGACGTGCCCTATTCCGGGCGTACGCCTTACATCAAGGTGGATCATAGGATGGTAAGTTTTGAATGTTCTTTCATTTTAGTTTTATTTTATTCTATTTAGTGATAATTACATATTAATTCACTAATTTTGCATTATTTTATTTCAGGAGACGGAGAGTGGTCTTGGGGGAAAGCCACATAGGCTCGATGCCTATGTGGCAATTCAAATAAAGAAATGGAAGGATAGGGAGGTGGATCCGACAGTGGCCGACATTATTGTAAGTTATAATTTTAATTACGTTTTAAAAATAAAAATTTACAATCACATATTTTTTTATTCATTTATCTAATCGTGTAGTTTTTTATTGTTTTAGGAAAAGATTAAAGAAGTGAACAACTCGCAGAGTGATGCCGACAAGGCATCTGTGGCTACGGATGCACTAAGCCAAGTGCTCATACAAGATCATAAGGGATGTACTCGGGGGTGAGATCTCGGATGGGAAATTTGAGGCTCACTAGTATTGCGTCGAGCAACACTGGGCTGGCATGTAAGGTGGACGAGTTGACGACCAACAACACCGAGAAGTTTGACAACTTGGAGAGAACAATGCATAAAATGTATGCGTTTGTTAAGCGTTCTCTTAAAGGCCATGTTGAGTCTAGGTCAGGGACGGGCAAGGAGAAAGTGGTGGATGAGGGGGCCACTGATCCATCTTTCACACCCTCATCCTACCCGATACCCCCCTCATCTCCATATGACATATTTTCCACCCCCACCCATACCCCATCATCCTAAGGCCATTTACCATAATTGGCTTGGATAGAGTGTATATAGTAGACAGACGGGGTGGCGATTGAATAACTAAGGGGTTGAGGAACCCAGACGCAATGAAGGATTATGAGTGGGACAAGAATGATAGGGAGGCTTGTTCCACGATTCAGTTGTGTTTGTCTACGGAGAATAAACATAACGTTGTGACCGTGACTTCCACTAAGGTGATTTGAGTAAATCTTGAGAAGCTTTATTTGGAGAAGCCTTTTACAAATCAGATTAATCTCAAAAAGGAAATCTACCAATTTTGTATGGTCCCGATTCCTTCAGTGCAAGACCACCTCAATGAGTTTAATAGGCTTCTATCAAAACTATCAAACATGGAGGTGGAGATGGAGGACAAGGTTGTGTTTTTTTGGCTTCTCTTCCCGAGAGGTACAATCAGTTGGTGACTATGATAATGCACGAAAAGAAATGTATTATTTTAAATTAGGCCTTGTCAACCCTTATCTCCAATAAAAATAGGAGGAAAGTGGTTGAGGGTGACGGTGATATTGCAAGCCTATTCATTAGAGGAAGACCAAAAAACTGAGGTTCGAGGAGCTTTAGCTCCAAGTCATAGGGGCACAAGGAACGAGTATGTTACAATGGTCACAAGATTGGGCACATCACTCAATACCATCCCAAACTAAATAATGTTAAAATAATGGAGAAGGTTCAAGATACATCAACAATGATGACGAATGCAAGTGATTCAGAGGATGTCGGCGATTTTGATCTCACTTCAAAAAATAATTTTGGAGAGTTATTTAATGACTTTTGGGTTGTTGATTCTAGTTATTTAATTCATCTGTGTCCCAATTGGGATTATTTTTCCTTCCTATAAAGAGGTGAAAATGGATTTTATTTTGATAAGCCTTCAAAATTTTAGAAACTGTATCAATCAAAATCAAGACATATGATGGGTTGGTGAGAACTTTGTGTGGAGTTCGATACATTCTAATTCTTTGGGTGAAGCTTATGTCGGTGGGTGAGATAGACTCCATGGGTTACAAGGTTGTAACATCTGGCGAAGCTATGCGGTTCATTTCAGGTTCTCTTGCGATGTTAATTATTATGGGCACCAAGGTGAGGAATTTACATGTTCTACAAGTAATGCATTAACATGTGGAGCTATTTTGGGGTATTTTATGTAGAGTGAAATCTCGCATTCGAAGATTAACAATAGAGAACTAGTAAATCATGGCTTGCATAATGGGAAGAGTTGCGATCTTGACTCTCAATTGGGCTGTGAGGGGACTACACAACATCCTAGGAGAGTGAAATATGCTTTTAGATGGTAATCGAAATTATAGCAGTCCTTACGGGGGAGATAGATCTATGAGTAGATGCACGACATTAGATTTTAGTAGTCATAATGGAATTCAGATAGTCCATTTTAGATCCACAAAAATGAGTGGGAGGAAAACATTGGGTCATGACAGGGATGCGAGGGAAATTCGGGGGCGCCCTAGTCTCTAAAGGGAGAAAAATTCACTTTCAGTTACCAACCAATGGTTGAGGGAAGGTTGGCGAAGGTTGCTGGATGTGATGTCTAAACGGGAGATTGAGATAGCGCTATGGAGCATTATGGGTTTGATAAATATGGTTGATGAATTCTTGTGGTTGCACAATATATGCATCGGTTGCAGTGGGAGCTGAGGGTTAGGTTTGAGTAGGCCTCAAGTTGTGCCAAAAATATTCATTAATATTGCCGCCTTAAGAGGAAATTTTAGATCTTGAATTTGTAAAATTTTGTTCAAGTTAGGTCGTATTTTTTTATATAAAATTGTCCATTTCTCATGTAAAATTGAAGTTTTATTTAAATTGTAAATGTCTTAACTTAGAGTTACAAGTTGCAACCCTCATTTATAGTTTTTTGTCTTCAAAAAATTGTACAAGTATAATATACCCATGCTCCCGATGACATTTGAATTTTCTTATTCTGTGCTACAACAAACATGTTGAGCCTAGTCCAATTGGTCTCCATAAATATTCATTAAAATCATACCGTATCATGCATGCCATTTTCCCCTTGTTAATCAATGAGTATAAAAGTATTTGTGTAGTGGACTTAGATTCCCCCATGCATTAGAATGAATGAATGAAGCCAATTTATAGATGTTTTGAATTAGGCACATAAGTGTAATCCAAATAAAGTAGAATGGTTAAGATCAAAGTTACTATTTCAATTGTAAGCACCTACCAAGTAACTATTCTAATTATAGCTACCTAACATCCACATGTTTCACATGTCCAAAATAAGAACCTAACATCCATATGTTTCACATGTTTTTACTCACGAACCATGATAGGGGAGAAATGGTATCTAATCCTATTATTAACGTATCTTAGTTTGGGGGAGATTTATCTTAGGGGGAGACGTCTTTCTAAGTAGGTCATGCGTTTGATAAAGGGGAGGGGGAGTAATGAATTAATTGCATTTAATACTTTGATATTCCCTATGCATTTGATGAGGTTGCTTAAGTGTGCAGGTATTCTTCTAAAGCGGCATCTTTAAAAGGCAAAGTGTTTAATCCTTGGGTTGAGTCAAGTTTGGGTGGGTTATGTTTTGAGTCTAGTAGAGCTTGACGGCCCTTTAGGATTTTTGTTTGGTTTTTGTCCCGGAATAGCCAAAGGGGGAGATTTGTAAGGACACAAATTTCCAATTGAGTCCTTGTATTGTGTTGGCTCAATTCCGGACAAAAACATTTATTCATAGGATAGTATGTCATTGTAATATTCTCAAGCCTATGAAGTGTTTGTTGAAGACGTAGCGGCAAAGAATATAAAGCTTCATCAAAAATGACGGTTTGCGTGCCTCGTTTCTACGTCAACAGCTATAGTTCCATGCTCCCAAGGTATGAATGCAATTATATATATATATAGGAGCTTGGGACAAGTTTATTGGGTGTTAAGTTTAATAAAAAACTGTGTTTTATTTTCAGAAAAATTTAATGAGAACTTTAATTCAAAGTATATAAAGTTTCTGGGCCATAAATCAAATTTTAAAAAAATTTCTGGAAATCGTTCGAAATGTCGTTCGAACGAGTTTTTCGTTCGAACCGGGTTTCGTTCGAACGAGTTTGCCAACGAGTCTAAACTAGTATGTCGTTGGAAACCTCGTTAGAACGAGAGATTTGAAAACCTCGGAATTTTGACTATTTAATTTTCTCAATTAAAATCAAACTTGTAATAATTTCCTTTTATATAAAAACACGAGATGATGCGGAAGCGTAAAACGTGATGGTTCAACTAAAACAAACAAATACCAAATATTAATTTTCTTAAACAAATTAAACTAAAACCAAGTGAAATTAAATCCAAGCCCTAGAATTTGCCTAAGTCATGATTATCAATATTTCAAAATTAGGCCAAACCAATTTTAGCAAATGACTTGAATTAAACAAATTTACCCAATATTTAATTAAAGTCCAAATTAAATTGAGTGTGATATTTAAACCAAATTTTATCTTGAATTATCCTAAGCATGCGTTCTAAATTATAGTGCAAGATAAAATAAACCAATCACACTGCGCCGCGATGTACGAGGAAAAACCCAAGACGGGAAAAAACCTCGGACGGCCCTAGCCACAAGTCCACTAGATATGGATTTTACAAATACAAGACAAAAGACTTACTTCCTCAACTCGAACCCTCTCAAGCCTTGACGATCCTTCTTGTAGACACCTCTTCCTAGCGGACAACCACGGAACTCCACCGCAATCTCGGAATCCACCGATCGGACTTTGTATGGTCACCGTCACCCATACACGAAGCCTTTCTCCGTGTGGGTAAAACAACATAGAAACACTCCTTCTTTCTTTGTGGGTGGTGGAAGCAAACCCAAAACTTCTCTTCTTCAATTCGGTAGAGAAAAACCGGTGCCAAAACTCCAAGCTATTGATATGTATATAGGTGAACTTGGATAAACATTATGGGTGTAAAACTAGAGTGATAACTAAATTTCTCTTTGAAAACCTCACTCAAAACATGAACATTTTCCTAAACAATTTTTTCTCTCAAACTCTCTCTAAGAGATAAACTAGGATGGAAAATTTGTTTCCCGTCCTTCATAAAGTCTGAAAAAATCAGTTAAGAAACAAGTGGGAAAGTGGGTTAAAAACTGCCAAAAACTGCCAAAAAACTGTTCCCGCCTAGCAGTTCGTTCGAACGACATTTCGTTCGAACGAACTCTCGTTCGAACGAGACTTCTAACGACGCACCAGTATGGACTTCGTTAGAATCTCGTTGGAAACCTCGTTAGAATGAACTTTCTCGTTCGAACGGCAGACCAGTTTAGACTCGTTGGCAAACTCGTTCGAACGAAACCTGGTTCAAACGAAAAACTCGTTGGAACGACATTTCGAACGATTTCCAGAAATTTTTATAAAATTCGATTTATGGCCCATAAACTTTATATACTTTGAATTAAAGTTCTCATTAAATTTTTCTGAAAATAAAACACAGTTTTTTATTAAACTTAACACCCAATAAACTTGTTCCAAGCTCCTATATATATATAATTGCATTCATACCTTGGGAGCATGGAACTATATTTGTTGACGTAGAAACGAGGCACGCAAACCGGCATATTTGATGAAGCTTTATATTCTTTGCCGCTACGTCTTCAACAAACACTTCATAGGCTTGAGAATATTACAATGACATACTATCCTATGAATAAATGTTTTTGTCCGGAATTGAGCCAACACAATACAAGGACTCAATTGGAAATTTGTGTCCTTACAAATCTCACCCTTTGGCTATTCCGGGACAAAAACCAAACAAAAATCCTAAAGGGTCGTCAAGCTCTACTAGACTCAAAACATAACCCACCCAAACTTGACTCAACCCAAGGATTAAACACTTTGCCTTTTAAAGATGCCGCTTTAGAAGAATACCTGCACACTTAAGCAACCTCATCAAATGCATAGGGAATATCAAAGTATTAAATGCAATTAATTCATTACTCCCCCTCCCCTTTATCAAACGCACGACCTACTTAGAAAGACGTCTCCCCCTAAGATAAATCTCCCCCAAACTAAGATACGATAATAATAGGATTAGATACCATTTCTCCCCTATCATTTCTCCCCCTTTTTGTTCAGGAATAGACAAAGGTAAAGAACTAATAAACTGCATGTTGAAGCTTAAGGTGATAAGGCAAAGACAAACAAATATCATATATATATATATATATATATATATATATACCAATAATTACATGCACATATATATAGATATAAACACTCAAATGACACACACAACATATAATAGGAGTCTTTCACACTCGTATGGCAAAAATGTGTCATATGGAAACGGAAGTGTTGGGTTGTGAACTAGTAACGATCAAATTTAGACCCAAGCACTTAAAACATGTTCACGGAGTTCTCATTTGATTGCAAACTTCATCACATTTAAATATAACCTCATGTGACAATATAGATTGAACTCAATGAACAAACATACACAATGCATACAAGCCTAGCATATTGATGATTCTACAAACCAATAGAGTCATGACATTAAATACACAACTAGGATAAACGGACATTATGTAAACCGTTGATATACCATCCAATTTCCCTCAATATGCATTTATATTAATTTTAATGAATATATCAATCAAACATAGGCTTTGGCAATTATTTTTCTTTTTAATGCCATTTTTCTATTTTTAGGCCTTTGGACCACGTATTTCTTTTAGGTCCATTCAAAACGGTGGCTTACAATCGCAAAGGATCACTTAGTCCTTTCGGAGCCCTTCCCCGTGCACATTGTATTTATCATGTTTTCGTTTTTCGCACAAATCTCACATGCAGCGGATTTTGACATGCACTAGTCCCCCTAAGTCACAAATATGTAGATGACAAGATTGGAAGGAGAACACCTCACATAGCTCAAATATACATATGAAGTTAAAATTTCAAAAGAGCTCGTGCATGTGTGAATAGAGGCATATAAAAATAGAATCCATTTAAACAACACAAAATCCAACTACTCCATAAAAATATGATAAAGAACATTTTAAGGATTGACAATCTAAACCAAAAGTTCTAGCCACATGGGAGCGTTAAAGGAGGGATTCAAACACAAGTATATGCCACTTAAAGTGTGTCAAACCAAAATACACACAAAATAAAATCTCTTTGAGTTTTTAACATTTTAACCAAAAATAAATATATATACTCAAAAGGATAAACAAAAATCATTTGAATCTTTCATTAAGCTCAAATTATCAAGAGATAAAATCCAAATGATAAACAAACATCTTTTTGTATTTTTCATTTAATGCAAAAAAAATGAAGGAAATATAATACAAAAGATAAACAAAAATCATAATTCTAGCATGGGATAAGCATGGATCAAAGACTAGAGAATGATTAAACAAGCATACATTTAGCATGTGAATAAAGCATGAAGTACAAACGCTAAAGTATGCAAACACTAACACATTCATCCTTTAGATTTAGCAAGGAAGGAAGCATGTGAAAGTAAATGAGAATCAAAATCCCTATTTTGTAAGGCAACCAAGTCGGATTTCCTAACCCAAATTAATGAAGAATTACTATCTTGGGGTGTAGGAACTTTAACTACCGTGGTTACTTTACTATGGGATTTTCTAGGAATTCGTTTAAGATCAAAACAAAATTTCCTAAGATGACCTTTTCGACCACAATGTGTACAAGTAAAATCATGTCGAAAAGATTTACCTAAGGAGTGATCTTTAAAAGCATTCCTAGTAGATTCTCCTAGCTGTTGGTTTTGGCTTTAGGATTAAATTCATTACAAGTATTGAAGCCTAAACCAAAAGTGTCATTTTTAATTTGGACCGTTCCTAACATTCTATCTAGTTTTTCGGAACGACACTCCAAATCAAATTTGACATTACTAGAATCTTTTAATTTATTTTCCAATTCTAAAATGTTAGATTCTAGTAAAACATTTCGCTCTTCAAAAGAAAGAAGCTCCATTTTCAAGGATTCCATTAAACCCCTAAGGCTATCTCTTTCGCCTTCTACATATTTAAGCTTCTCTTGAAGAGTTCTCTCACGTGTCCTAAGGTCTTCTATTAAAACATTTTCATCAACTACCTTGACACTCTCTCTTAAACTCGCTTCTAACTTCAAATTAGCTCTTTTCAATTTAATAGATTCTTTATATAATTCATGAAAAGCATTTTGAAGTTCACTCTCATTAACCTCTTCTTCATTTTCACTCTCTATTTCTTCTCCACTCTCACTATCATAAAAAACTAGGGAATCATGAACAATGACCTTGGAAGTGGCATGTGCTATCGTGTCATCAATCGATTAGTTCTCACTATCACTCACATGACTAACCATAAAAGCCACAAAATTTTTCTTAGTGGGGGAATCGGGCTTCTCTTCCATATCACTATCACTAAGGGTCGCATTGTATGAAATGGGTCGCTTACCCTCTTTCCTTAGTTTAGTGGGGCACTCATAAGCCCTATGGCCATAACCTTCACAACCAAAACATTTATTAGACTCGTCCCTATCTAAATTTTCATTACTAGGTTTAGGGATCTTTTCGGCTTTATAAATATTCTCGTTCTTGTCATGTTTAGAAGATTCAAATTTCTTAAAATCATTTTTAAACTTGTCTTTGTTAATTTTAAGAAATTTTCTAAATTTACGAGCAAACAAAGCCATATCTTCCGAGTCACTATCACTCTCGCTCTCTACTACTTGTTTGACCTCTTTTCGGGCTTTTAAAGCAACGCCCTTTTCGATTTTCCTTTCAGTTTTAGAGGGAAACATGTCTAGTTCATAGGTTTGTAAATCACCTACAAGCTCTTCTAATTTCGTAGAGGCTAAAGTGGGTAAAGAATTTAAAACGTTCACCTTTGGAATAAATCTATCGGGTAGGGACCTTAAAATTTTCTTTACAACACGGCCGTCAGGTATTTTCTCTCCCAAGTTAAAAGATGAATTAACAATATCAGAAAGTCTAGCATAAAATTCATCAAAAGTCTCTTTTTCATTCATTTTGATAGTTTCAAATTGAGTGGTGAAGTTTTGGAGTTTTGAAGCTTTAACGACACTCGTTCCTTCATGAGTTAATTGTAAAATATCCCAAGCTTCTTTAGCGGTTTCACACGTCATAATGCGTCGGAATTCATCCGGTGTGACAGCGCTAAACAAGGCATTTAAACCACGGGAATTGAAATTTGCAAGTTTAAACTCATTTTCAGTCCATCTATCGACGGGTTTGGGAACACGTTCATTTTCAACTAAATGAGTTGGTGGGGACCACCCGTTAACAACAGACATCCAAACACGTTCATCGATAGATTTAAGTGCCGATTTCATTCGCGCTTTCCAATACGCGTAGTTTGAATCATCAAAAATAGTAAATTTTAAAAATGGGGAAAATTCCATTTTAGCCAAAAATTTAAAGGATCTTAACGAAATAATTTATCATTTTTTGCTCTGATACCAATTTGAAAACCCCGGAATTTTGACTATTTAATTTTCTCAATTAAAATTAAACTTGTAATAATTTCCTTTTATATAAAAACACGAGATGATGCGGAAGCGTAAAACGTGATGGTTCAACTAAAACAAACAAATACCAAATATTAATTTTCTTAAACAAATTAAACTAAAACCAAGTGAAATTAAATCCAAGCCCTAGAATTTGCCTAAGTCATGATTATCAATATTTCAAAGTTAGGCCAAACCAATTTTAGCAAATGACTTGAATTAAACAAATTTACCCAATATTTAATTAAAGTCCAAATTAAATTGAGTGTGATATTTAAACCAAATTTTATCTTGAATTATCCTAAGCATGCGTTCTAAATTATAGTGCAAGATAAAATAAACCAATCACACTACGCCGCGATGTACGAGGAAAAACCCAAGACGGGAAAAAACCTCGGATGGCCCTAGCCACAAGTCCACTAGATATGGATTTCACAAATACAAGACAAAAGACTTACTTCCTCAACTCGAACCCTCTCAAGCCTTGACGATCCTTCTTGTAGACACCTCTTCCTAGCGGACAACCACGGAACTCCACCGCAATCTCGGAATCCACCGATCGGACTTTGTATGGTCACCGTCACCCATACACGAAGCCTTTCTCCGTGTGGGTAAAACAACATAGAAACACTCCTTCTTTCTTTGTGGGTGGTGGAAGCAAACCCAAAACTTCTCTTCTTCAATTCGGTAGAGAAAAACCGGTGCCAAAACTCCAAGCTATTGATATGTATATAGGTGAACTTGGATAAACATTATGGGTGTAAAACTAGAGTGATAACTAAATTTCTCTTTGAAGACCTCACTCAAAACATGAACATTTTCCTAAACAATTTTTGCTCTCAAACTCTCTCTAAGAGATAAACTAGGATGGAAAAGTTAAGATGGAAAATGTGTTTCCCGTCCTTCATAAAGTCTGAAAAAATCAGTTAAGAAATAAGTGGGAAAGTGGGTTAAAAAATACCAAAAACTTCCAAAAAACTGTTCCCGCCTAGCAGTTCGTTCGAACGACATTTCGTTCGAACGAACTCTCGTTCGAACGAGACTTCTAACGACGCACCAGTATGGACTTCATTAGAATCTCGTTGGAAACCTCGTTAGAACGAACTTTCTCGTTCGAACGACATTTCGAACGACAGACCAGTTTAGACTCATTGGCAAACTCGTTCGAACGAAATCTGGTTCGAACGAAAAACTCGGTCGAACGACATTTCGAACCATTTCCAAAAATTTTTAATAAAATTCGATTTATGGCCCAGAAACTTTATATACTTTGAATTAAAGTTATCATTAAATTTTTCTGAAAATAAAACACTATTTTTTATTAAACTTAACACCCAATAAACTTGTTCCAAGCTCCTATATATATATAATTGCATTCATACCTTGGGAGCATGGAACTATAGTTGTTGATGTAGAAACGAGGCACGCAAACCGGCATATTTGATGAAGCTTTATATTCTTTGCCGCTACGTCTTCAAAAAAAACTTCATAGGCTTGAGAATATTACAATGACATACTATCCTATGAATAAATGTTTTTGTCCGAAATTGAGCCAACACAATACAAGGACTCAATTGGAAATTTGTGTCCTTACAAACCATATCCCACCAACCATATTTTTAATACTTACAATATTTGACTCAACAACTATAATTTTGAGCCATAAACTCTAACAAACACATCATTATCTTATAATAAAGGTGTAGTGAGGCTGTTTAGATTTCTAATTTGGGCCCTTAAATTTAAATTGAAAAAATGATAACCCTTCGTACTAAAATTAAAATAACCAAACAATTTAAAAGGGTAAAATCTCTCATGAATATCATTTTGTATTTCCTTCACACTTATAATGTTCAGAGAGACTATAAAGATTAAGCTACCACTTTCTCTTCTTTTCCACTGTATTTATTTTCGTTCCATGAACTAATAAAAAAAATGTCTCCATCAATGAAATTCCACCTCCATACGTGAATCTTCTAAAATAATGATGTTATTCTTACCTTTCACAATGAATTTAGCATCTCAACTCTCAACCAAACCACTTAAATATGTTTTCCTGTATGACAGAAAATGTTGTGGATCATTAATGGCAACTAGATGTTAAAATACTCATTTAGGTAGTTTTTTTGGTGTATAAAGAAAATACGTTATAAACAATAGCCTTTTACATTTTAAGCGAAAGTAAAGTGCCCAAACTAAAAATTGAAAGGGCCCTTACCAACTTCCATAATAAAATGTAGAAACTATTCACTAAAATTAAATTGATAAGTTCCACTGCAAGTTAAAGACTACCATATTTATGGCTAGAAACTAGTACAAAACAACTAATCAAAAAGAAAAGTGAAAAAAATATTATGGTATGTTTAAATTTTGGAAAAATTGAGTCATAATAAAAAAAATGTTGATTTTTTTATATATTGAGAGTAACTTTTGCGTTCGTAGTCGCTACACATTTCACAATCCAAACAAGGCAGTAACTTTACGAACGCCTCAGTTCTTTGCATCTAGCCATATTTTTTCTTGCCTTCCCACATACATCATACACCTACACTATTTATGTGCTCTATATGGATGATTGGTTGATCATGCAACGCCTCAGTTGGAAATTTATGAAGGAATAATAATAAAATAAATTACGAATCCAAGTTACTTCATGGCACGTTCTAGGAACGCTGTTTTTTAGGAAATATTTCTCCCCTTTCGGATGAAAGCCGCGAGTACACAGTGGAGTTTGTAGTAGTAGTTTTCCTTCGGGATACAATGCAGTGATGTTACTTGTTTAATGCAAAGTATGTACGGTTTGATCAAACAAGAACACTCTAAAATTTTAACCTGATAATGCCAAAGGGTAAAGGACAGAGAGAAGAGAACATGGCAATTATTGGTGTCCAAAACAAAGACATGGAACTCTTTTTAAGGTCATTTTGGAGGTTGTTCATGGACAGTCACCTCCTTTTAGGTGTGCAACTCAGCAGCTATTGGATCATATATGTTCAGAATTCATTCGATCACATGATCCTGATTTGGTGTCTCATCGTAAGCGAATGGACATGCCCTAAACGAATCACCACGAGTCAATCCAATGGTTCAAATCAACCCGTTTGGTTTATAAGATCCTTTGATCAGATCGATTAACCACAATCTTTGATTAGGTTGACTTTGACAAAACTTTAGTCTCCCACGCTTTGAGCAACGATGCGCATGTGTGAAGTGTCAAGTGTGCCATCAAAGCGCCCAATGCGCCCTAAGTTTCCCAATCTCCCTTTAGCACGTCGTGCGAACGCGCTCTACGTGTTGCGATTGGTGGTGTTTTGCACCACAGCAAAGCACCAGCTCATAGACTCTTTAACAAGAAGACTAATAGTCATATTTTGTCTTTTATTATATACCTTTCACTTTCTTATAAAGTTTCTATGGAGGACATTTAAATCACACCCACCATATTTACACCTATTTTCTTTAGCGCGCTCTCTTTACAAGAAAACCCAATATAAAATTCCAAAATAAAACTCACTTACAGAATATTAATACTAAATTATATTCCCAAAATAAAAACTCAACTATATAATATTAATTACTCAATATTTTTTGAAAATTCCAACAATCCCCTACCATTTTAAAATGCAAAAAAATAATAAAGAATACTTTGAATATAAGGAATCGAAGATACAAGAGTATATAGACTATAGATCTTTTGGCATTATCACTGAAATCTAGTACATAAATGATAATTGTCTTTCGGACTTAAACTCCCACTTAGTGAAAATAATTCAAAGCTTCATCAAGGCACTGTGGTGAATGTATCTTGAACCAATGACCATTTGAGACGAACCAGAACCATTACACATATTGATCTATGTGTTGAAGAGTATTCTATTAGCACGCACATTTGGGGCTTTTTTCTTACTATGATTTCACGAGTGTTTTAGGATCGATCTAAGTTCCATAGAAAGTGACCACACTTTCATCACTCATATAGGTAAATCAACTTTAATGATTCTGTGAGTCACATATGTATGATTTATTAAGAAATAAACTTCATCCTCTATCATGCAGAATACCAACACTAGCCATATAGGAATGGACTTTTACATATAAGTTTCTAGTGTTCCATAACTATCATTTATTTGATTAGTACCACATTGAACTTTGTCTATATTTTTAAGATATAAGTTGGGTTTCCATTAAATATAATTGATTTATTTTATAGACCTTAGTCTCATTCCTTTTGAGGTGATATATATCATTTCTCTAACAAGACCTTTAGTTAGGGGATCTCCTAAATTCTTATTCATTTCAATGTATGCACCTATAATGACTCATTCGTTTAGTAATTGCCTCAAAAATTGATGTCTTAGACTAATGTGTAAGGATTTCTCATCATAGGTTTTGCTTGAAACCTTGTATATTATAGGCTGGTTATCATAATTAATCATAATAGCAGGAGATAGATTTTTCCATTAAGGAATATCAAACAATAAGTTTATAATCCATTCCACTTCTTTACTTGCATCTGCTACGGCTAAGAAATCTGATTGCATTGGTAAATCAGACACACACATTTGTTTCTTGGATCCTCAACAAATAGCCACTCCTCCTAGATTAAATATCCAACCATTTATAGACTTGGATTTTGATTCGAGGTTATTCCAACTAGAATCACTATATCCTTCTAATACATATAGTCCTCTTTAGGTATCTACGTAATATAGAAACTGCATTCTAATGTTCTAATCCTGGATTAATTATAAATCTACATAGTATTCCTACCGCATAGGCAATGTCTGGTCTAGTGCAATGCGTTATATACATGAGAGTTCCAATGACAATGGAATATTTAGGTTAGTCCATTGTACGTCCAGTATTTTTCATTAATTTGATACTAGGATCAACTGGTGTGGTTGTTGTCTTAAGAGCAAAATGATTATATTTCTTAAGTACCTTTTATATATAGTGAGATTGAGATAATGCTAATGTATTATCATTTATTACTATTTTGATTCCTAGAATCGTATCAGATTCCCCAAGATCCTTCATATCAAAGTTTGATGATAGAAACCTATTTGATACTTGACCCAACTATAAGCATGTCATCCATATATAAGAAAATGATGACTCTAACACCATTGTCAAAGTTAGTATAAATACATTTATCAACATCATTTACTTTAAAACCATGCGATCATATTATCTTATCAAAATTTTCATGCCATTACATAGGATCTTGTTTAAGGCCATAAAGAGATTTAACTAGTTTACATACTTTCTTTTCTTGGCCAAGTAAAAGAAACCCTTCAGGTTGTTCCATGTAAATCTCTTCTTCTAAATCACCATTTAGAAAAGTCATTTTTACATCCATTTAATGAATCACTAAATTGTGAATAGAAGCAAGAGATATTAAAATCCTAATGGACGTTATATGTGCAACGGGGTGCATAAGTGTCAAAATAATCTATTTTATGTTTCTGTTTATACCCTTTAGCAACTAATCTCGCTTTAAATTTATTAATTGAACCGTATGGATTTAATTTCTTTTTAAATATCCATTTGCATCCAATCGGTTTTGCTCCGGGGATAAGATCTGTAATAACCCAAGTTTGATTTGACAAAATTGAGTTCATTTCATCATTTATTGCTTCTTTCTAGAAGATAACATCCCTAGATGTTATCTCTTCATGAAATGTAGTTGATCCATTGTCCACGCTAAGAAATTTTTTGGTTTTGTTCTTAGTTTCATTAACATATCCCTCTATAAGATATATTATAAAGTCAGGTCCAAACATCTTCTCAGTTCTTTGTAGCTTACTTCTCCTTAGTTCAACATCATTTGTCGGTTCCAAAGGTGATATTAGTTCTGATGAAGTATCAGAAGGTGAATCATCAATAGTCGAATTATTATTTTCCAATCATTGATTCAAAGTATTTGACTTTGTTAGATGTTCAAAAAATTGCAAATCCACCGACTCAATAATTTCTTGAGTTTTAAGATTCAAAAATATTTAAGTCGTACTGTTGTTAGAGTATCCAATAAAAACACATTTGTAAGTCCTATTTCCTCATTTGGGTCTCTTAGGTTCGAGTTTTCTTACATAAGCAAGACATACCCAAACTTAGAGACGTTTAAGATTAGGTTTACAATTAAATCGTAATTCATCTGGTGTAATATCTTTATTTTTTAATAGGGGGAGAAATGGTATCATAAGTGGTATCTTATCCTATTATAATATTTTCTAAGTTTAGGAGACTTAACTTAGGGGGAGTAGTTAACTTCTTGTGTTAATCATTTTGATAAAGGGGAGAATTAATTTAGGGGGAGTAATTATTTAATTTCTTTAAATATTTTGATATTCCCTACGCATTTGATGAGTTTGCTTAAGTGTGCAGGAATTCTTCTAAAGCGGCATCTTTCAATGGCAAAGCGTTTGATCCTTGGGTTGAGTCAAGTTTGGGTGGGTTATGTTTTGAGTCTAGTGAGCCTGATGGCCCTTTAGGATTTTTGTTTGGTTTTTGTCCCGGAATAGCTAAAGGGGGAGATTTGTAAGGACACAAATTTCCAATTGAGTCCATATATAGTTTTGGCTCAATTCCGGACAAAAACATTTATTCATAGGATTGTATTTAATTGTAATATTCTCAAGCCTATGAAACGTTTGTTTGAAGACGTAGCGGCAAAGAGTATAAAGCTTCATAATCATGCCGGTTTCGTGCCTCGTTTATAAGTCATCAACCATAGTTCCATGCTCCCAAGGTATGAATGCAATCATATATTGAAAGAGTTGGCGCTTGCGTTCAAATGATCAAATTATATTTAAAACACCTTTTTAACCCAAACAAACCCTAAACATGCAACTAGGTGTGATTGAAACAATATGAAATCATGCAAGAGTTATTCAAACACACATAATTAAGGAAAAATCCCCCACAGGGGCAAAACCATTTGTATATCACTATAATTTGAAAGAGAAACGGCTTACAATCGGATTACACTAAAATACAAGTTTTTGACTAAGAATTACCCTCAGGTATCGGATTCTGTAGTCGCGGCTGGAATTATCCCTTTCCAGTAGGGCTGCAATGAAGAGGAAGAAACGGTCCACTTCACAAGGGTTGAACAACAGCAATGGTGTTCTTGGGTTACCAAACTTGATTCACATAGATATAGAAGATGTGTGAATCTAAAAACCTAGAATCATAGGACTCAATAGGTGAAGACTTTAGGGTTGATATGCTCTGAAAAATGTGGGAAAGTCTTTTTGAAACCAACTACTGATCGTGGTTTAAATAAGGAGTCAAAACCCTAAAAAATCTGCTACACGATCTGGCAGAGTTTATCCTCGGCGGACTGGTCCGGGCCTTAGGCGGATCGGTCCGATAGCGGACCGGTTCTTTTAATTTGAAGCTGATTCGATTCGCATTCGGTTCGGGGCTCACTGGCTTCAAAGAGCACGGCGGATCAGTCCGGGGCGGTCCGGTCCGGGTCTCAGCGGATCGGTTCTTTTTATATAAAGGCGGACCGGTCCGGGGTAGTCAGAGGCGGATCGGTTCGTTTTAATTTCAGGCGGACCGGTCCGGCTAACTGGATATCTGAATTCTTCCTTTCTTTTGATCTTCGGATTCCGTTGATGATGAATGGACTTTGAATCTTTGCAATGGTGTTACGGCTAATGACATATACAAGTATGTTGGACAAAAATGTCCTTACAAATCTCCCCCTATGTCTATGCCGGAACAAACATAAAAAATCCGAATTATCTATAATCACAATGCCTATACAAATCTACCCTTCCATGAACCCAAAAACTGAAAGTGGTACAAATGACTAAGGCTGCATCGTTTGTTCTTCGAATCTTTAGAAATCTCACCGCTTTTCTCATCAGGGTGTGCAACATGGGATTATCAAAAGATGTACCTACACACATGAGACAAAGCAAATACCAAGTGACGTATCGAGTTTGAAATGAGATGACAAACATAAGCATATATATCAATTTAAGATGATATTCTCAGAATTTCAAAACTCCCCCATAATCAGATAATTCATTCTCCCCCTTTTTATGATGTCCCCCCCAAATAGACAAATGAGAGAAAGAAATCAAGCAATCAAGTACCGGGGTGACACAAGGCATAAAATCACACCATGAAAGAACATAAAACAACCAAATCGGTGATAGCCTAAAAGAATGGGTGTGATCAAAATTCGATAGGAAAATCAAAGCATACAAACATGACATATGTGCACGATGAATATTGGATATTCCTAACGAATGAACTCAAATGCTTCCTTTGGTGTAAAAGAGTGGAAATATAAGATATTGACTATATCAAATCTACAAATCAAAGCTCAAAGTGATTTCTACACCAATAACGTCCAAAATGTTTTTCAGCTTTTTCAGGACTTTCAAGGAAGTACAAACCCGTGTATATTCTCCAACCAAACTCCCTCAGATATTATTTTGAATAGAGGCATTCTGAATTCTCAAACTTTGGAGAATTGATGGTGAAACCTAAGTGGCCCATATTTGGCATGTATATCTTTTTATTTCCTTTAAATTTTTTTGGGCTCTTTTAACCTCTTTGGACCTCGGATAATAAAATACCTCCATTTTTTAGGTCCATTTTAACGGTGGCTTTTGCGCAAAGGATAGGAATCAACTGTCGCAGCCCCTCCCCGTTATGAAAAAATATACACACAGTCTCACCAAAACGGTTTTTACATGCAATCCAATCTTGTCAAGTTTTATCGCATATTGTACATTGTATAGACAGAATTGAGATAGAAATACTCAAGCCAATATGTGATAGACAAGTGCAATAATCAAATATAGCAGTGCATGTGTGCATTAAAGGATATAGGAGTCAAATATGTAGGAAGATATCACTAATTACATCTCAAGGACTCCAATCAATGTTAAGCACATGGATGAAATGATGTAGCATCTCAAATCTCTACCAAACAGTCACATGGATATATGAAATGAAGTTGTGACTTGGCTATCTTAAATGCTCATCCAGAAAAGGTGCAAAACAAAAGAAAAAATCTTTTTGGATTTTTTTTTTTTTAAATTTAAAATCTTTTTGTGCTTTTCTTAAAATATTTTCTTAAAGGAAAATCTTTTTGTATTTTTTCAAAAGAAATATAAAAGCAAAAAGAATAAAACTAAGCTAAACAACAAAGAATTGGTACATATAAAACAGACTAGCAATAGGAAGCATATGATATGAACATGAAGAAGCATCCTATTCTAGACACAGACCAACCCCTCAGTCAATTGTGCAAATCCCTAAAGATTTCCTAAGACTCTCAAATCTAAGGGCATCTAAAGGTTTCGTGAAAATATCGGCTAACTGACGGTCGGTAGGAACAAAACTCAGGGATACGACTTTCTCTTCAACTAACTGACGTATAAAGTGCTCACGTATCCTGATGTGTTTTGTGCGCGAATGCTGAACTAGATTGCGGGATATGTGTATCGCACTCGTGTTATCACAGGAAATGGTCATGGTGTCCTGTGATATCCCATAATCCTCCAGCATTTGCTTCATCCACAAGAGTTGTGTGCAACAACTCCCGGCGGCTATGTACTCAGCCTCCGCAGTGGACAAAGAGATGGAATTTTGCTTCTTGCTCAGCCAGGAGACAAGAGCAGAACCAAAATAGAAACACCCACCAGAAGTGCTCCTACATCCATCTACATCCCCAGCCCAATCTGCATCCGAATAGGCGGACAGACGGTCATCGGTATCAAAGGAATACCAAATCCCGTATGAGAGAGTCCCACTCACGTATTTAATAATACGTTTTAGAGCAAGTAAATGTGACTCTTTTGGGGATGCCTGATATCGCGCACAGACTCCAACACTAAAGGCGATGTCGGGAAGACTGGCAGTCAAGTAGAGAAGACTACCTATCATACTCCGATATAAGGTTTGCTCTACGTCCTTGCCTGAAGTGTCCTTACTAAGCTTGGTAGTGGTACTCATAGGTGTACGTGCATGCTTAG
This sequence comes from Sambucus nigra, assembly GCA_949130495.1. Classification (NCBI taxonomy): domain Eukaryota; kingdom Viridiplantae; phylum Streptophyta; class Magnoliopsida; order Dipsacales; family Adoxaceae; genus Sambucus; species Sambucus nigra. Next base: position 643,914,022 of record OX422211.1, on the reverse strand, counting down.
CGGAGTCTAAACCAAATTTCTTCACTAGGTCTCTAGCATACTTGGATTGGGAGATGAACATCCCATCCTCTAGCTGACGAACCTGGAGACCAAGGAAGAATGTAAGATCACCAACCATGCTCATCTCAAACTCACTTTTCATCTCCTCCTCAAAGTGGTGAGCATGATGGGAGCATGTGGATCCAAAGACTATGTCGTCCACATAGACCTGGGCAACCAAAATAGCACCGTCATCTCTTCTGACGAACAACGTCATATCTACTCCCCCTCTCTTGAAGCCACGAGCTAAGAGATAGGAAGTAAGCCTCTCGTACCAAGCATGGGGTGCTTGATTCAAACCATACAAGGCTTTCCTCAGATAGTAGACGTGCTCAGGGTGCTGAGGGTCTTCAAACCCTTTTGGTTGTTCCACATAAACCTTCTCCTGTAGAATGCCATTCAAAAAGGCACTCTTGACATCCATCTGATACACCTTGAAGCGCAGATGACATGCAATGGTGAGCAGAAGACGGACGGACTCAAGCCTCGCAACAGGAGCAAATGTCTCCCCAAAGTCTACACCCTCTATCTGTGTGTAGCCTTGAGCGACCAACCTAGCCTTATTTCGGATTATGGTACCATTTTCATCCATTTTGTTCTTAAAAATCCACCGGGTAACTATCACATTAATCTCACTAGGTCGGGGGACAAGTTCCCAGACATCATTCTTTTTAAACTGAAGCAACTCATCCTGCATAGTAGATATCCAGTGTTCATCCTTGAGTGCTTCTTTATGGTTCTTGGGCTCGACTTTGGACGTGTAGCAAAGATGGCTAACAACGTTCTCTAGCTGAGCACGAGTCTTGACCCCTAGAGTGGGATCACCAACATTAGCAGAAGGGTCATGACTCTTGCGAAACCAAGCAGGTGTGTCCCCTAACACAGGAGTAGGGTCCACAGAGTGTGAGAGTCAGAACAATCCTCATCCTCACACTGAAGGTTAGGATCAATAATCGTCGGAGGTTCGTCATCTTGTACGGTGACGTTTATTGATTCCATAATCTTAGAGCTCTTCAGGTTAAAAACCCGGCACGCTCTGCTATTCGATGAATATCCTAGAAATATTCCCTCGTCGCTCCGGGAGTCGAACTTTCCTAATTCCTCTCTATCCCGTAGGATGTAGCATTTACTCCCAAAAACACGGAAATACGCCAGGTTGGGCTTCTTACCGGTCCACAACTCATAAGGTGTCTGTAGTGTGTGTGGACGCAAATAAACCCTATTCACCGTGTGGCATGCAGTAGACACTGCCTCTGCCCAAAATCTCCTAGAAACTTTACGACCTATAAGCATAGATCTTGCCATCTCTTGGATCGTTCTATTCTTTCTCTCAACAATCCCATTTTGCTGAGGAGTTCTCACAGCAGAAAACTCATGTTTGATCCCAAGGCTATCACAGTACAAATCCACCTTTGCTTCCTTAAATTCAGTGCCGTTGTCACTACGTATTCTGTTAATAGTGACACCGTGTTGATTTTGCAGGACACGGCACTTGGTCGTTAAAAACTCTACAGCATCGGATTTCTCTCTCAGAAAACCTACAATGGAGTACCTAGAGAAATCATCTATCATCACGAGGATGTACCTCTTACCACCTAGACTCTCAGTACGAGTGGGACCCATAAGATCCATGTGAATCAACTCCAAAACTCGAGAGATGGTAATGGAATGCAACTTCCTATGAGGACTACGAATTTGTTTTCCCAACTAACAGGGTCCACAAACCGTGGAAGTTGGCTTTCCGAGAGATGGTAAGCCACGTACTAGGTCTTTCTTAACAAGACGAGTCAAATCTCTCACGTTCACGTGACCTAGACGTTGGTGCCACAGATCCATAGGAGTGATCGTGGCGCTGTTGCAGACAAGTGAGGATTTGGGCTCAGTCCCATAACAGTTATCCTCTGTCCTCACCCCTTGCACTAATAGTTTACCGTCTTGATTATAGACCTTACAAGCTTCCCGGTCAAACTTTACTGCAAAGTCATCGTCGCACAACTGGCTGATGCTGAGAAGGTTTACTTTAAAACCTTTGACGTACAAAACATTTTCTAGCTTAAGAAAATCAGGTAACTCGATAGTACCTCGTCCTATAATGCTATACTTACTCCCATCTCCAAAGGTGACTCTGCCATCTTGATAATCCTCAAGAGTAGTAAAAAATGAGGCATCACCTGTCATGTGTCTGGAGCACCCACTATCAAAATACCATTGAGAGGTATTATGTGCTTTGAGAGCAACATGAACAACAAAAGCCTTTTTATCTTTCTTAGGTACCCAAGTCGAGGTGACCTTTTGTTTGCCTTTGTTGTTGTTGATTTTATCTGGAATGTGAGAAGTATTCACTAACGGCAAAGACATCCGTCGAAATTCTTTCATCAAACTCTGAGTCGTGGCAGCTAAGAACTCAACTCGCTCTCTCAGACTAGAAAACTCATCAGTATGACGTGGTGGAGCAGTAGTACGTCATGTTCGATCCATGCTATAGCAAGTTTCCCTAAGGTGGCCTTTTCTTTTGCAATAAGTACAAAAGAGCACAGTCAAAGGCGGACCTTGGTTTGCTTTTCTTGGTCGAACTCTCCTTCGAGGTTTTTTACGGTGACCATAAGGAGTTGTAGTAAATTCAGGAACTGGTCCAGGTGCAATTTGGGACGTGGAGGCACCATCATAACCAATTCCTTGTCGATCACCAAAACCTAAAGCGGGGTCGAGGAGCATCTTTCCCATCTTCCCAGATCTGTCCTCAATTTGTACCTTGACTTCCCGTGCTTTCTCAAGATCATGAGTCAGCTGACCAACAAGGGCTTCAAGTTTCTTTCGAGTCTCCACGGAGGAATGGAGATGACTCGTAAGACTAGCCACTTGTTTAGTCAAGTCCCCTCTCTCTCTCTCTAAAACACTCTCTCTCTCTCTAAACAAATTCACATTCTCGACACATGTAGATTCTCTCTCTCTCAGGGCGGTGCAGGTGGAGAACTCTCTTTCTCTCGCTTTCTTTAAATCTTCCTTTAAGCAGGTGATCTTAAGAACTAACGCTTTGTTACGCTTTTCAGTTTTAAAAGACTCAGAATATAACTCAGCGTAGGCGCGTTGTATATCACTCTCGCTCTCACTTGTGTCATCCTCCCACTCACTCACATCGATCTCACTGTCGAGGTGTCCCTGTGAAGCATCAACCTCAACGTCGTGAGGAGAACTAGGAGTGCTCACTTGGCTGGCCATGAATGCGGTGAAGTTACACTCATGCGGTGACTCATCTCCAGAATCCACCGTCTCGACCTCACTGTCGTCACTAAGGGTAGCATTAAGGACAACTTTCCCTTTCTCTCTATTCAGACGATTGACACACTCAAAGGCTCTATGACCCCTACCATCGCACTCAAAACATCTCTCACTTTCTTTCAGAGGAGGATTTTTGGAATCTTTTTCATTTTTCTTTTCAAACTTATTTTTCTCAAATTTCTTTTTATCTTTAAAATTTCCATTTTTCTTAAATTTGAGAATTCTCTTGAAATTTTTTGCGAAAAGAGCCAAATCATCCAAGTCAAAATCACACTCAGAATCTGACGTGTCAGTCTCTCTCTTTCTAGATGACTCTACTCTCTTTCTAGCTGACCCCTCACTCCTTCTCTCTTGGGCTTTAAGTGCAATTCCCTTATCTTTAGATTTAGCATTTTTAGGGAACATATCAATTTCATAAGTTTGCAAATCTCCTACAAGTTCTTCCAATTTTAGCGTATTTAAATTACCCATAGAATTTAGCACAGTGACTTTAGGGATAAAACGCTTAGGCAAAGAACGAAGAATCTTTTTAACAACTCTAGCATTTGGAATTTGTTCACCAAGATTAAAACTAGTATTCACAATGTCAGAAAGTCTAGCATAAAATTCATCAAAGCATTCAGAATCATGCATGGTGATTGTTTCAAATTGAGTTGTCAAGTTTTGCAACTTAGACTCTTTCACAGCATTAGTTCCTTCATGGGTGAGTTGTAAAACATCCCATGCCTCTTTTGACGTGGTACACGTCATTATGCGTTTGAACTCATCAGGTGTGACAGACCTAGAAATAGCACTTAGACCCTTAGAATTAAAAGATGACCATTTAATTTCTTCATCAGACCAAGAAATGTCAGGTTTCAAGTTGGTCACATTATCAACAGTCACGGTGGGAGGAGTCCACCCTCGTTCAACCAAAATCCAGACACGTTCATCAATGGCTTTTAAAGCCGACCTCATACGGGCTTTCCAATAAGCATAATTTATCCCGTCAAAAACAGGCATTTTATAATATGACTTCTCCATTTGAACACGCACTTTTTCAAAAATCATTTTTTTTAGAAAATTGATATCTTAGAAAAATTTTGCGGAAAAAGGAATACACGATAGATTAGTGTAACCTGCTCTGATACCAATTTGAAAGAGTTGGCGCTTGCGTTCAAATGATCAAATTATATTTAAAACACCTTTTTAACCCAAACAAACCCTAAACATGCAACTAGGTGTGATTGAAACAATATGAAATCATGCAAGAGTTATTCAAACACACATAATTAAGGAAAAATCCCCCACAGGGGCAAAACCATTTGTATATCACTATAATTTGTAAGAGAAACGGCTTACAATCGGATTACACTGAAATACAAGTTTTTGACTAAGAATTACCCTCAGGTATCGGATTCTGTAGTTGCGGCTGGAATTATCCCTTTCCAGTAGGGCTGCAATGAAGAGGAAGAAACGGTCCACTTCACAAGGGTTGAACAACAGTAATGGCGTTCTTGGGTTACCAAACTTGATTCACATAGATATGGAAGATGTGTGAATCTAAAAACCTAGAATCATAGGACTCAATAGGTGAAGACTTTAGGGTTGATATGCTCTGAAAAATATGGGAAAGTCTTTTTGAAACCAACTACTGATCGTGGTTTAAATAAGGAGTCAAAACCCTAAAAAATCTGCTACACGATCTGGCAGATTTATCCTCGGCGGACCGGTCCGGGCCTTAGGCAGATCGGTCCGATAGCGGACCGGTTCTTTTAATTTGAAGCTGATTCGGTTCGCATTCGGTTCGGGGCTCACTGGCTTCAAAGAGCACGGCGGATCAGTCCGGGGCGGTCTGGTCCGGGTCTCAGCGGATCGGTTCTTTTTATATAAAGGCGGACCGGTCCGGGGTAGTCAGAGGCGGATCGGTTCGTTTTAATTTCAGGCGGACCGGTCCGGCTAACTGGATTTCTGAATTCTTCCTTTCTTTTGATCTTCGGATTCCGTTGATGATGAATGGACTTTGAATCTTTACAACGGTGTTACGGCTAATGACATATACAAGTATGTTGGACAAAAATGTCCTTACATATATATATATGAGCTTGGAGCTTGTTTATTGAGTGTTAGGTTTAATTAAAACTGTGTTTTATTTTCAGAAAGAATTAATTACAACTTTAAAATAAGTTTATAAAGTTTTCTGGGCTAAAATCGAATTTTCCAAACTTTTTGGAAGTTCGTTCGATATATCGTTCGAACGAGATTGTCGTTCGAACGAGATTGCCAATGACTTCCCATTAAGGCATACTGGAACTTCGTTCGAAATGTCGTTCGAACGAGATTGTCATTCTAACGAGATTTCCAACGAGTTTCTAACGAGTTCATACTGGAACTTCGTTAGAAGACTCGTTCGAACGAAATGTCGTTCGAACGAGATGCCAGGCGGGAACAATTTTTGGCAGTTTTAAGCAGTTTTTCTCCCACTTCTCCACTTGTTTCTTAACCAATTTTTCTCATACTTTATTATGTGCGGGAATAACATTTTCCATACTATCTTTTTCATATCCTACTAACTCCTAGAGAGTGTTTTGAGAGTAAAATAAAAGAGGGAAAAAGATCATGTTTTGAGTGTGTTTTTATCAAAGAGAAAAATATACACCACTCTAGTTTACACCCAAATTAGTTTCTTTCAAGTTCCCATATTCATATATCTTGCTTGGAGTTTGGCACCGGGTTCATCTCTTCCGTTCAAAGAGAAGTTTAGGGTTTTCTTCTACATCCCATAAAGAAAGAAGAAGAGTTTTGTTGTGGCATTACCCACTTGGATAAAGGCTCCTTGCTCGGGTGACGGTGACCATATAAAGTCCGATCGGTGGATTCCGAGACCGCGGTGGAGCTCCAAGGTTATCCTCTAGGAAGAGGTATCTACAAGAAGAATCGTCGGGGCTTGAGAGGGATCGATTCGTGTGTTGTAAGCCTTTCTATCTTGTATTTGTAAATTTTGTACTTAGTGGATTTGTGGCTAGGGCCGTTCGAGGTTGTTTCCCGTTGTGAGTTTTTCCTCGTACATCTAGGCGTAGTGTGATTGATTTATTTTATATCTTGCATAATGAATTAGAACTCATGACTTAGGAAAATCCAAGGGCTTGAATGAATTAACTTGGTTTAAGTGAAAATGATTTTAATGCGTTAATTTAATTTCACTCGGTTTAATTTTAATTTGTTTATGTAAATTAAAATTTGTTTTAAGTTGAACCATCACCTTTTACGTTTTCGCATATATTTCAGAAGAAAATTGATTTCAAAGTATAAAAAGACTTTTTGATTTTTAAGATTGGGGGCTTTCAAATTGGTATCAGAGCCAAAGTGATAAATTATTTCGTTAAAAATCCTTTAAATAATTTTTTGCTAAAATGAAATTTTCCCCATTTTCAAAATTTCCTATTTTCGGTGGTTCTAACTACGCATATTGGAAAGCGCGAATGAAATCGGCACTTAAATCTATCGATGAAAGGGTTTGAATGTCTGTAGTTAATGGGTGGTCTCCACCAACTCATTTAGTTGAAAATGAATGTGTTCCCAAACCGGCCAATAGATGGACTAAGAATGAGTTTAAACTTTCTAATTTTAATTCCCGTATTTTGAATGCTTTGTTTAGCGCTGTCACACCGGATGAATTCCAACGTATTATGACGTGTGAAACCGCTAAAGAAGCTTGGGATATTTTACAACTAACTCATGAAGGAACTAGTGTCGTTAAAGCTTCGAAACCCCAAAACCTCACCACTCAATTTGAAACTATCAAAATGAACGATAATGAAACTTTTGATGAATTTTATGCTAGACTTTCCGATATTGTCAATTCATCTTTTAATTTGGGAGAGAAAATACCCGACAACCGAGTTGTAAAGAAAATTTTAAGGTCCCTACCCGATAGATTTATTCCAAAAGTGACCGTTTTAAATTCAGCCTCTACGAAATTAAAAGAGCTTGTAGGTGATTTACAAACCTATGAACTAGATATGTTTCCCTCTAAAACTGGAAAGAAAATAGAAAAGGGCGTTGCTTTAAAAGCCCGAAAAGAGGTCAAACAAGTAGTAGAGAGCGAAAGTGATAGTGACTCGGAAGACATGGCTTTGTTTGCTCGAAAATTTAGAAAATTTCTTAAATTTAACAAAGATAAATTTAAAAATTATTTTAAGAAATTTGAAACTTCTAAGCATGACAAAGTCGAGAAGATTCCTAAACCTATTAATGAACAATTAAATAGGGACGAGTCTAATAGGTGTTTTGGTTATGAGGGTTATGGCCATAGGGCTTCTGAGTGCCCCCACTAAACTAAGGAAAGAGGGTAAACGACCCATTGCATATAATGCGACCCTTAGTGATAGTGATAAGGAAGAGGGACCCGATTCCCCCACTAAGCCTAATTTTGTGGCTTTTATGGATAGTCATGTGAGTGATAGTGAGAACTCATCGATTGATGAAACTTTAACACATGACACTTCCAAGGTCATAGTTTATGATTCTCTTATTTTTTATGATAGTGAGAGTGGAGAAGAAAGAGAGAGTGAAAATGAAGAAGAGGTTAATGTGAGTGAACTTCAAAATGCTTTTCAAGAATTATATAAAGAATCTATTAAATTGAAAAGAGCTAATTTGAAGTTAGAAGATAGTCTGAAAGAACGTGTCAAGGTCGTTGATAATAGTATGTTGGTTGAAGACCTTAAGACACGAGAGAAAGCTCTTCTAAAGAAGCTTGAATATATAGAAGGCGAGAGAGATAGCCTTAGGGGTTTAATGGAATCCTTGAAAAAGGAGCTTCTTTCTTTTGAAGAATGAAATGTTTTATTAGAGTCTAACATTTTAGAATTGCAAAATAAATTAAAAGACTCTAGTAATTTCAAATTTGATTTGCAGTGTCGTTCGAAAAAATTAGATAAATATTAGGAACGGTCCAAATTAAAAATGACACTTGTGGTTTAGGCTTCAATACTTGTAATGAATCTACTCATAAAGCCAAGACCAACGTTTTAGGAGAATCTACTAGGAATGCATTTAGAGATCACTCCTTAGGTAAATCTTTTCGACATGTTTTTACTTGTATACATTGTGGTCGAAAAGGTCATCTTAAGAAATTTTGTTTTGATCTTAAACGAATTCCTAGAAAATCCCAACGTAATGCAACCAATGTATTTAAAATTCCTACACCCCAAGATAGTCACTCTTCATTAATTTGGGTTAGGAAATCTAACTTAGTTGCCGTGCAAAATAGGGTTTTTGATTCTCATTTACTTTTACATGCTTCCTTCCTTGCTAAATTTAAAGGATGAATGTGTTAGTGCTTGCATACTTTAGCTTTTGTACTTCATGCTATATTCACATGCTAAATGTATGCTTGTTTAATCATTTTCTAGTTTATGCCCCATGCTTAAGCACATGCTAGAATAATGATTTCTGTTTATCTTTTGTATTTTATTTCTTCATTTTGTTTGCATTAAATGAAAATTACAAAAAGATTTTTGTTTATCATTTGGGTTTTTATCTATTGGAATTTAAGCTTAATAAAAAATTCAAATGATTTTTGTTTGTCTTTTGAGTATATATTTTTGTTTTTGGTTAAAAATGTCAAAAACTCAAAAAGATTTTATTTTGTGTGTAATTTTTGTTTGACACACTTTAAGTGGCATATACTTTTGTTTGAACCCCTCCTTTAACGCTCCCATGTGGCTAGAACTTTTGGTTTAGATTATCAATCCTTAAAATGTTCTTTACCATATTTTTATGGAGTTGTTGGATTTTGTGTTGTTTAAATGGATTCTATTTTTATATGCCTCTATTCACACATGCACGAGCTCTTTTGAAATTTTAACTTCATATGTATATTTGAGCTATGTGAGGTGTTCTCCTTCCAATCTTGTCATCTATATATTTGTGACTTAGGAGGACTAGTGCATGTCAAAATTTGTTGCACGTGAGATTTGTATGAAAAATGAAAACATGATAAATAGAAATGTGCACGGGGAAGGGCTCCGAAAGGACTAAGTGATCCTTTGAGATTGTAAGCCACCATTTTTGAATGGACCTAAAAGAAAAACGTGGTCCAAAGGCCTAAAATCATAAAATATGGCATTAAAAAGAAAAATAATTTGCCAAGGCCTATGTTTGATGGATATTGTTATTCAAATTTAATATAAATGTGTAACACCCCGTGTTTTTATTTATTATTTTAATTAATTAATTGGAATTTTCGAGAAAAATAAATTTTTGAATTTAATAATTTTTATTGGCAAAATATGTTGGTTATGAATTTAGAAGAACATAACTTCAAACGGTTTCGAAATCAGAATTAAAATGGAGTTTTAATTGAATTTTTATTATATAGAAGAGTCCTCAAAACATAAAACTCTCTAAGAGTCCTAAAAACATAAAACTCTCTTGCAAAAAAAAATATTTAAAAACATTGAACGGTCCGATCGAGCTGAAATTTTTTGAAGAGCTTCCTCTCGTCTTCAGCTAATTCTCTGCAAAATTTCATCTAATTCAAATGGTCCGATCATCCGGAATAAATGTTTTAGTGTTTGTATATAATTATAACTCTTTTCTTAATCAAACTCTTAATCCTTTATATATCAACTAATTCGTGGCTTGGCTTTTCAAATAACTTTTTTTCAAACTTTTCAACCAGAAAACCTCTCCAAAATTACTCCCTTTCATCTACAAACAATAGCCCCAAACTTATTCAAGATTTCAGCCTTAGATTAGAAGGCTTATTTGGTGTTTTCTCGAGTTTGGGCTTGAACTTGATTGGATTATTTTCGTGAGAGGAACGTGATGGTGTGATTAGATTTTGAGGCTCAATTATGTGATGATTCATGTTGGATCTTTTGGTGGTTTGAGGTCTGGGGTTTTACACAATATGCTCCTAAATCTCGCGAGTATTATTCTCGTTGTTTTCATGTGATTATTGACTCATATTTGAATTGCTAAATTCATTGGAATCTGGAAATTTTGTTTGGAATCTATTTATGATTCATGTGGTATTATTATTGTGTTGAGCATGTTGTCATGGAGATTTTAATATGGCACGGAGGTTGGGCACCCGCCAATATTCCTTTTTCCGGATATGCTAGAATAATGCATACGCGCGGTACGTTGGTGAGGCCTGGTGACCCGGTTAATATGTTGTTGATAAATTATAGTGATATAAATGCTATTGATATTCGCATTTGATTTGAATATTCGTATTCGTATTGTTAGGTTTTATTCATCGCTATATGTTAGGTACCCTATGTATCGATTTTTGATGTTGAGATTTAATTTGACGAAGTTAGAATTTTAACGACTTTCGGATCGAGTGGGGGATTTTGAGAGCATATGGTACGCCATTATTTTCATAGTTATGTGTATGTACATAGGCATTATATATTATTTTGTTGCTCGTGGGGTAGGTGCGTGTAAAATTGAGTGTATGGGCGCTCAATTATGGCATTCTACGGATAGGCATATGTGAGCCTTATTTTCTTTTTGCGAGATTTATGTGTTGATGTGTATGCTTCGTCTAATTTCGAGGACGAAATTCTTTGCTAGTGGGGAAGTATGTAACACCCCGTGTTTTTATTTATTATTTTAATTAATTAATTGGAATTTTCGAGAAAAATAAAATTTTGAATTTAATAATTTTTATTGTCTAAATATGTTGGTTATGATTTTAGAAGAACATAACTTCAAACGGTTTCGAAATCGGAATTAAAATGGAGTTTTAATTGAATTTTTATTATATAGAAGAGTCCTCAAAACATAAAACTCTCTAAGAGTCCTAAAAACATAAAACTGTCTAGCAAAAAAAAAATATTTAAAAATATAGAACGTTCCGATGGAGCTGAAATTTTTTCAGGAGCTTCCACTCGTCTTCAGCTAATTCTCTGCAAAATTTCATCTAATTCCAACGGTCCGATCATCCGGAATAAATGTTTTAGTGTTTGTATATAATTATAACTCTTTTATTAATCAAACTCTTAATCCTTTATATATCAACTAATTCGTGGCTTGGCTTTTCAAATAACTTTCTTTCAAACTTTTCAACCATAAAACCTCTCCAAAATTACTCCCTTTCATCTACAAACCATAGCCCCAAACTTATTCAAGATTTCAACCTTAGATTAGAAGGCCTATTTGGTGTTTTCTCGAGTTTGGGCTAGAACTTGATTGGATTATTTTCGCGAGAGGAACGTGATGGTGTGATTAGATTTTGAGGCTCAATTATGTGATGATTCATGTTGGATCTTTTTGTGGTTTGAGGTATGGGGTTTTACACAATATGCTCCTAAATCTTGCGAGTATTATTCTCGTTGTTTTCATGTGATTATTGACTCATATTTGAATTGCTAAATTCATTGGAATCTGGAAATTTTGTTTGGAGTCTATTTATGATTCATGTGGTATTATTATTGTGTTGAGCATGTTGTCATGAAGATTTTAATATGGCACGGAGGTTGGGCACCCGCCAATATTTCCTTTTCCGGATATGCTAAAATAATGCATAGGCGCGGTACGTTGGTGAGGCCTGGTGACCCGGTTAATGTGTTGTTGAGAAATTATAGTGATATAAATGCTATTGATATTCGCATTTGATTTGAATATTCGTATTCGTATTGTTACGTTTTATTCATCGCTATATGTTAGGTACCGTATGTATCGATTTTTGATGTTGAGATTTAATTTAAGGAAGTTAGAATTTTAACGACTTTCGGATTGAGTGGGGAATTTTGAGAGCATGTGGTAGGCCATTATTTTCATAGTTATGTGTATGTACATAGGCATTAAATATTATTTTGTTGCTCGTGGGGTAGGTGCGCGTAAAATTGAGTGTATGGGCGCTCAATTATGGCATTCTACGGATAGGCATATGTGAGCCTTATTTTCTTTTTGCGAGATTTATGTGTTGATGTGTGTGCTTTGTCTAATTTCGAGGACGAAATTCTTTGCTAGTGGGGAAGTATGTAACACCGCGTGTTTTTATTTATTATTTTAATTAATTAATTGGAATTTTTTAGAAAAATAAAATTTTGAATTTAATAATTTTTATTGGCTAAATATGTTGGTTATGATTTTAGAAGAACATAACTTCAAACGGTTTCGAAATCGGAATTAAAATGGAGTTTGAATTGAATTTTTATTATATAGAAGAGTCCTTAAAACATAAAACTCTCTAAGAGTCCTAAAAACATAAAACTCTCTAGCAAAAAAAAATATTTAAACATATTAAAGGTTTTGATCGAGCTGAAATTTTTTGAAGAGCTTCCTCTCGCCTTCAGCTAATTCTCTGCAAAATTTCATCTAATTCCAACGGTCCGATCATCCGGAATAAATGTTTTAGTGTTTGTATATAATTATAACTCTTTTCTTAATCAAACTCTTAATCCTTTATATATCAACTAATACGAGGCTTGGCTTTTCAAATACCTTTTTTTCAAACTTTTCAACCAGAAAACCTCTCCAAAATTACTCCCTTTCATCTACAAACCATAGCCCCAAACTTATTCAAGATTTCAACCTTAGATTAGAAGGCCTATTTGGTGTTTTCTCGAGTTTGGGCTAGAACTTGATTGGATTGTTTTCGCGAGAGGAACGTGATGGTGTGATTAGATTTTGAGTCTCAATTATTTGATGATTCATGTTGGATATTTTGGTGGTTTGAGGTATGGGGTTTTACACAGTATGCTCCTAAATCTCGCGAGTATTATTCTCGTTGTTTTCATGTGATTATTGACTCATATTTGAATTGCTAAATTCATTGGAATCTGGAAATTTTGTTTGGAATCTATTTATGATTCATGTGGTATTATTATTGTGTTGAGCATGTTGTCATGAAGATTTTAATATGGCACGGAGGTTGGGCACCCGCCAATATTCCTTTTTCCGGATATGCTAGAATAATGCGTCGGCGCGGTACGTTGGTGAGGCCTGGTGACCCGGTTAATGTGTTGTTGAGAAATTATAGTGATATAAATGCTATTGATATTCGCATTTGATTTGAATATTCGTATTCATATTGTTACGTTTTATTCATCGCTATATGTTAGGTACCGTATGTATCGATTTTTGATGTTGAGATTTAATTTGAGGAAGTTAGAATTTTAACGACTTTCGGATCGAGTGGGGGATTTTGAGAGCATGTGGTACGCCATTATTTTCATAGTTATGTGTATGTACATAGGCATTATATATTATTTTGTTGCTCGTGGGGTAGGTGCGCGTAAAATTGAGTGTATGGGCGCTCAATTATGGCATTCTACGGATAGGCATATGTGAGCCTTATTTTCTTTTTGTGAGATTTATGTGTTGATGTGTATGCCTCGTCTAATTTCGAGGGCGAAATTCTTTGCTAGTGGGGGAGTATGTAACACCCCGTGTTTTTATTTATTATTTTAATTAATTAATTGGAATTTTCGAGAAAAATAAATTTTTGAATTTAATAATTTTTATTGGCTAAATATGTTGGTTATGATTTTAGAAGAACATAACTTCAAACGGTTTCGAAATCGGAATTAAAATGGAGTTTTAATTGAATTTTTATTATATTGAAGAGTCCTCAAAACATAAAACTCTCTAAGAGTCCTAAAAACATAAAACTCTCTAGCAAAAAAAAATATTTAAAAATAAAGAACGGTCCGATCGAGCTGAAATTTTTTAAGAGATTCCTCTCGTCTTCAGCTAATTCTTTGCGAAATTTCATCTAATTCCAACGGTCCGATCATCCGGAATAAATGTTTTAGTGTTTGTATATAATTATAACTCTTTTCTTAATCAAACTCTTAATCCTTTATATATCAACTAATTCGTCGCTTGGCTTTTCAAATAATTTTTTTTCAAACTTTTCAACCAGAAAACCTCTCCAAAATTACTCCCTTTCATCTACAAACCATAGCCCCAAACTTATTCAAGATTTAAACCTTAGATTAGAAGGCCTATTTGGTGTTTTCTCGAGTTTGGGCTAGAACTTGATTGGATTGTTTTCGCGAGAAGAACGTGATGGTGTGATTAGATTTTGAGGCTCAATTATGTGATGATTCATGTTGGATCTTTTGGTGGTTTGAGGTATGGGGTTTTACACAATATGCTCCTAAATCTCGCGAGTATTATTCTCGTTGTTTTCATGTGATTATTGACTCATATTTGAATTGCTAAATTCATTGGAATCTGGAAATTTTATTTGGAATCTATTTATGATTCATGTGGTATTATTATTGTGTTGAGCATGTTGTCATGAAGATTTTAATTTGGCACGGAGGTTGGGCACCCGCCAATATTCCTTTTTCCGGATATGCTAGAATAATGCATAGGCGCGGTACGTTGGTGAGGCCTGGTGACCCGGTTAATGTGTTGTTGAGAAATTATAGTGATATAAATGCTATTGATATTCTCATTTGATTTGAATATTCATTTTCGTATTGTTACGTTTATTCATCGCTACATGTTAGGTACCGTATGTATCGATTTTTGATGTTGAGATTTAATTTGAGGAAGTTAGAATTTTAACGACTTTTGGATCGAGTGGGGGATTTTGAGAGCATGTGGTACGCCATTATTTTCATAGTTATGTGTATGTACATAGGCATTATATATTATTTTGTTGCTCGTGGGGTAGGTGCACGTAAAATTGAGTGTATGGGCGCTCAATTATGGCATTCTACGGATAAGCATATGTGAGCCTTATTTTCTTTTTGCGAGATTTATGTGTTGATGTGTATGCTTCGTCTAATTTCGTGGACGAAATTTTTTGCTAGTGGGGAAGTATGTAACATCCCGTGTTTTTATTTATTATTTCAATTAATTAATTGGAATTTTCGAGAAAAATAAAATTTTGAATTTAATAATTTTTATTGGCTAAATATGTTGGTTATGATTTTAGAAGAACATAACTTCAAACGGTTTCGAAATCGGAATTAAAATGGAGTTTTAATTGAATTTTTATTATATTGAAGAGTCCTCAAAACATAAAACTCTCTAAGAGTCCTAAAAACATAAAACTCTCTAGCAAAAAAAAATATTTAAAAATAAAGAACGGTCCGATCGAGCTGAAATTTTTTAAGAGATTCCTCTCGTCTTCAGCTAATTCTTTGCGAAATTTC
The DNA here is from genome assembly GCA_949130495.1 of Sambucus nigra. NCBI lineage: Eukaryota > Viridiplantae > Streptophyta > Magnoliopsida > Dipsacales > Adoxaceae > Sambucus > Sambucus nigra. The sequence continues at coordinate 643,898,591 of OX422211.1, read as the reverse complement.
ATCTAATTCCAACGGTCCGATCATCCGGAATAAATGTTTTAGTGTTTGTATATAATTATAACTCTTTTCTTAATCAAACTCTTAATCCTTTATATATCAACTAATTCGTCGCTTGGCTTTTCAAATAATTTTTTTTCAAACTTTTCAACCAGAAAACCTCTCCAAAATTACTCCCTTTCATCTACAAACCATAGCCCCAAACTTATTCAAGATTTAAACCTTAGATTAGAAGGCCTATTTGGTGTTTTCTCGAGTTTGGGCTAGAACTTGATTGGATTGTTTTCGCGAGAAGAACGTGATGGTGTGATTAGATTTTGAGGCTCAATTATGTGATGATTCATGTTGGATCTTTTGGTGGTTTGAGGTATGGGGTTTTACACAATATGCTCCTAAATCTCGCGAGTATTATTCTCGTTGTTTTCATGTGATTATTGACTCATATTTGAATTGCTAAATTCATTGGAATCTGGAAATTTTATTTGGAATCTATTTATGATTCATGTGGTATTATTATTGTGTTGAGCATGTTGTCATGAAGATTTTAATTTGGCACGGAGGTTGGGCACCCGCCAATATTCCTTTTTCCGGATATGCTAGAATAATGCATAGGCGCGGTACGTTGGTGAGGCCTGGTGACCCGGTTAATGTGTTGTTGAGAAATTATAGTGATATAAATGCTATTGATATTCTCATTTGATTTGAATATTCATTTTCGTATTGTTACGTTTATTCATCGCTACATGTTAGGTACCGTATGTATCGATTTTTGATGTTGAGATTTAATTTGAGGAAGTTAGAATTTTAACGACTTTCGGATCGAGTGGGGGATTTTGAGAGCATGTGGTACGCCATTATTTTCATAGTTATGTGTATGTACATAGGCATTATATATTATTTTGTTGCTCGTGGGGTAGGTGCACGTAAAATTGAGTGTATGGGCGCTCAATTATGGCATTCTACGGATAAGCATATGTGAGCCTTATTTTCTTTTTGCGAGATTTATGCGTTGATGTGTATGCTTCGTCTAATTTCGAGGACGAAATTCTTTGCTAGTGGGGAAGTATGTAACACCCCGTGTTTTTATTTATTATTTCAATTAATTAATTGGAATTTTCGAGAAAAATAAAATTTTGAATTTAATAATTTTTATTGGCTAAATATGTTGGTTATGATTTTAGAAGAACATAACTTCAAACGGTTTCGAAATCGGAATTAAAATGGAGTTTTAATTGAATTTTTATTATATAGAAGAGTCCTAAAAACATAAAACTCTCTAAGAGTCCTAAAAACATAAAACTCTCTAGCAAAAAAAAATATTTAAAAATATAGAACGGTCGGATCGAGCTAAAATTTTTTTGAAGAGCTTCCTCTCGTCTTCAGCTAATTCTCTGCAAAATTTCAAGTAATTCCAACGGTCCGATCATCCGGAATAAATGTTTTAGTGTTTGTATATAATTATAACTCTTTTCTTAATCAAACTCTTAATCCTTTATATATCAACTAATTCGTGGCTTGGCTTTTCAAATAACTTTTTTTCAAACTTTTCAACCAGAAAACCTCTCCAAAATTACTCCTTTTCATCTACAAACCATATCCCCAAACTTATTCAAGATTTCAACCTTAGATTAGAAGGCTTATTTGGTGTTTTCTCGAGTTTGGGCTAGAACTTGATTGGATTATTTTCGCGAGAGGAACGTGATGGTGTGATTAGATTTTGAGGCTCAATTATGTGATGATTCATGTTGGATCTTTTGGTGGTTTGAGGTATGGGGTTTTACACAATATGCTCCTAAATCTCGCGAGTATTATTCTCGTTGTTTTCATGTGATTATTGACTCATATTTGAATTGCTAAATTCATTGGAATCTGGAAATTTTGTTTGGAATCTATTTATGATTCATGTGGTATTATTATTGTGTTGAGCATGTTGTCATGAAGATTTTAATATGGCACGGAGGTTGGGCACCCTCCAATATTCCTTTTTCCGGATATGCTAGAATAATGCATAGGCGCGGTACGTTGGTGAGGCCTGGTGACCCGGTTAATGTGTTGTTGAGAAATTATAGTGATATAAATGATATTGATATTCGCATTTGATTTGAATATTCGTATTGTTACGTTTTATTCATCGCTATATGTTAGGTACCGTATGTATCGATTTTTGATGTTGAGATTTAATTTGAGGAAGTTAGAATTTTAACGACTTTCGGATCGAGTGGGGGATTTTGAGAGCATGTGGTACGCCATTATTTTCATAGTTATGTGTATGTACGTAGGCATTATATATTATTTTGTTGCTCGTGGGGTAGGTGCGCGTAAAATTGAGTGTATGGGCGCTCAATTATGGCATTCTACGGATAGGCATATGTGAGCCTTATTTTCTTTTTGCGAGATTTATGTGTTGATATGTATGCTTCATCTAATTTCGAGGACGAAATTCTTTGCTAGTGGGGAAGTATGTAACACCCCGTGTTTTTATTTATTATTTTAATTAATTAATTGGAATTTTTGAGAAAAATAAAATTTTGAATTTAATAATTTTTATTGGCTAAATATGTTGGTCATGATTTTAGAAGAACATAACTTCAAACGGTTTCGAAATCGTAATTAAAATGGAGTTTTAATTGAATTTTTATTATATAGAAGAGTCCTCAAAACATAAAACTCTCTAAGAGTCCTAAAAACATAAAACTCTCTAGCAAAAAAAAATATTTAAAAATATTGAACGGTCCGATCGAGCTGAAATTTTTTGAAGAGCTTCCTCTCGTCTTCAGCTAATTCTCTATAAAATTTCATCTAATTCCAACGGTCCAATCATCCAGAATAAATATTTTAGTGTTTGTATTTAATTATAACTGTGGTGACTATTATTATGCAACACAAATAAATATGAAAGAGGTAACAATCAAGAAAAGATAAGTAAGATGCCAATCACACAACAACGGGTATACGTGGTTCAGCAAATAGGTGCCTACGTCCACGGTGGTTCAGTCAGTGTTATTTCTCTATATTCTGAAGAATAAGTACAGAGAATACAACTTGTCCTTTACCCCGGACTTAGGGTTTAATTTATACATGTATATGTTGGAGTAGCGGGGGTGATGGGTTCCTTCTTATTAGCCATCTCCCCTACATGGGATCATGCTCCCTTCCAACTTCTCTTCATGGGATCGTGGGGTAATCGGATGAGTACAAGAGGTGATGGGCCTGGGCTTTGGGCCGCTAAGGAGGGGCTACTCGTCCAGGCCTTATGGTGCTAAATTCAGGGTACCCACAATTGTCCCTAAATTTGTTGGGCCATTTTTACAGGTCCAATGAATTTAAATAATCAGCTATTATGGTCGGTTTCTTTGAAAACTGTGAAGTTGCTTTGGCGGCACCCGCTTCGCTATCCGTGCGTTATGATTAGACTTGAAAGCTTGTTGGAATAAGACACATTTTCTCTTCGTCGCTCCAGCTTTTCCAGCAATCTTCTATCTTCTGAGAACTCTTAAGCTTTGTACCTTCTGTTTTCGGTCTCCACTCTCGTCGCTTCTTCGCCATTTGACCTGATCTTCTGTCTTGTAAGTCTCTCGTTCCCTTTTCTCGAGTTTATAGTTTTTCTTGTATTTTTCCAATGGCGAAGATTGGAAATAGGTCAGTAACTGAGTTTAGAAAATTCTACAGTATTCCTGAGTGGGTAGAGATTGAGTGTTGTGCCTCGCCGCCTAGGAACGTTAGGGATATAGAGGATGGACATTGGATTCACGTACTGTTGCTTTCCCAGGGGGGTCTTACCTTTCCCCCTAATGGTCTGTTTCTGCACTTCTTTAGCTATTTTGGTATTGTGCCTGCACAATGTTCGCCCAACGTATGGAAAATAGTGAACGGCGTGCATAGGATAAATCAATTGTACGGCACAAGGTTAGGGCTTGCCGAGGTCTGCTTTTGTTATTCTTTTTATCGAACGAGTTCAGGTGTCCTGTACCTTAAGGCTAGGAGCCCTGATAGGGTATTGGTAGTAAATTTACCTGATTCCCATAAGGACTACTGGCAAGAAGGTTTTCTTGTTAGGAATTGGCAATTCTCCCCCCAATTTGAAGGGTCGAAGTCTGAGAGGTTCACTGTTCCCTTTTATGGGGAAGAATATATAGGTAGATGTTGTATTATTGTTTCAACCTTTGCTGACTTTGTTATTTTTCTAACCTCTTCTTGCTTTCTCTTTTACAGCGAGGGCAAAGAACTTGGAGCCTGCTCTCAGCGAGGTTAGTATCTCGGAACTGGTGAAAGCTTGGAACATCAGGGAACCTTTGGGTGACGGCGAGCATCCTAGGTCTGCTGCTTTTCTGCATGAATACAAGAACACAGGCTCCAGCTTCATAGCCCGACCTGTGGATAGTGTTCCGGACTTTGACTCTTTCGAAGAGATTTCTGCTGAGCCCATCCAATTGGACGAAGAGGAGAGCAGCTCGGAGAGTGAGCCTGCATGTGTTAGTAATTTGGGTGCAGGCAGTGTTGACAGTAGCAGTTCTTCGAGCACTTCCAGCAGTTCTGGTGAAGCGATGCCTCCCATGAAGAATTTAATCAGAGATGATGATGATGATGATGATGATGATGTGCTTCTTGCCCAGAGGTCCAAGAAATCGAAGACTGCCTCCGGGGCCATAGCTACTGGTTCTCGGCCTTTTTCTCAGGAGCAAGAGAAGAAGAAGAGAGAGGAGGAGCAGGCGAGAGAGAGAGAGAGAAGAAAAAGGAGGAGGAGAGGAAGAAGGTGGAAGAGAGAAAGAGAATGGAGAAAGAAAAGGAGGAGGAGAGGAGGAAGATGGAACTGAGGACCAAAACTGGTCAAGCCTTGGTCCCAGTATCTGCCTTGCCTGAGGGGGCTTCGGTGGCCACCTCTCCTTAACTTGCCCCTGCGCTGCTCTAGAGGGCAGTCCTCCCTGCAGATCGTGAGAGGGCGTCGGGGTCCGATCAACTGGCTTTGCAAGCTAGCCAGAGGCTTGCCTTGGTAAGGTTCCTTTTCTAATTCTCAACTTCCTTTAATCCGTTTTGATGGTTTCTTCTTTCTGATCCTTCCCTCGTTTTTTGCAGTTTGTGACTGACTTTGCTGTGCTCTATCGCTCTCGCGACGAGATGGAACAGCAGAAGTCTACTCTGGTGGCCAGGGGTTCTCAGCTGGAGGCTGATCTGAAGGCTGCTGATGCGGCTCGAGCTTCATCCGCCTCGGCCCTTGCTAATTCTGCTCGCGAGAGAGATAATGCTGTCAGGGAGCTCGGCGAGCTGAGGAAGTCCTATGATCTGGTATGCTCGAGCAAGCTAGACTTTTCGGAGAAGAACAGGGTTCTTGTCGAGCAGCTGGAGGCGGAGAAAGCCCAGGCAGCCACTCTTAAAGAAGACTCGTACAATTCTGGCTGGGCTGCTGCGTATGAGGACGCCGAGGTTCAGATAGGCTATATTAGTCGTCTGAACTTCAAGAAAGGGTGGAACAAGGCCCTCGTGGCCGCTGGGGTGGATGTTGCATCCCCACTCTTTGACGAGCATGATCCAGGGCCAAAGCCAGTCGTGGATGAGGACCCAGCCCCAACTGTTGAAGGCACCAATCCTGTTTCTCAGGCGACTCCTTCTGATGCTCCCTTGGTCGAGGGGGCAGTGGACACCCCTGCAGAGGGTAATGCCCCTGCTGATGCTGATAAGGACAAGGGTCCATCCACCGAGGTTGATAATTGATAGGGCTTCTTTGTAACTTTTTTTCTTTTTTGATCTGATGTAACCTCGCTCATTATCAATGAAAATACTTTATTTTTGTTTATGCTGATCTCTTTATTTTCTCTTTTTACTTGTAGTTGGTTGATGTGGATGACTATATTCCTGTTACCTCCCAATTAGGTAGGACTCTGGGTCCTAATGCAAGCCCTGCAGTTCGCCATGCCTTTGCTAGGCTTTGCAGGTTTGCTAAGTCAAGGAACCAGAAATATAAGGACCAGTCCGAGCTGGTGGCCAAATTGAAGGACATGTTCCAGGAAATGGAAGAGATCGGTGCTTCAGTGAAAGAAGAAGTTAGCGAGCTGAGAGAAAAGTTACTGGAGGCCACCGAGATCAACCAAGTCGTGGAGTTTCTTCAGCGGGAGAATGACGACCTGAGGCGGGAGGTCTCGAAGCTTAAGGAGCATTCGTCGAGCACCGCCTCAGCAGTCCTACAAGGCTCTTCCTCGTCGCGGTCTGCTCGGCCTCCCCTCCCGCGTGCTGGTAGGATTACACGGGGTAGGTGTAGGGAAGTTGAGGAGCAGCGTGAGAGGGAAATGGAGGAGCTGCGCGGCGATGTCCGACGATCTTATGTGACTGCTGCTGGGCTCCAGAGGGACGTCACCCGACTGCGGAATCTATTCAAGAAGGGCCCTCGCCAAGTGTGGACTGATGGCTATGATCAGGGCTGGCTGGATGCTCCCACAAGATTATCGGAGTTCGAGGAGATTTCCTTCATCAGGGGGTGGTTGAGTGCTCTCAAAGAGCTGCAGGTCCCGAGGAACTCGATATTGTGGTATCGGCACGAGATGTCCCCCTCTACTCTGATGCCCAATCCATTCAGGCGAGATGATCGATGGATTCCCATCGATGCTATTCCCCGGTGACTACTGGAGTTGGACTCAAATGAGGTCGTGGAGGAGTTCGATCCTGCTCCTGATGATGGGAGGAGAGCTAAAGTTGCTGACTACCTTGCTCGGAGGCTTCCACCTTCTTGATATTTTATTTTTTAATAATTGTAAATGCTTTGGGCGAGCTTTGCCGACTAAACATGTACTATTATTGTTTGTAAATATAAAAGATTAATGGAAAGTTTGAGTTTTGGGCGATTTTGCCGACTAAACGTGTTCATCCAATCTTTTTTATATTTTTGCATCTTCACAATCTTTTTTATCTTGTCATGTGAGTGCCTGCCCAGTCCAGTATTAAGAATACCATTGTGCCCTTTCTTTACCTTTTAGGTCGTGTCGTCACACTCCCTTAGGCCTAAGTGGGGCAATTGGCGAGGACACACCTGTTATTGGATGTCTTCATCCGGTTAGGATTTTGTTTAACCAAAGTAGGTTTGATGCCTAAGAATGCTCTGTAGGGCTTCATATATTGCCATGGGCAATGCTAAGAGGTCTGTTGTGCTTCATGACGATGACCTGAGGAGGGGTGTTCCCCTGCTATGTCAACCATTATACCTGTCATTTGAAAAGGATGTGCAGTAAGATATAATTGTTACTTTTTAGAGAGTGATCAACTGAGAGATTTTCATTGGTGAATTGAGAAATAAACTGTCTTTTCCCATAATGAGTACAATAAAAGATCAAACAATAGAACTCCTAAAAGTAGAATTTCTTGAGATTAGCTGCGTTCCATGCTCGTGGTATCTCTCTGCCCTCCATCGTTTTCAAATGATAGGCACCTTGCAGATCGTCTCTAATTATCTCATAAGGTCCTTCCCAGTTCGGGCCCAGTTTACCGTCTGATGGCTTCACTGTGTTTCCCAGGACCTTTCTTAGAACATAGTCCCCAACTTTGAATTTCCTCGGATTGACCTTTTTGCTGTAGTTCTTCGTGAGCTGTTGCTAATAGCTCGCTAGTTTTACTAGGGCAAGTTCCCTGCGCTCGTCGGCCAAGTCGAGTTCAGCGAGCAAAGCCTGATCGTTCTGACCCTGCTCGACAAGGTCGGATCTCATTGTAGGCAATCCTGCTTCTAGTGGGATGACCGCTTCCATACCATATGCTAGTGAGAATGGCGTTTGACCTGTGGCTCGCCTAGGAGTCATTCTGTACGCCCATAGGACATGTGGTAGCTCGGTTGTCCACGCGCCTTTTGCTCGCTCTAACCGCTTCTTCAACCCAGCGATCACTGTTTTGTTGGAAGCCTCAGCTTGTCCGTTGCTTTGAGGGTAAGCTACCGAGCTGAAGTGGTGCCTGATCCCGTGTTGGTCGCAGAAGTTCTGAAAAGGGCCACTCTCGAACTGTGTTCCATTGTCAGTGATGATGGTTCTGGGGATCCCGAATCGAGTGATTTTTCTCCATATGAACCTCATCATGTCAGCATCTCAGATGTTCGCCAGTGGTTCTGCCTCGATCCACTTGGTAAAGTAATCAGTTGCGACCAACAGGTATTTGCGATTGCCGGCAGCGGTGGGAAGTGGTCCCACGATGTCCATTCCCCACTGGGCGAAAGGCCAGGGGCTGGTCAGGGATTTTAACTCGCTGGTGGGCTGGTGGACCATGGGGGCGTGAAGCTGGCATTTTAGGCATCTGCGGACATATACTGCGGAGTCCCTTTGCATATATGGCCACCAATAACCTTCCTTCATTGCTCGGAAGGCTAGAGACCTTCCTCCGACGTGACTCCCGCAGATTCCTTCGTGAAGCTCGTAAAGCACTGTCTTGACATCGCCTGGGTGGACGCATCTAAGGTAGGGGCCGGAGAAAGATCTTTTATACAAGTCGCCTCCCGTGGATAAGTGAAAGCGAGCAGCTTTGACTCTTATCTGGTGGGCAGTCCTCTTATCCTCTGGGAGCGTTCCGTTCTTCAAATAGTCTCTCAAGGGATCCATTCAGCTGGGGGCTAGTTCCAATTGGAGTATTGGTTTCGCTTTGGTCAGCTCGCAGTTGGGGTAAATGCTCGGGCAGCTGAGGAAATCGATAGGGATTATCCTTTTAAGGCTGGAATCAACTGCCGAGCTCAGGGCTACCAAGGCGCCAGCGTGGCTGTTCTGCCCCTTGGGAAACTGTTGGATGTTGATTTCTTCAAAGTTCGTCATTAAGTTTTTTACCAAGGAGAGGTAGGCTTCCATCCTCTCATCCTTCGCGTTATAGTCTCCACTTATCTGATTGGAAACTAGTTGCGAGTCTCCGAATACGTGTAAATTCTTTGCTCCTAGAGTTTGCGCCCTTTGGAGACCTGCTATTAAGGCTTCGTATTCTGCTTCGTTGTTGGAGGCTGCAAATCCCAGCCTGATTCCTTGCTCGAGGACTGTATTTTCTGGAGTGATGAGAACAATTCCTACTCCTGCCCCCTTTGAGTTGGAGGCTCCATCAACGAATAGCTTCCAGCTTCCCCCTGTAGCCTGGCTGTTTTGTTCTGTTGGCTTAGGCTGGTCGAAGGGTTCTTCCCCAGTGAATTTAGCTATGAAGTCAGCAAGGATTTGACCCTTGATAGCTGTCCTTGGTTAAAATTGGATGTCAAACCGGCCGAGCTCGACTGACCATTTAGACAGTCTGCCCGACAAATCCGCCTTCCTTAGGACAGCCTTGAGGGGGTGTGATGTAAGGACAATGATCGTATGAGCTTCGAAGTAATGCTTCAGTTTCCTCGAGGACATTACTAGGGCGAATGCGAGATTTTCCAATGGCAGGTAGCGCTGCTCGGCGTCTAGTAAGGTTTTGCTCGCGTAATAGACTGGATGTTGGATCCCTGTAACTTCACACATTAGCGCTGAGCTGATAGTATGGCTGGATACAGAGAGGTAGAGGTACAAAGGGTCCATTTGTTGTGGTATGACAAGCAGTGGTGGGGAGCTTAGGTAGGACTTGAGCTCGTCTAATGCTTGTGAGCAACCTGGGGTCCATTCTACTGTTTTGTTGCCTTTTAAGAGTTGGAAGAAGGGCTTGCATCTCTCGGAGGATTTAGAAATGAAACGATTTAGAGCAGCGAGCATTCCAGTGAGCTTCTGTACATCGCGGATTGTGCGAGGAGGTTGCACCCGTTTAATTGCATCAATCTGGTCCGGATTAGCCTCTATGCCACGCTTGCTGACCAAATACCCAAGGAACTTTCCTGACTGGACACCGAAGGAACACTTGCTCGCGTTGAGTTTCATTCGGTACTTCCTGAGGATTTCGAAGGTACTTGACAGGTCCGAGAGGTGATTTTCCTTCTCCTTGCTCTTGACGAGCATGTCGTCGATGTAGACCTCCATCGTGTCTCCCATCTGATTCTTGAACATTTTAGTAACCAGCCGCTGATAGGTTGCCCCTGCATTTTTTAGCCCAAAAGGCATGACCTTGTAACAGTATAAACTAACCGTCGTGATAAACGTCGTTTTATCCTGATCTGGTGCATACAGGGGAATCTGGTGATAGCCTGAGTATGTGTCCAGGAAACTCATTCATTCGTGAGCTGCAGTGGCGTCTACTAGTTGGTCTATTTTCGGAAGGGGGAAGCTATCCTTGGGGTAGGCTTTGTTGAGGTCAGTGAAGTCTATGCAAACTCTCCACTTCCCGTTGCTTTTTGGAACTACCACTGGGTTGGATAACTATTTGGGGAATTGCACTTCCCGTATGGACCCTGCATCCAGCAGTTTTTCGACTTCTTGTTCTATTGCTTTGGCCTTCTCGGGAGCAGTTCGTCGTGCCTTCTGTGCTATCGGCTTGAATGTGGGATTGACGTGCAACCGATGGCAGACCATATTGGTATCGATTCCTGGCAGCTCATAGGGTTCCCAAGCGAAAACATCTATGTTGCTTCTGAGTAAGGTTAACAAATCCTTTTGCTCTTGGTCAGTGAGTGAGGTCCCGATCAGGAAGACTCTGTTGTTGTCGCCTTCTCTAGCAATTACTTCTACCAGGTCCTCTACAACACGCTCGGAGGGGAGGAGCCTGGTCTCTTCCACTCCGGGCCTTCCATATTTTAATTGCTATTTGGAAGGGATTGCACCTTCCTCCACTTTCTCGCTGGTCTGAACGGCTTTTTTCTCTGGCTTTGGCCGGATGGCCGCTATGAAGCACTTTCTCACCATCGCCTGGTCTCCATGTATCTCCATCACTCCCCGCTCGGTGACATATTTGAGTTTCTGGTGGTAGGTCGAGGAGACTACCTTCATTGCATGAAGCCATCCCCTGTCGAGGATGGCTTGATACGGTGAATCGATGTCGACCACCAAGAATTCGATCATTTTCGAAACATTTCCAGCAAGCACTGGTAGTACTATCTTGCCCAGAGGCATGGTCATTTTCCCAGCGAAGACGACCAGAGGAACAGTGGTTCCCTTTAGGTCGGCGATGTTCAACTTCAATTTTCTGAACAGGTCGATGTACATTACTTCGGATGAGATTCCTTGATCGACGAGCAGCCTGTCGATATCAAAGTTGGCTATCCTGAGTGTAATGACTAAGGCATCGTGATGTGGGGTCCTCACTCCCACAAGATCTTCATCCGTGAAAACAATATGCTTGTTGTAGTTGATGTCCTCTGCTCGCCGGCGTTTTCCTGCCTGTGATTTCGCTGGATCAATTTGAAAAGCTTGCATTACCGCTGTCAGCTTCTTTACCTCCATCCGAGATGAGTTACCCTGGATTTGCTTAACATCGGATACTCCATGGATTACTGCGAATTCGTGTCCGGTGTCGTCTTCCAATACGTTGTCGGGTTTTGCCTCCTTGTGGACAGTCACTCTCTCTACCTTCCTTTCCACAAAGTCATTCAAATGTCCGGATTGGGCCAACTCCTCGAGGTGGGACTTAAGAGCCTTGCAGTGCTCGGTCTTATGTCCTCCTTCTTTGTGGAAGGTGCATCTCAGCGCATTGTTTCTTTTCGATGGGTCTCCTCCCATTTTCCGGGGCCATTTGATGAACGGCTCATCCTTGATCTTCGCGAGAATTTTATAAATTGGTTCTTTGAAGACGGTGTTGACCGCCTGGAACGACTTTGCAGCGTCAGGGCTCCCTCCGTTCTTAGAGCCATTCTTGCTCCCATTCTTTCCTCCTTTTTTTTTGGTTATCAACTTTCTCACTTCCCTTCGTGGCGAGCTTGGCTCGACCGTTTTCTCCTACGTTAAGGCGGGTGACATCTTCCACCTTTGCGTATTTCTCAATCCGGGCCATCAGGTCATCAATGGTGGTTGCTTCCTTCTTTGTCAAGGACTGGTAAAGGAGGGAAGAGCTAGGTAGCCCAATTTTGAATGACGCCACTGCCACCTCTTCCGCGCAGTCCTCGACTTCGTTGAATAACTCCCAGTACCTCTTCGCGTAGTCTCGGAGTGTCTCCTGAGGAGTTTTCTTCATTGTCAATAGAGCATCCATCCTTTTGGGATGGGAGCTGTTGGTGATGAACCGGGCCGTAAAGAGCTCGGCCAGGGATTTGAAATTTCTGATGGATCGGTGAGGGAGTTTCTCGAACCATTTCTGGGCCACGTCATGAAGGCTCGAGGGAAAAATACGGCACATCAGTGCATCTCGGTGATTCCAGAGGGTCATAGCCTGCCGGTACTGCCTGATATGATCAATGGGATCAGTCTTCCCGTCGTAAATCTTGAACCTTGGAATAGCAAACTTTTTGGGAGCTTCTTCTTCTTCAATTTCCCTCGTGAAGGGCGATTTCATCTGGGTCTTGAGGGCTCTCCTGGCGAGTTCTCTGGTTGACCTGGTGCCGCGGTGAGCTGGATGTTGGTCCATTTCTCTGCGGACTAGGTTCCATATGTTGTCGTCGCTGCGAGCAGGGCTCTGATAGCGGTGAGCTTTTCTCAGTTGCTCGCGGAGGTCGTCGTCTGAGTCGCCAGCTTTGAACCCTTGATATTGCCGCCTAGGGCTCCTTCCACGGCTGCGAGATTTTCTCGCCTGAGGGCTAGGAGTGCGATAGGGGCGTCTCCTGGTATCAGGACGTAGTTCTTTCTCCAGTTTTTCCAGTCTTCTTTTCAAGCGAGCATTCTCAGCCTCATACCTGCGAGAAGACTCCCTCTGCTCGTGGAGCCTTGCTTCGTATGCATCGATCAATCTGGATATCTGAGTGGACCTTGCTGGTCCATGACTTTCTTCTGAGGTTGGCCTTTCTAAGCGAGCCACTTGATCTGAACGTCGGACTTCAGACCTAATCCTGCGAGGAGCGGGTGGCTCCTGAATATCTCCTACTTGAGGAGCGTTGCTGCTGTGACCAGACATCTTAGATTTTTTCTCGGCGTGGGCTCTTCTTAGGGAAAGATAAACGTTTCCCACAGACGACGCCAATTGTGGTGACTATTATTATGCAACACAAATAAATATGAAAGAGGTAACAATCAAGAAAAGATAAGTAAGATGCCAATCACACAACAACGGGTATATGTGGTACAGCAAATAGGTGCCTACGTCCACGGTGGTTCAGTCAGTGTTATTTCTCTATATTCTGAAGAATAAGTACAGAGAATACAACTTTTCCTTTGCCCCGGACTTAGGGTTTAATTTATACATGTATATGTTGGAGTAGTGGGGGTGATGGGTTCCTTCTTATTAGCCATCTCCCCTACATGGGATCGTGCTCCCTTCCAACTTCTCTTCATGGGATCATGGGGTAATCGGATGAGTACAAGAGGTGATGGGCCTGGGCTCTGGGCCGCTAAGGAGGGGCTACTCGTCCAGGCCTTATGGTGCTAAATTCAGGGTACCCACAATAACTCTTTTCTTAATCAAACTCTTAATCCTTTATATATCAACTAATTCGTGGCTTGGCTTTTCAAATAACTTTTTTTCAAACTTTTCAACCAGAAAACCTCTCCAGAATTACTCCCTTTCATTTACAAACCATAGCCCCAAACTTATTCAAGATTTCAACCTTAGATTAGAAGGCTTATTTGGTGTTTTCTCGAGTTTGGGCTAGAACTTGATTGGATTATTTTCGCGAGAGGAACGTGATGGTGTGATTAGATTTTGAGGCTCAATTATGTGATAATTCATGTTGGATCTTTTGGTGGTTTGAGGTATGTGGTTTTACACAATATGCTCCTAAATCTCGCGAGTATTATTCTCGTTGTTTTCATGTGATTATTGACTCATATTTGAATTGCTAAATTCATTGGAATCTGGAAATTTTATTTGGAATCTATTTATGATTCATGTGGTATTATTATTGTGTTGAGCATGTTGTCATGAATATTTTAATATGGCACGGAGGTTGGGCACCCGCCAATATTCCTTTTTCCGGATATGCTAGAATAATGCATAGGCGCGGTACGTTGGTGAGGCCTGGTGGCCCGGTTAATGTGTTGTTGAGAAATTATAGTGATATAAATGCTATTGATATTCGCATTTGATTTGAATATTCGTATTCGTATTGTTACATTTTATTCATCGCTATATGTTAGGTACCGTATGTATCGATTTTTGATGTTGAGATTTAATTTGAGGAAGTTAGAATTTTAACGACTTTCGGATCGAGTGGGGGATTTTGAGAGAATGTGGTATGCCATTATTTTCATAGTTATGTGTATGTACATAGGTATTATATATTATTTTGTTGCTCGTGGGGTAGGTGCGCGTAAAATTGAGTGTATGGGCGCTCAATTATGGCATTCTACGGATAGGCATATGCGAGCCTTATTTTCTTTTTGCGAGATTTATGCGTTGATATGTATGCTTCGTCTAATTTTGAGGACGAAATTCTTTGCTAGTGGGGAAGTATGTAACACCCCGTGTTTTTATTTTTTATTTTAATTAATTAATTGGAATTTTCGAGAAAAATAAAATTTTGAATTTAATAATTTTTATTGGCTAATATGTTGGTTATGATTTTAGAAGAACATAACTTCAAACGGTTTCGAAATCGGAATTAAAATGGAGTTTTAATTGAATTTTTATTATATAGAAGAGTCCTCAAAACATAAAACTCTCTAAGAGTCCTAAAAACATAAAACTCTCTAGCAAAAAAAAAATATTTAAAAATATAGAACGTTCCGATGGAGCTGAAATTTTTTCAGGAGTTTCCTCTCGTCTTCAGCTAATTCTCTGCAAAATTTCATCTAATTCCAACGGTCCGATCATCCGGAATAAATGTCTTAGTGTTTGTATATAATTATAACTCTTTTCTTAATCAAACTCTTAATCCTTTATATATCAACTAATTCGTGGTTGGCTTTTCAAATAACTTTTTTTCAAACTTTTCAACCAGAAAACCTCTCCAAAATTACTCCCTTTCATCTACAAACCATAGCCCCAAACTTATTCAAGATTTCAACCTTAGATTAGAAGGCTTATTTGGTGTTTTCTCGAGTTTGGGCTAGAACTTGATTGGATTATTTTCGCGAGAGGAACGTGATGGTGTGATTAGATTTTGAGGCTCAATTATGTGATGATTTATGTTGGATCTTTTGATGGTTTGAGGTATGGGGTTTTACACAATATGCTCCTAAATCTCGCGAGTATTATTCTCGTTGTTTTCATGTGATTATTGACTCATATTTGAATTGCTAAATTCATTGGAATCTGGAAATTTTGTTTGGAATCTATTTATGATTCATGTGGTATTATTATTGTGTTGAGCATGTTGTCATGAAGATTTTAATATGGCACGGAGGTTGGGCACACGCCAATATTCCTTTTTCCGTATATGCTAGAATAATGCATAGGCACGGTACGTTGGTGAGGCATGGTGACCCGGTTAATGTGTTGTTGAGAAATTATAGTGATATAAATGCTATTGATATTCGCATTTGATTTGAATATTCGTATTGTTACGTTTTATTCATCGCTATATGTTAGGTACCGTATGTATCGATTTTTGATGTTGAGATTTAATTTGAGGAAGTCAGAATTTTAACGACTTTCGGATCGAGTGGGGAATTTTGAGAGCATGTGGTACGCCATTATTTTCATAGTTATGTGTATGTACATAGGCATTATATATTATTTTGTTGCTCGTGGGGTAGGTGCGCGTAAAATTGAGTGTATGGGCGCTCAATTATGGCATTCTACGGATAGGCATATGTGAGCCTTATTTTCTTTTTGCGAGATTTATGCGTTGATGTGTATGCTTCGTCTAATTTCGAGGACGAAATTCTTTGCTAGTGGGGAAGTATGTAACACCCCGTGTTTTTATTTATTATTTTAATTAATTAATTGGAATTTTGGAGAAAAATAAATTTTTGAATTTAATAATTTTTATTGGCTAGGGATGAAACTGAGATAAGAAAAGCATGGTCTAGGAGTTCAATTTTATTTGACTTGCCTTATTGGAAGAGTAACCTGATGCCTTATGTATTGGATGTGATGCATGTGGAGAAGAACATCACTGAACATATGGCAAGAAAGGCATGGTTTAGGAGGTCAATTTTAATCATTTTAATGATTATTTCAAAATTTATGACATAACCTGAATATGAAATAATTATTAGATTATAACTATTCCAATTATTTGAAACAATTCCTAGTTTGGCTTATGATATGGATTTTTATTCTTCTAATGTCATTATTTTGTATTCTTGTAGTACTTTTTTATTATCGGATGACCATTTAACGCTTTTTATTCATTTGGATTTGATCAGTTTTGGGGGATTTGAATCAATCTTGGTTGGTTGGTTAGTGAATATGTGAATATGTATTCTTCTAATGTCGTTAATTTGGTTTAGTAAATATGTTAAACTAATTCATTATTTATATTTCTAAATCATTTTCTCATATATATGTTTCTACTAATAAACTTTTTTGCAGGAAATGTCTACATCAGGGCGTCAGGGAAGCGGGGCCGTGGAAGGTTCGTTTAGAACTAGGCCCCCAAAGTGTAGAAAGTTGGGGACCGTAGTGGAGAACAAGACGGCCTTACAAGATAGGGCTTTAGAATTGCCGAAGACGATTATTAGCCTTGGGTGCACTGATTGGAGGAAGTTGCCCTATGAGCTTAAGATGGCCATTTGGGGGGCATTACAGGTACTTGCACACTTTCGTTTTGCTTTGTATTTATATTTATATTTTATTTTATTTTATAATTTAAATTCTACTAACTCACTTTATTTTTGTTTCGTATTTGTTTGACATAAATAATTCAGCTTGCCCCCATGAGCATGCGACTCCACGTTGAAACAACGAAGAGATCAATATAAAATGTGGAAGAAAAATATGCGTGCACGGTGCTTTGGTCGGGACTGGGAGTCCATGTTACAACGTAGGGACACGTAGGCCTGTCAATGGATCGAATTTTATCCGAATCCGAATCCGATCCATTTAAGCGAATATGGATCATGCCTAAAATCCGATTATCTGATTACCCAGTTACCCGATTATCCGTTTATTAAATGGAGCGGATTTGGATTCATATACTCCGATCCGTTAATAATCCGATCCGATTAATATTTTTAATATATATATATATATATATATATATATATATATATATATATATATAATATTTTTAATTAATATATATTATATTTAATAATATTTTAAATATATATTATAATAGTTCTTTATTTCATTCTCTATTTTTTTGGAACATTTGCAATATAAATTTATGATATAAGAGCTGAAAATAAAAATGTTGCAAGTCAAGTTTAACATAAACGGAGACTTCGATAATTGGATCGGATCCGAATCCGTTTAACATAAACAGATATGGATTTGGATTTGCCTGATCCGATCCGATTATAAACGGATCGGATCCGAATCCGAATTCGTTTAACATAAACGGATATGGATTTGGATTTGCTTGATTCGGTCCGAATCCGATCCGTTTACAGGCCTAGGGACACGGTACCTGATAAGGAGCCAATCTCATTGGAAAGATGCCAGCAGTTTGTCAATAATTAGATCTCGGAGAGGCAATTATGCTCTCATGAATCGGGGAGGGAAAATCAGGCCAAGAAGGTCGACGTGCCCTATTCCGGGCGTACGCCTTACATCAAGGTGGATCATAGGATGGTAAGTTTTGAATGTTCTTTCATTTTAGTTTTATTTTATTCTATTTAGTGATAATTACATATTAATTCACTAGTTTTGCATTATTTTATTTCAGGAGACGGAGAGTGGTCTTGGGGGAAAGCCACATAGGCTCGATGCCTATGTGGCAATTCAAATAAAGAAATGGAAGGATAGGGAGGTGGATCCGACAGTGGCCGACATTATTGTAAGTTATAATTTTAATTACGTTTTAAAAATAAAAATTTATAATCACATATTTTTTTATTCATTTATCTAATCGTGTAGTTTTTTATTGTTTTAGGAAAAGGTTAAAGAAGTGAACAACTCGCAGAGTGATGCCGACAAGGCATCTGTGGCTACGGATGCACTAAGCCAAGTGCTCATACAAGATCATAAGGGATGTACTCGGGGGTGAGATCTCGGATGGGAAAGTTTAGGCTCACTAGTATTGCGTCGAGCAACACTGGGCTGGCATGTAAGGTGGACGAGTTGACGACCAACAACACCGAGAAGTTTGACAACTTGGAGAGAACAATGCATAAAATGTATGCGTTTGTTAAGCGTTCTCTTAAAGGCCATGTTGAGTCTAGGTCAGGGACGGGCAAGGAGAAAGTGGTGGATGAGGGGGCCACTGATCCATCTTTCACACCCTCATCCTACGCGATACCCCCCTCATCTCCATATGACATATTTTCCACCCCCACCCATACCCCATCATCCTAAGGCCATTTACCATAATTGGCTTGGATAGAGTGTATATAGTAGACAGACGGGGTGGCGATTGAATAACTAAGGGGTTGAGGGACCCAGACGCAATGAAGGATTATGAGTGGGACAAGAATGATAGGGAGGCTTGTTCCACGATTCAGTTGTGTTTGTCTACGGAGAATAAACATAACGTTGTGATCGTGACTTCCACTAAGGTGATTTGAGTAAATCTTGAGAAGCTTTATTTGGAGAAGCCTTTTACAAATCAGATTAATCTCAAAAAGGAAATCTACCAATTTTGTATGGTCCCGATTCCTTCAGTGCAAGACCACCTCAATGAGTTTAATAGGCTTCTATCAAAACTATCAAACATGGAGGTGGAGATGGAGGACAAGGTTGTGTTTTTTTGGCTTCTCTTCCCGAGAGGTACAATCAGTTGGTGACTATGATAATGCACGAAAAGAAATGTATTATTTTAAATTAGGCCTTGTCAACCCTTATCTCCAATAAAAATAGGAGGAAAGTGGTTGAGGGTGACGGTGATATTGCAAGCCTATTCATTAGAGGAAGACCAAAAAACTGAGGTTCGAGGAGCTTTAGCTCCAAGTCATAGGGGCACAAGGAACGAGTATGTTACAATGGTCACAAGATTGGGCACATCACTCAATACCATCCCAAACTAAATAATGTTAAAATAATGGAGAAGGTTCAAGATACATCAACAATGATGACGAATGCAAGTGATTCAGAGGATGTCGGCGATTTTGATCTCACTTCAAAAAATAATTTTGGAGAGTTATTTAATGACTTTTGGGTTGTTGATTCTAGTTATTTAATTCATCTGTGTCCCAATTGGGATTATTTTTCCTTCCTATAAAGAGGTGAAAATGGATTTTATTTTGATAAGCCTTCAAAATTTTAGAAACTGTATCAATCAAAATCAAGACATATGATGGGTTGGTGAGAACTTTGTGTGGAGTTCGATACATTCTAATTCTTTGGGTGAAGCTTATGTCGGTGGGTGAGATAGACTCCATGGGTTACAAGGTTGTAACATCTGGTGAAGCTATGCGGTTCATTTCAGGTTCTCTTGCGATGTTAATTATTATGGGCACCAAGGTGAGGAATTTACATGTTCTACAAGTAATGCATTAACATGTGGAGCTATTTTGGGGTATTTTATGTAGAGTGAAATCTCGCATTCGAAGATTAACAATAGAGAACTAGTAAATCATGGCTTGCATAATGGGAAGAGTTGCGATCTTGACTCTCAATTGGGCTGTGAGGGGACTACACAACATCCTGGGAGAGTGAAATATGCTTTTAGATGGTAATCGAAATTATAGCAGTCCTTACGGGGGAGATAGATCTATGAGTAGATGCACGACATTAGATTTTAGTAGTCATAATGGAATTCAGATAGTCCATTTTAGATCCACAAAAATGAGTGGGAGGAAAACATTGGGTCATGACAGGGATGCGAGGGAAATTCGGGGGCGCCCTAGTCTCTAAAGGGAGAAAAATTCGCTTTCAGTTACCAACCAATGGTTGAGGGAAGGTTGGCGAAGGTTGCTGGATGTGATGTCTAAACGGGAGATTGAGATAGCGCTATGGAGCATTATGGGTTTGATAAATATGGTTGATGCATTCTTGTGGTTGCACAATATATGCATCGGTTGCGGTGGGAGCTGAGGGTTAGGTTTGAGTAGGCCTCAAGTTGTGCCAAAAATATTCATTAATATTGCCGCCTTAAGAGGAAATTTTAGATCTTGAATTTGTAAAAATTTTGTTCAAGTTAGGTCGTATTTTTTTATATAAAATTGTCCATTTCTCATGTAAAATTGAAGTTCTATTTAAATTGTAAATGTCTTAACTTAGAGTTACAAGTTGCAACCCTCATTTATAGTTTTTTGTCTTCAAAAAATTGTACAAGTATAATATACTCATGCTCCCGATGACATTTGAATTTTCTTATTCTGTGCTACAACAAACATGTTGAGCCTAGTCCAATTGGTCTCCATAAATATTCATTAAAATCATACCGTATCATGCATGCCATTTTCCCCTTGTTAATCAATGAGTATAAAAGTATTTGTGTAGTGGACTTAGATTCCCCCATGCATTAGAATGAATGAATGAAGCCAATTTATAGATGTTTTGAATTAGGCACATAAGTGTAATCCAAATAAAGTAGAATGGTTAAGATCAAAGTTACTATTTCAATTGTAAGCACCTACCAAGTAACTATTCTAATTATAGCTACCTAACATCCACATGTTTCACATGTCCAAAATAAGAACCTAACATCCATATGTTTCACATGTTTTTACTCACGAACCATGATAGGGGAGAAATGGTATCTAATCCTATTATTAACGTATCTTAGTTTGGGGGAGATTTATCTTAGGGGGAGACGTCTTTCTAAGTAGGTCATGCGTTTGATAAAGGGGAGGGGGAGTAATGAATTAATTGCATTTAATACTTTGATATTCCCTATGCATTTGATGAGGTTGCTTAAGTGTGCAGGTATTCTTCTAAAGCGGCATCTTTAAAAGGCAAAGTGTTTAATCCTTGGGTTGAGTCAAGTTTGGGTGGGTTATGTTTTGAGTCTAGTAGAGCTTGACGGCCCTTTAGGATTTTTGTTTGGTTTTTGTCCCGGAATAGCCAAAGGGGGAGATTTGTAAGGACACAAATTTCCAATTGAGTCCTTGTATTGTGTTGGCTCAATTCCGGACAAAAAACATTTATTCATAGGATAGTATGTCATTGTAATATTCTCAAGCCTATGAAGTGTTTGTTGAAGACGTAGCGGCAAAGAATATAAAGCTTCATCAAATATGCCGGTTTGCGTGCCTCGTTTCTACGTCAACAGCTATAGTTCCATGCTCCCAAGGTATGAATGCAATTATATATATATAGGAGCTTGGGACAAGTTTATTGGGTGTTAAGTTTAATAAAAAAACTGTGTTTTATTTTCAGAAAAATTTAATGAGAGCTTTAATTCAAAGTATATAAAGTTTCTGGGCCATAAATCAAATTTTATAAAAATTTCTGGAAATCGTTCGAAATGTCGTTCGAACGAGTTTTTCGTTCGAACCGGGTTTCGTTCGAACGAGTTTGCCAACGAGTCTAAACTAGTATGTCGTTGGAAACCTCGTTAGAACGAGAGATTTGAAAACCCCGGAATTTTGACTATTTAATTTTCTCAATTAAAATCAAACTTGTAATAATTTCCTTTTATATAAAAACACGAGATGATGCGGAAGCGTAAAACGTGATGGTTCAACTAAAACAAACAAATACCAAATATTAATTTTCTTAAACAAATTAAACTAAAACCAAGTGAAATTAAATCCAAGCCCTAGAATTTGCCTAAGTCATGATTATCAATATTTCAAAGTTAGGCCAAACCAATTTTAGCAAATGACTTGAATTAAACAAATTTACCCAATATTTAATTAAAGTCCAAATTAAATTGAGTGTGATATTTAAACCAAATTTTATCTTGAATTATCCTAAGCATGCGTTCTAAATTATAGTGCAAGATAAAATAAACCAATCACACTGCGCTGCGATGTACGAGGAAAAACCCAAGACGGGAAAAAACCTCGGACGGCCCTAGCCACAAGTCCACTAGATATGGATTTTACAAATACAAGACAAAAGACTTACTTCCTCAAATCGAACCCTCTCAAGCCTTGACGATCCTTCTTGTAGACACCTCTTCCTAGCGGACAACCACGGAACTCCACCACAATCTCGGAATCCACCGATCGGACTTTGTATGGTCACCGTCACCCATACACGAAGCCTTTCTCCGTGTGGGTAAAACAACATAGAAACACTCCTTCTTTCTTTGTGGGTGGTGGAAGCAAACCCAAAACTTCTCTTCTTCAATTCGGTAGAGAAAAACCGGTGCCAAAACTCCAAGCTATTGATATGTATATAGGTCAACTTGGATAAACATTATGGGTGTAAAACTAGAGTGATAACTAAATTTCTCTTTGAAGACCTCACTCAAAACATGAACATTTTCCTAAACAATTTTTGCTCTCAAACTCTCTCTAAGAGATAAACTAGGATGGAAAATGTGTTTCCCGTCCTTCATAAAGTCTGAAAAAATCAGTTAAGAAACAAGTGGGAAAGTGGGTTAAAAACTGCCAAAAACTGCCAAAAAACTGTTCCCGCCTAGCAGTTCGTTCGAACGACATTTCGTTCGAACGAACTCTCGTTCGAATGAGACTTCTAACGACGCACCAGTATGGACTTCGTTAGAATCTCGTTGGAAACCTCGTTAGAACGAACTTTCTCGTTCGAACGACAGACCAGTTTAGACTCGTTGGCAAACTCGTTCGAACGAAACCTGGTTCGAACGAAAAACTCGTTCGAACGACATTTCGAACGATTTCCAGAAATTTTTATAAAATTCGATTTATGGCCCAGAAACTTTATATACTTTGAATTAAAGTTCTCATTAAATTTTTCTGAAAATAAAACACAGTTTTTTATTAAACTTAACACCCAATAAACTTGTTCCAAGCTCCTATATATATATAATTGCATTCATACCTTGGGAGCATGGAACTATATTTGTTGACGTAGAAACGAGGCACGCAAATCGGCATATTTGATGAAGCTTTATATTCTTTGCCGCTACGTCTTCAACAAACACTTCATAGGCTTGAGAATATTACAATGACATACTATCCTATGAATAAATGTTTTTGTCCAGAATTGAGCCAACACAATACAAGGACTCAATTGGAAATTTGTGTCCTTACAAATCTCCCCCTTTGGCTATTCCGGGACAAAAACCAAACAAAAATCCTAAAGGGTCGTCAAGCTCTACTAGACTCAAAACATAACCCACCCAAACTTGACTCAACCCAAAGATTAAACACTTTTCCTTTTAAAGATGCCACTTTAGAAGAATACCTGCACACTTAAGCAACCTCATCAAATGCATAGGGAATATCAAAGTATTAAATGCAATTAATTCATTACTCCCCCTCCCCTTTATCAAACGCACGACCTACTTAGAAAGACGTCTCCCCCTAAGATAAATCTCCCCCAAACTAAGATACGATAATAATAGGATTAGATACCATTTCTCCCCTATCATTTCTCCCCCTTTTTGTTCAGGAATAGACAAAGGTAAAGAACTAATAAACTGCATGTTGAAGCTTAAGGTGATAAGGCAAAGACAAACAAATATCATATATATATATATATATATATATATATATATATATATATATATATATATATACCAATAATTACATGCACATATATATAGATATAAACACTCAAATGACACACACAACATATAATAGGAGTCTTTCACACTCGTATGGCAAAAATGTGTCATATGGAAACGGAAGTGTTGGGTTGTGAACTAGTAACGATCAAATTTAGACCCAAGCACTTAAAACATGTTCACGGAGTTCTCATTTGATTGCAAACTTCATCACATTTAAATATAACCTCATGTGACAATATAGATTGAACTCAATGAACAAACATACACAATGCATACAAGCCTAGCATATTGATGATTCTACAAACCAATAGAGTCATGACATGAAATACGCAACTAGGATAAACGGACATTATGCAAACCGTTGATATACCATCCAATTTCCCTCAATATGCATTTATATTAATTTTAATGAATATATCAATCAAACATATACCTTGGCAATTATTTTTCTTTTTAATGCCATTTTTCTATTTTTAGGCCTTTGGACCACGTATTTCTTTTAGGTCCATTCAAAACGGTGGCTTACAATCGCAAAGGATCACTTAGTCCTTTCGGAGCCCTTCCCCGTGCACATTGTATTTATCATGTTTTCGTTTTTCGCACAAATCTCACATGCAACGGATTTTTACATGCACTAGTCCCCCTAAGTCACAAATATGTAGATGACAAGATTGGAAGGAGAACACCTCACATAGCTCAAATATACATATGAAGTTAAAATTTCAAAAGAGCTCGTGCATGTGTGAATAGAGGCATATAAAAATAGAATCCATTTAAACAACACAAAATCCAACTACTCCATAAAAATATGATAAAGAACATTTTAAGGATTGACAATCTAAACCAAAAGTTCTAGCCACATGGGAGCGTTAAAGGAGGGATTCAAACACAAGTATATGCCACTTAAAGTGTGTCAAACCAAAATACACACAAAATAAAATCTCTTTGAGTTTTTAACATTTTAACCAAAAATAAATATATATACTCAAAAGGATAAACAAAAATCATTTGAATCTTTCATTAAGCTCAAATTATCAAGAGATAAAATCCAAATGATAAACAAACATCTTTTTGTATTTTTCATTTAATGCAAAAAAAATGAAGGAAATATAATACAAAAGATAAACAAAAATCATAATTCTAGCATGGGATAAGCATGGATCAAAGACTAGAGAATGATTAAACAAGCATACATTTAGCATGTGAATAAAGCATGAAGTACAAACGCTAAAGTATGCAAACACTAACACATTCATCCTTTAGATTTAGCAAGGAAGGAAGCATGTGAAAGTAAATGAGAATCAAAATCCCTATTTTGTAAGGCAACCAAGTCGGATTTCCTAACCCAAATTAATGAAGAATTACTATCTTGGGGTGTAGGAACTTTAACTACCGTGGTTACTTTACTATGGGATTTTCTAGGAATTCGTTTAAGATCAAAACAAAATTTCCTAAGATGACCTTTTCGACCACAATGTGTACAAGTAAAATCATGTCGAAAAGATTTACCTAAGGAGTGATCTTTAAAAGCATTCCTAGTAGATACTCCTAGCTGTTGGTTTTGGCTTTAGGATTAAATTCATTACAAGTATTGAAGCCTAAACCAAAAGTGTCATTTTTAATTTGGACCGTTCCTAACATTCTATCTAGTTTTTCGGAACGACACTCCAAATCAAATTTGACATTACTAGAATCTTTTAATTTATTTTCCAATTCTAAAATGTTAGATTCTAGTAAAACATTTCGCTCTTCAAAAGCAAGAAGCTCCATTTTCAAGGATTCCATTAAACCCCTAAGGCTATCTCTTTCGCCTTCTACATATTTAAGCTTCTCTTGAAGAGTTCTCTCACGTGTCCTAAGGTCTTCTATTAAAACATTTTCATCAACGACCTTGACACTCTCTCTTAAACTCGCTTCTAACTTCAAATTAGCTCTTTTCAATTTAATAGATTCTTTATATAATTCATGAAAAGCATTTTGAAGTTCACTCTCATTAACCTCTTCTTCATTTTCACTCTCTATTTCTTCTCCACTCTCACTATCATCAAAAACTAGGGAATCATGAACAATGACCTTGGAAGTGGCATGTGCTATCGTGTCATCAATCGATGAGTTCTCACTATCACTCACATGACTAGCCATAAAAGCCACAAAATTTTTCTTAGTGGGGGAATCGGGCTTCTCTTCCATATAACTATCACTAAGGGTCGCATTGTATGAAATGGGTCGCTTACCCTCTTTCCTTAGTTTAGTGGGGCACTCATAAGCCCTATGGCCATAACCTTCACAACCAAAACATTTATTAGACTCGTCCCTATCTAAATTTTCATTACTAGGTTTAGGGATCTTTTCGGCTTTAGAAATCTTCTCGTTCTTGTCATGTTTAGAAGATTCAAATTTCTTAAAATCATTTTTAAACTTGTCTTTGTTAATTTTAAGAAATTTTCTAAATTTACGAGCAAACAAAGCCATATCTTCCGAGTCACTATCACTCTCGCTCTCTACTACTTGTTTGACCTCTTTTCGGGCTTTTAAAGCAACGCCCTTTTCGATTTTCCTTTCAGTTTTAGAGGGAAACATGTCTAGTTCATAGGTTTGTAAATCACCTACAAGCTCTTCTAATTTCGTAGAGGCTAAAGTGGGTAAAGAATTTAAAACGTTCACCTTTGGAATAAATCTATCGGGTAGGGACCTTAAAATTTTCTTTACAACACGGTCGTCAGGTATTTTCTCTCCCAAGTTAAAAGATGAATTAACAATATCAGAAAGTCTAGCATAAAATTCATCAAAAGTCTCTTTTTCATTCATTTTGATAGTTTCAAATTGAGTGGTGAAGTTTTGGAGTTTTGAAGCTTTAACGACACTCGTTCCTTCATGAGTTAATTGTAAAATATCCCAAGCTTCTTTTGCGGTTTCACACGTCATAATGCGTCGGAATTCATCCGGTGTGACAGCGCTAAACAAGGCATTTAAACCACGGGAATTGAAATTTGCAAGTTTAAACTCATTTTCAGTCCATCTATCGACGGGTTTGGGAACACGTTCATTTTCAACTAAATGAGTTGGTGGGGACCACCCGTTAACAACAGACATCCAAACACGTTCATCGATAGATTTAAGTGCCGATTTCATTCGCGCTTTCCAATACGCGTAGTTTGAATCATCAAAAATAGGAAATTTTAAAAATGGGGAAAATTCCATTTTAGCCAAAAATTTAAAGGATCTTAACGAAATAATTTATCGTTTTTTGCTCTAATACCAATTTGAAAACCCCGGAATTTTGACTATTTAATTTTCTCAATTAAAATCAAACTTGTAATAATTTCCTTTTATATAAAAACACGAGATGATGCGGAAGCGTAAAACGTGATGGTTCAACTAAAACAAACAAATACCAAATATTAATTTTCTTAAACAAATTAAACTAAAACCAAGTGAAATTAAATCCAAGCCCTAGAATTTGCCTAAGTCATGATTATCAATATTTCAAAGTTAGGCCAAACCAATTTTAGCAAATGACTTGAATTAAACAAATTTACCCAATATTTAATTAAAGTCCAAATTAAATTGAGTGTGATATTTAAACCAAATTTTATCTTGAATTATCCTAAGCATGCGTTCTAAATTATAGTGCAAGATAAAATAAACCAATCACACTACGCCGCGATGTACGAGGAAAAATCCAAGACGGGAAAAAACCTCGGACGGCCCTAGCCACAAGTCCACTAGATATGGATTTTACAAATACAAGACAAAAGACTTACTTCCTCAACTCGAACCCTCTCTAGCCTTGACGATCCTTCTTGTAGACACCTCTTCCTAGCGGACAACCACGGAACTCCACCGCAATCTCGGAATCCACCGATCGGACTTTGTATGGTCACCGTCACCCATACACGAAGCCTTTCTCCGTGTGGGTAAAACAACATAGAAACACTCCTTCTTTCTTTGTGGGTGGTGGAAGCAAACCCAAAACTTCTCTTCTTCAATTTGGTAAAGAAAAACCGGTGCCAAAACTCCAAGCTATTGATATGTATATAGGTGAACTTGGATAAACATTATGGGTGTAAAACTAGAGTGATAACTAAATTTCTCTTTGAAGACCTCACTCAAAACATGAACATTTTCCTAAACAATTTTTGCTCTCAAACTCTCTCTAAGAGATAAACTAGGATGGAAAATGTGTTTCCCGTCCTTCATAAAGTCTGAAAAAATCAGTTAAGAAACAAGTGGGAAAGTGGGTTAAAAAATACCAAAAACTGCCAAAAAACTGTTCCCGCCTAGCAGTTCGTTCAAACGACATTTCGTTCGAACGAACTCTCGTTCGAACGAGACTTCTAACGACGCGCCAGTATGGACTTCATTAGAATCTCGTTGGAAACCTCGTTGGAAACGAACTTTCTCGTTCGAACGACATTTCGAACGACAGACCAGTTTAGACTCATTGGCAAACTCGTTCGAACGAAACCTGGTTCGAACGAAAAACTCGTTCAAACGACATTTCGAACGATTTCCAAAAATTTTAATAAAATTCGATTTATGGCCCAGAAACTTTATATACTTTGAATTAAAGTTCTCATTAAATTTTTCTGAAAATAAAACACTATTTTTTATTAAACTTAACATCCAATAAACTTGTTCCAAGCTCCTATATATATATATAATTGCATTCATACCTTGGGAGCATGGAACTATAGTTGTTGACGTAGAAACGAGGCACGCAAACCGGCATATTTGATGAAGATTTATATTCTTTGCCGCTACGTCTTCAAAAAAAACTTCATAGGCTTGAGAATATTACAATGACATACTATCCTATGAATAAATGTTTTTGTCCGAAATTGAGCCAACACAATACAAGGAATCAATTGGAAATTTGTGTCCTTACAAACCATATCCCACCAACCATATTTTTAATACTTACAATATTTGACTCACCAACTATAATTTTGAGCCATAAACTCTAACAAACACATCATTAGCTTATAATAAAGGTGTAGTGAGGCTGTTTAGATTTCTAATTTGGGCCCTTAAATTTAAATTGAAAAAATGATAACCCTTCGTACTAAAATTAAAATAACCAAACAATTTAAAAGGGTAAAATCTCTCATGAATATCATTTTGTATTTCCTTCACACTTATAATGTTCAGAGAGACTATAAAGATTAAGCTACCACTTTCTCTTCTTTTCCACTGTATTTATTTTCGTTCCATGAACTAATAAAAAAAATGTCTCCATCAATGAAATTCCACCTCCATACGTGAATCTTCTAAAATAATGATGTTATTCTTACCTTTCACAATGAATTTAGCATCTCAACTCTCAACCAAACCACTTAAATATGTTTTCCTGTATGACAGAAAATGTTGTGGATCATTAATGGCAACTAGATGTTAAAATACTCATTTAGGTAGTTTTTTTGGTGTATAAAGAAAATACGTTATAAACAATAGCCTTTTACATTTTAAGCGAAAGTAAAGTGCCCAAACTAAAAATTGAAAGGGCCCTTACCAACTTCCATAATAAAATGTAGAAACTGTTCACTAAAATTAAATTGATAAGTTCCACTGCAAGTTAAAGACTACCATATTTATGGCTAGAAACTAGTACAAATCAACTAATCAAAAAGAAAAGTGAAAAAAATATTATGGTATGTTTAAATTTTGGAAAAATTGAGTCATAATAAAAAAAATGTTGATTTTTTTATATATTGAGAGTAACTTTTGCGTTCGTAGTCGCTACACATTTCACAATCCAAACAAGGCAGTTACTTTACGAACGCCTCAGTTCTTTGCATCTAGCCATATTTTTTCTTGCCTTCCCACATACATCATAAACCTACACTATTTATGTGCTCTATATGGATGATTGGTTGATCATGCAACGCCTCGGTTGGAAATTTATGAAGGAATAATAATAAAATAAATTACGAATCCAAGTTACTTCATGGCACGTTCTAGGAACGCTGTTTTTTAGGAAATATTTCTCCCCTTTCGGATGAAAGTCGCGAGTACACAGTGGAGTTTGTAGTAGTAGTTTTCCTTCGGGATACAATGCAATGATGTTACTTGTTTAATGCAAAGTATGTACGGTTTGATCAAACAAGAACACTCTAAAATTTTAACCTGATAATGCCAAAGGGTAAAGGACAGAGAGAAGAGAACATGGCAATTATTGGTGTCCAAAACAAAGACATGGAACTCTTTTTAAGGTCATTTTAGAGGTTGTTCATGGACAGTCACCTCCTTTTAGGTGTTCAACTCAGCAGCTATTGGATCATATATGTTCAGAATTCATTCGATCACATGATCTTGATTTGGTGTCTCATCGTAAGCGAATGGACATGCCCTAAACGAATCACCACGAGTCAATCTAATGGTTCAAATCAACCCGTTTGGTTTATAAGATCCTTTGATCAGATCGATTAACCACAATCTTTGATTAGGTTGACTTTGACAAAACTTTGGTCTCCCACGCTTTGAGCAACGATGCGCATGTGTGAAGTGTCAAGTGTGCCATCAAAGCGCCCAATGCGCCCTAAGTTTCCCAATATCCCTTTAGCACGTCGTGCGAACGCGCTCTACGTGTTGCGATTGGTGGTGTTTTGCACCACAGCAAAGCACCAGCTCATAGACTCTTTAACAAGAAGACTAATAGTCATATTTTGTCTTTTATTATATACCTTTCACTTTCTTATAAAGTTTCTATGGAGGACATTTAAATCACACCCACCATATTTACACCTATTTTCTTTAGCGCGCTCTCTTTACAAGAAGACCCAATATAAAATTCCAAAATAAAACTCACTTACAGAATATTAATACTAAATTATATTCCCAAAATAAAAACTCAACTATATAATATTAATTACTCAATATTTTTTGAAAATTCCAACAATCCCCTACCATTTTAAAATGCAAAAAAATAATAAAGAATACTTTGAATATAAGGAATCGAAGATACAAGAGTATATAGACTATAGATCATTTGGCATTATCACTGAAATCTAGTACATAAATGATAATTGTCTTTCGGACTTAAACTCCCACTTAGTGAAAATAATTCAAAGCTTCATCAAGGCACTATGGTGAATGTATCTTGAACCAATGACCATTTGAGACGAACCAGAACCATTACACATATTGATCTATGTGTTGAAGAGTATTCTATTAGCACGCACATTTGTGGATTTTTTCTTACTATGATTTCACGAGTGTTTTAGGATCGATCTAAGTTCCATAGAAAGTGACCACACTTTCATCACTCATATAGGTAAATCAACTTTAATGATTCTATGAGTCACATATGTATGATTTATTAAGAAATAAACTTCATCCTCTATCATGCAGAATACCAACACTAGCCATATAGGAATGGACTTTTACATATAAGTTTCTAGTGTTCCATAACTATCATTTATTTGATTAGTACCACATTGAACTTTGTCTATATTTTTAAGATATAAGTTGGGTTTCCATTAAATATAATTGATTTATTTTATAGACCTTAGTCTCATTCCTTTTGAGGTGATATATATCATTTCTCTAACAAGACCTTTAGTTAGGGGATCTCCTAAATTCTTATTCATTTCAATGTATGCAACTATAATGACTCATTCGTTTAGTAATTGCCTTAAAAATTGATGTCTTAGACTAATGTGTAAGGATTTCTCATTATAGGTTTTGCTTGAAACCTTGTATATTATAGACTGGTTATCATAATTAATCATAATAACAGGAGATAGATTTTTCCATTAAGGAATATCAAACAATAAGTTTATAATCCATTCCATTTCTTTACTTGCATCTGCTACGGCTAAGAAATCTGATTGCATTGGTAAATCAGACACACACATTTGTTTCTTGGATCCTCAACAAATAGCCACTCCTCCTAGATTAAATATCCAACCATTTATAGACTTGGATTTTGATTCGAGGTTATTCCAACTAGAATCACTATATCCTTCTAATACATATAGTCCTCTTTAGGTATCTAAGTAATATAGAAACTGCATTCTAATGTTCTAATCCAGGATTAATTATAAATCTACATAGTATTCCTACCGCATAGGCAATGTCTGGTCTAGTGCAATGCGTTATATACATGAGAGTTCCAATGACAATGGAATATTTAGGTTAGTCCATTGTACGTCCAGTATTTTTCATTAATTTGATACTAGGATCAACTGGTGTGGTTGCTGTCTTAAGAGCAAAATGATTATATTTCTTAAGTACCTTTTATATATAGTGAGATTGAGATAATGCTAATGTATTATCATTTATTACTATTTTGATTCCTAGAATCGTATCAGATTCCCCAAGATCCTTCATATCAAAGTTTGATGATAGAAACCTATTTGATACTTGACCCAACTATAAGCATGTCATCCATATATAAGAAAATGATGACTCTAACACCATTGTCAAAGTTAGTATAAATACATTTATCAACATCATTTACTTTAAAACCATGCGATCATATTATCTTATCAAAATTTTCATGCCATTACATAGGATCTTGTTTAAGGCCATAAAGAGATTTAACTAGTTTACATACTTTCTTTTCTTGGCCAAGTAAAAGAAACCCTTCAGGTTGTTCCATGTAAATCTCTTCTTCTAAATCACCATTTAGAAAAGTCATTTTTACATCCATTTAATGAATCACTAAATTGTGAATAGAAGCAAGAGATATTAAAATCCTAATGGACGTTATATGTGCAACGGGGTGCATAAGTGTCAAAATAATCTATTTTATGTTTCTGTTTATACCCTTTAGGAACTAATCTCGCTTTAAATTTATTCATAGGATTCATAAAATACAATCCTATGAATAAATGGACAAAAACAGAAACATAAAATAGGATTAAATACAATCCTATGAATAATCTCGCTTTAAAGATTTTGTAATATTCATCTGGTGGATTTAATTGTAAACCTAATCTTAAACGGACAAAAACATTTATTCATAGGATTGTATTTAATTGTAATATTCTCAAGCCTATGAAATGTTTGTTTGAAGACGTAGCGGCAAAGAGTATAAAGCTTCATAATCATGCCGGTTTCGTGCCTCGTTTATAAGTCATCAACCATAGTTCCATGCTCCCAAGGTATGAATGCAATCATATATTGAAAGAGTTGGCGCTTGCGTTCAAATGATCAAATTATATTTAAAACACCTTTTTAACCCAAACAAACCCTAAACATGCAACTAGGTGTGATTGAAACAATATGAAATCATGCAAGAGTTATTCAAACACACATAATTAAGGAAAAATCCCCCACAGGGGCAAAACCATTTGTATATCACTATAATTTGTAAGAGAAACGGCTTACAATCGGATTACATTGAAATACAAGTTTTTGACTAAGAATTACCCTCAGGTATCGGATTCTGTAGTCGCGGCTGGAATTATCCCTTTCAAGTAGGGCTGCAATGAAGAGGAAGAAACGGTCCACTTCACAAGGGTTGAACAACAGCAATGGTGTTCTTGGGTTACCAAACTTGATTCACATAGATATAGAAGATGTGTGAATCTAAAAACCTAGAATCATAGGACTCAATAGGTGAAGACTTTAGGGTTGATATGCTCTGAAAAACGTGTGAAAGTCTTTTTGAAACCAACTACTGATCGTGGTTTAAATAAGGAGTCAAAACCCTAAAAAATCTGCTACACGATCTGGCAGAGTTTATCCTCGGTGGACCGGTCCGGGCCTTAGGCGGATCGGTCCGATAGCGGACCGGTTCTTTTAATTTGAAGCTGATTCGGTTCGCATTCGGTTCGGGGCTCACTGGCTTCAAAGAGCACGGCGGATCAGTCCGGGGCGGTCCGGTCCGGGTCTCAGCGGATCGGTTCTTTTTATATAAAGGCGGACCGGTCCGGGGTAGTCAGAGGCGGATCGGTTCGTTTTAATTTCAGGCGGACCGGTCCGGCTAACTGGATATCTGAATTCTTCCTTTCTTTTGATCTTCGGATTCCGTTGATGATGAATGGACTTTGAATCTTTGCAACGGTGTTACGGCTAATGACATATACAAGTATGTTGGACAAAAATGTCCTTACAAATCTCCCCCTATGTCTATGCCGGAACAAACATAAAAAATCCGAATTATCTATAATCACAATGCCTATACAAATCTACCCTTCCATGAACCCAAAACTGAAAGTGGTACAAATGACTAAGGCTGCATCGTTTGTTCTTCGAATCTTCAGAAATCTCACCGCTTTTCTCATCAGGGTGTGCAACATGGGATTATCAAAAGATGTACCTACACACATGAGACAAAGCAAATACCAAGTGACGTATCGAGTTTGAAATGAGATGACAAACATAAGCATATATATCAATTTAAGATGATATTCTCAGAATTTCAAAACTCCCCCATAATCAGATAATTCATTCTCCCCCTTTTTATGATGTCCCCCCCCAAATAGACAAATGAGAGAAAGAAATCAAGCAATCAAGTACCGGGGTGACACAAGGCATAAAATCACACCATGAAAGAACATAAAACAACCAAATCGGTGATAGCGTAAAAGAATGGGTGTGATCAAAATTCGATAGGAAAATCAAAGCATACAAACATGACATATGTGCATGATGAATATTGGATATTCCTAACGAATGAACTCAAATGCTTCCTTTGGTGTAAAAGAGTGGAAATATAAGATATTGACTATATCAAATCTACAAATCAAAGCTCAAAGTGATTTCTACACCAATAACGTCCAAAATGTTTTTCAGCTTTTTCAGGACTTTCAAGGAAGTACAAACCCGTTTATATTCTCCAACCAAACTCCCTCAGGTATTATTTTGAATAGAGGCATTCTGAATTCTCAAACTTTGGAGAATTGATGGTGAAACCTAAGTGGCCCATATTTGGCATGTATATCTTTTTATTGCCTTTAAATTTTTTCGGGCTCTTTTAACCTCTTTGGACCTCGGATAATAAAATACCTCCATTTTTTTAGGTCCATTTTAACGGTGGCTTTTGCGCAAAGAATAGGAATCAACTGTCGCAGCCCCTCCCCGTTATGAAAAAATATACACACAGTCTCACCAAAACGGTTTTTACATGCAATCCAATCTTGTCAAGTTTTATCGCATATTGTACATTGTATAGACAGAATTGAGATAGAAATACTCAAGCCAATATGTGATAGACAAGTGCAATAATCAAATATAGCAGTGCATGTGTGCATTAAAGGATATAGGAGTCAAATATGTAGGAAGATATCACTAATTACATCTCAAGGACTCCAATCAATGTTAAGCACATGGATGAAATGATGTAGCATCTCAAATCTCTACCAAACAGTCACATGGATATATGAAATGAAGTTGTGACTTGGCTATCTTAAATGCTCATCCAGAAAAGGTGCAAAACAAAAGAAAAAATCTTTTTGGATTTTTTTTTTTTAAAATTTAAAATCTTTTTGTGCTTTTCTTAAAATATTTTCTTAAAGGAAAATCTTTTTGTATTTTTTCAAAAGAAATATAAAAGCAAAAAGAATAAAACTAAGCTATACAACAAAGAATTGGTACATATAAAACAGACTAGCAATAGGAAGCATATGATATGAACATGAAGAAGCATCCTATTCTAGACACAGACCAACCCCTCAGTCAATTGTGCAAATCCCTAAAGATTTCCTAAGACTCTCAAATCTAAGGGCATCTAAAGGTTTCGTGAAAATATCGGCTAACTGACGGTCGGTAGGAACAAAACTCAGGGATACGACTTTCTCTTCAACTAACTGACGTATAAAGTGCTCACGTATCCTGATGTGTTTTGTGCGCGAATGCTGAACTGGATTGCGGGATATGTGTATCGCGCTCGTGTTATCACAGGAAATGGTCATGGTGTCCTGTGATATTCCATAATCCTCCAGCATTTGCTTCATCCACAAGAGTTGTGTGCAACAACTCCCGGCGGCTATGTACTCAGCCTCCGCAGTGGACAAAGAGATGGAATTTTGCTTCTTGCTCAGCCAGGAGACAAGAGCAGAACCAAAATAGAAACACCCACCAGAAGTGCTCCTACATCCATCTACATCCCCAGCCCAATTTGCATCCGAATAGGCGGACAGACGGTCATCGGTATCAAAGGAATACCAAATCTCGTATGAGAGAGTCCCACTCACGTATTTAATAATACGTTTTAGAGCAAGTAAATGTGACTCTTTTGGGGATGCCTGATATCGCGCACAGACTCCAACACTAAAGGCGATGTCGGGAAGACTGGCAGTCAAGTAGAGAAGACTACCTATCATACTCCGATATAATGTTTGCTCTAAGTCCTTGCCTGAAGTGTCCTTACTAAGCTTGGTAGTGGTACTCATAGGTGTATGTGCATGCTTAGCGGAGTCTAAACCAAATTTCTTCACTAGGTCTCTAGCATACTTGGATTGGGAGATGAACATCCCATCCTCTAGCTGACGAACCTGGAGACCAAGGAAGAATGTAAGATCACCAACCATGCTCATCTCAAACTCACTTTTCATCTCCTCCTCAAAGTGGTGAGCATGCTGGGAGCATGTGGATCCAAAGACTATGTCGTCCACATAGACCTGGGCAACCAAAATAGCACCGTCATCTCTTCTGACGAACAACGTCATATCTACTCCCCCTCTCTTGAAGCCACGAGCTAAGAGATAGGAAGTAAGCCTCTCGTACCAAGCACGGGGTGCTTGCTTCAAACCATACAAGGCTTTCCTCAGATAGTAGACGTGCTCAGGGTGCTGAGGGTCTTCAAACCCTTTTGGTTGTTCCACATAAACCTCCTCCTGTAGAATGCCATTCAAAAAGGCACTCTTGACATCCATCAGATACACCTTGAAGCGCAGATGACATGCAATGGTGAGCAGAAGACGGACGGACTCAAGCCTCGCAACAGGAGCAAATGTCTCCCCAAATTCTACACCCTCTATCTGTGTGTAGCCTTGAGCGACCAACCTAGCCTTATTTCGGATTATGGTACCATTTTCATCCATTTTGTTCTTAAAAATCCACCGGGTAACTATCACATTAATCTCACTAGGTCGGGGGACAAGTTCCCAGACATCATTCTTTTTAAACTGAAGCAACTCATCCTGCATAGTAGATATCCAGTGTTCATCCTTGAGTGCTTCTTTATGGTTCTTGGGCTCGACTTTGGACGTGTAGCAAAGATGTCTAACAACGTTCTCTAGCTGAGCACGAGTCTTGACCCCTAGAGTGGGATCACCAACATTGGCAGAAGGGTCATGACTCTTGCGAACCCAAGCAGGTGTGTCCCCTAACACAGGAGTAGGGTCCACAGAGTGTGAGAGAGGAACAGGTAAATCACTGTCAGAACAATCCTCATCCTCACACTGAAGGTTAGGATCAATAATCATCGGAGGTTCGTCATCTTGTACGGTGACGTTTATTGATTCCATAATCTTAGAGCTCTTCAGGTTAAAAACCCGGTACGCTCTGCTATTCGATGAATATCCTAGAAATATTCCCTCGTCGCTCCGGGAGTCGAACTTTCCTAATTCCTCTCTATCCCGTAGGATGTAGCATTTACTCCCAAAAACACGGAAATACGCCAGGTTGGGCTTCTTACCGGTCCACAACTCATAAGGTGTCTGTAGTGTGTGTGGACGCAAATAAACCCTATTCACCGTGTGGCATGCAGTAGACACTGCCTCTGCCCAAAATCTCCTAGAAACTTTACGACCTAGAAGCATAGATCTAGCCATCTCTTGGATCGTTCTATTCTTTCTCTCAACAATCCCATTTTGCTGAGGAGTTCTCACAGCAGAAAACTCATGTTTGATCCCAAGGCTATCACAGTACAAATCCACCTTTGCTTCCTTAAATTCAGTGCCGTTGTCACTACGTATTCTGTTAATAGTGACACCGTGTTGATTTTCCAGGACACGGCACTTGGTCGTTAAAAACTCTACAGCATCGGATTTCTCTCTCAGAAAACCTACAATGGAGTACCTAGAGAAATCATCTACCATCACGAGGATGTACCTCTTACCACCTAGACTCTCAGTACGAGTGGGACCCATAAGATCCATGTGAATCAACTCCAGAACTCGAGAGGTGGTAATGGAATGCAACTTCCTATGAGGACTACGAATTTGTTTTCCCAACTGACAGGGTCCACAAACCGTGGAAGTTGGCTTTCCGAGAGATGGTAAGCCGCATACTAGGTCTTTCTTAACAAGACGAGTCGAATCTCTCACGTTCACGTGACCTAGACGTTGGTGCCACAGATCCATAGGAGTGATCGTGGCGCTGTTGCAGACAAGTGAGGATTTGGGCTCAGTCCCATAACAGTTATCCTCTGTCCTCACCCCTTGCACTAATAGTTTACCGTCTTGATTATAGACCTTACAAGCTTCCCGGTCAAACTTTACTGCAAAGTCATCGTCGCACAGCTGGCTGATGCTGAGAAGGTTTACTTTAAAACCTTTGACGTACAAAACATTTTCTAGCTTAAGAAAACCAGGTAACTCGATAGTACCTCGTCCTATAATGCTAGACTTACTCCCATCTCCAAAGGTGACTCTGCCATCTTGATAATCCTCAAGAGTAGTAAAAAATGAGGCATCACCTGTCATGTGTCTGGAGCACCCACTATCAAAATACCATTGAGAGGTATTATGTGCTTTGAGAGCAACATGAACAACAAAAGCCTTTTTATCTTTCTTAGGTACCCAAGTCGAGGTGACCTTTTGTTTGCCTTTGTTGTTGTTGATTTTAGCTGGAATGTGAGAAGTATTCACTAACGGCAAAGACATCCGTCGGAATTCTTTCATCAAACTCTGAGTCGTGGCAGCTAAGAACTCAACTCGCTCTCTCAGACTAGAAAACTCATCAGTATGACGTGGTGGAGCAGTAGTACGTCGTGTTCGATCCATGCTATAGCAAGTTTCCCTAAGGTGGCCTTTTCTTTTGCAATAAGTACAAAAGAGCACAGTCAAAGGCGGACCTTGGTTTGCTTTTCTTGGTCGAACTCTCCTTCGAGGTTTTTTACGGTGACCATAAGGAGTTGTAGTAAATTCAGGAACTGGTCCAGGTGCAATTTGGGACGTGGAGGCACCATCATAACCAATTCCTTGTCGATCACCAAAACCTAAAGCGGGGCCGAGGAGCATCTTTCCCATCTTCCCAGATCTGTCCTCGATTTGTACCTTGACTTCCTGTGCTTTCTCAAGATCATGAGTCAGCTGAGCAACAAGGGCTTCAAGTTTCTTTCGAGTCTCCACGGAGGAATGGAGCTGACTCGTAAGACTAGCCACTTGTTTAGTCAAGTCCCCTCTCTCTCTCTCTAAACAAATTCACATTCTCGACACATGTAGATTCTCTCTCTCTCAGGGCGGTGCAGGTGGAGAACTCTCTTTCTCTCGCTTTCTTTAAATCTTCCTCTAAGTAGGTGATCTTAAGAACTAACGCTTTGTTACGCTTTTTAGTTTTAAAAGACTCAGAATATAACTCAGCGTAGGATCGTTGTATATCACTCTCGCTCTCACTTGTGTCATCCTCCCCCTCACTCACATCGATCTCACTGTCGAGGTGTCCCTGTGAAGCATCAACCTCAACGTCGTGAGGAGAACTAGGAGTGCTCACTTGGCTGGCCATGAATGCGGTGAAGTTACACTCATGCGGTGACTCATCTCCAGAATCCACCGTCTCGACCTCACTGTCGTCACTAAGGGTAGCATTAAGGACAACTTTCCCTTTCTCTTTATTCAGACGATTGGCACACTCAAAGGCTCTATGACCCCTACCATCACACTAAAAAAATCTCTCACTTTCTTTCAGAGGAGGATTTTTGGAATCTTTTTCATTTTTCTTTTCAAACTTATTTTTCTCAAATTTCTTTTTATCTTTAAAATTGCCATTTTTCTTAAATTTGAGAATTCTCTTGAAATTTTTTGCGAAAAGAGCCAAATCATCCAAGTCAAAATCGCACTCAGAATCTGACGTGTCAGTCTCTCTCTTTCTAGATGACTCTACTCTCTTTCTAGCTGACCCCTCACTCCTTCTCTCTTGGGCTTTAAGTGCAATTCCCTTATCTTTAGATTTAGCATTTTTAGGGAACATATCAATTTCATAAGTTTGCAAATCTCCTACAAGTTCTTCCAATTTTAGCGTATTTAAATTACCCATAGAATTTAGCACAGTGACTTTAGGGATAAAACGCTTAGGCAAAGAACGAAGAATCTTTTTAACAACTCTAGCATTTGGAATTTGTTCACCAAGATTAAAACTAGTATTCACAATGTCAGAAAGTCTAGCATAAAATTCATCAAAGCATTCAGAATCATGCATGGTGATTGTTTCAAATTGAGTTGTCAA
Organism: Sambucus nigra; assembly: GCA_949130495.1. NCBI lineage: Eukaryota > Viridiplantae > Streptophyta > Magnoliopsida > Dipsacales > Adoxaceae > Sambucus > Sambucus nigra. The sequence goes on along the minus strand of OX422211.1, from coordinate 643,858,681 downwards.
GTTTTGCAACTTAGACTCTTTCACAGCATTAGTTCCTTCATGGGTGAGTTGTAAAACATCCCATGCCTCTTTTGACGTGGTACACGTCATTATGCGTTTGAACTCATCAGGTGTGACAGACCTAGAAATAGCACTTAGACCCTTAGAATTAAAAGATGACCATTTAATTTCTTCATCAGACCAAGAAATGTCAGGTTTCAAGTTGGTCACATTATCAACAGTCACGGTGGGAGGAGTCCACCCTCGTTCAACCAAAATCCAGACACGTTCATCAATGGCTTTTAAAGCCGACCTCATACGGGCTTTCCAATAAGCATAATTTGTCCCGTCAAAAACAGGCATTTTATAATATGACTTCTCCATTTGAACACGCACTTTTTCAAAAATCAATTTTTTTAGAAAATTGATATCTTAGAAAAATTTTGCGGAAAAAGGAATACACGATAGATTAGCGTAACCTGCTCTGATACCAATTTGAAAGAGTTGGCGCTTGTGTTCAAATGATCAAATTATATTTAAAACACCTTTTTAACCCAAACAAACCCTAAACATGCAACTAGGTGTGATTGAAACAATATGAAATCATGCAAGAGTTATTCAAACACACATAATTAAGGAAAAATCCCCCACAGGGGCAAAACCATTTGTATATCACTATAATTTGTAAGAGAAATGGCTTACAATCGGATTAGACTGAAATACAAGTTTTTGACTAAGAATTACCCTCAGGTATCGGATTCTGTAGTCGCGGCTGGAATTATCCCTTTCCAGTAGGGCTGCAATGAAGAGGAAGAAACGGTCCACTTCACAAGGGTTGAACAACAGCAATGGTGTTCTTGGGTTACCAAACTTGATTCACATAGATATGGAAGATGTGTGAATCTAAAAACTTAGAATCATAGGACTCAATAGGTGAAGACTTTAGGGTTGATATGCTCTGAAAAACGTGGGAAAGTCTTTTTGAAACCAACTACTGATCGTGGTTTAAATAAGGAGTCAAAACCCTAAAAAATCTGCTACACGATCTGGCAGAGTTTATCCTCGGCGGACCGGTCCGGGCCTTAGGCAGATCGGTCCGATAGCGGACCGGTTCTTTTAATTTGAAGCTGATTCGGTTCGCATTCGGTTCGGGGCTCACTGGCTTCAAAGAGCACGGCGGATCAGTCCGGGGCGGTCCGGTCTGGGTCTCAGCGGATCGGTTCTTTTTATATAAAGGCGGACCGGTCCGGGGTAGTCAGAGGCGGATCGGTTCGTTTTAATTTCAGGCGGACCGGTCCGGCTAACTGGATTTCTGAATTCTTCCTTTCTTTTGATCTTCGGATTCCGTTGATGATGAATGGACTTTGAATCTTTACAACGGTGTTACGGCTAATGACATATACAAGTATGTTGGACAAAAATGTCCTTACATATATATATATAGGAGCTTGGAGCTTGTTTATTGGGTGTTAGGTTTAATTAAAACTGTGTTTTATTTTCAGAAAGAATTAATTACAACTTTAAAATAAGTTTATAAAGTTTTCTGGGCTAAAATCGAATTTTCCAAACTTTCTGGAAGTTCGTTCGATATATCGTTCGAACGAGATTGTCGTTCGAACGAGATTGCCAATGACTTCCCATTAAGGCATACTGGAACTTCGTTCGAAATGTCGTTCGAACGAGATTGTCATTCTAACGAGATTTCCAACGAGTTTCTAACGAGTTCATACTGGAACTTCGTTAGAAGACTCGTTCGAACGAAATGTCGTTCGAACGAGATGCCAGGCGGGAACAGTTTTTGGCAGTTTTAAGCAGTTTTTCTCCCACTTCTCCACTTGTTTCTTAACCAATTTTTCTCATACTTTATTATGTGCAGGAATAACATTTTCCATACTATCTTTTTCATATCCTACTAACTCCTAGAGAGTGTTTTGAGAGTAAAATAAAAGAGGGAAAAAGATCATGTTTTGAGTGTGTTTTTATCAAAGAGAAAAATATACACCACTCTAGTTTACACCCAAATTAGTTTCTTTCAAGTTCCCATATTCATATATCTTGCTTGGAGTTTGGCACCGGGTTCATCTCTTCCATTCAAAGAGAAGTTTAGGGTTTTCTTCTACATCCCATAAAGAAAGAAGAAGAGTTTTGTTGTGGCATTACCCACTTGGATAAAGGCTCCTTGCTCGGGTGACGGTGACCATATAAAGTCCGATCGGTGGATTCCGAGACCGCGGTGGAGCTCCAAGGTTATCCTCTAGGAAGAGGTATCTACAAGAAGAATCGTCGGGGCTTGAGAGGGATCGAGTCGTGTGTTGTAAGCCTTTCTATCTTGTATTTGTAAATTCTGTACTTAGTGGATTTGTGGCTAGGGTCGTTCGAGGTTGTTTCCCGTTGTGAGTTTTTCCTCGTACATCTAGGCATAGTGTGATTGATTTATTTTATATCTTGCATAATGAATTAGAACTCATGACTTAGGCAAATCCAAGGTCTTGAATGAATTAACTTGGTTTAAGTGAAAATGATTTTAATGCGTTAATTTAATTTCACTCGGTTTAATTTTAATTTGTTTATGTAAATTAAAATTTGTTTTAAGTTGAACCATCACCTTTTACGTTTCCGCATATATTTCAGAAGAAAATTGATTTCAAAGTATAAAAAGACTTTTTGATTTTTAAGATTGGGGGCTTTCAAATTGGTATCAGAGCCAAAGTGATAAATTATTTCGTTAAAAATCCTTTAAATAATTTTTTGCTAAAATGAAATTTTCCCCATTTTCAAAATTTCCTATTTTCGGTGGTTCTAACTACGCATATTGGAAAGCGCGAATGAAATCGGCACTTAAATCTATCGATGAAAGGGTTTGGATGTCTGTAGTTAATGGGTGGTCTCCACCAACTCATTTAGTTGAAAATGAATGTGTTCCCAAACCGGCCGATAGATGGACTAAGAATGAGTTTAAACTTTCTAATTTTAATTCCCGTATTTTGAATGCTTTGTTTAGCGCTGTCACACCGGATGAATTCCAACGTATTATGACGTGTGAAACCGCTAAAGAAGCTTGGGATATTTTACAACTAACTCATGAAGGAACTAGTGTCGTTAAAGCTTCGAAACCCCAAAACCTCACCACTCAATTTGAAACTATCAAAATGAACGATAATGAAACTTTTGATGAATTTTATGCTAGACTTTCCGATATTGTCAATTCATCTTTTAATTTGGGAGAGAAAATACCCGACAACCGAGTTGTAAAGAAAATTTTAAGGTCCCTACCCGATAGATTTATTCCAAAAGTGACCGTTTTAAATTCTTTACCAACTTTAGCCTCTACGAAATTAAAAGAGCTTGTAGGTGATTTACAAACCTATGAACTAGATATGTTTCCCTCTAAAACTGGAAAGAAAATAGAAAAGGGCGTTGCTTTAAAAGCCCGAAAAGAGGTCAAACAAGTAGTAGAGAGCGAAAGTGATAGTGACTCGGAAGACATGGCTTTGTTTGCTCGAAAATTTAGAAAATTTCTTAAATTTAACAAAGATAAATTTAAAAATTATTTTAAGAAATTTGAAACTTCTAAGCATGACAAAGTCGAGAAGATTCCTAAACCTATTAATGAACAATTAAATAGGGACGAGTCTAATAGGTGTTTTGGTTATGAGGGTTATGTCCATAGGGCTTCTGAGTGCCCCCACTAAACTAAGGAAAGAGGGTAAACGACCCATTGCATATAATGCGACCCTTAGTGATAGTGATAAGGAAGAGGGACCCGATTCCCCCACTAAGCCTAATTTTGTGGCTTTTATGGATAGTCATGTGAGTGATAGTGAGAACTCATCGATTGATGAAACTTTAACACATGACACTTCCAAGGTCATAGTTTATGATTCTCTTATTTTTTATGATAGTGAGAGTGGAGAAGAAAGAGAGAGTGAAAATGAAGAAGAGGTTAATGTGAGTGAACTTCAAAATGCTTTTCAAGAATTATATAAAGAATCTATTAAATTGAAAAGAGCTAATTTGAAGTTAGAAGATAGTCTGAAAGAACGTGTCAAGGTCGTTGATAATAGTATGTTGGTTGAAGACCTTAAGACACGAGAGAAAGCTCTTCTAAAGAAGCTTGAATATATAGAAGGCGAGAGAGATAGCCTTAGGGGTTTAATGGAATCCTTGAAAAAGGAGCTTCTTTCTTTTGAAGAATGAAATGTTTTATTAGAGTCTAATATTTTAGAATTGCAAAATAAATTAAAAGACTCTAGTAATTTCAAATTTGATTTGCAGTGTCGTTCGAAAAAATTAGATAAAATATTATGAACGGTCCAAATTAAAAATGACACTTACGGTTTAGGCTTCAATACTTGTAATGAATCTACTCATAAAGCCAAGACCAACGTTTTAGGAGAATCTACTAGGAATGCATTTAGAGATCACTCCTTAGGTAAATCTTTTCGACATGTTTTTACTTGTACACATTGTGGTCGAAAAGGTCATCTTAAGAAATTTTGTTTTGATCTTAAACGAATTCCTAGAAAATCCCAACGTAATGCAACCAATGTATTTAAAATTCCTACACCCCAAGATAGTCACTCTTCATTAATTTGGGTTAGGAAATCTACCTTAGTTGCCGTGCAAAATAGGGTTTTTGATTCTCATTTACTTTTGCATGCTTCCTTCCTTGCTAAATCTAAAGGATGAATGTGTTAGTGCTTGCATACTTTAGCTTTTGTACTTCATGCTATATTCACATGCTAAATGTATGCTTGTTTAATCATTTTCTAGTTTATGCCCCATGCTTAAGCACATGCTAGAATAATGATTTATGTTTATCTTTTGTATTTTATTTCTTCATTTTGTTTGCATTAAATGAAAATTACAAAAAGATTTTTGTTTATCATTTGGGTTTTATCTATTGGAATTTAAGCTTAATAAAAAATTCAAATGATTTTTGTTTGTCTTTTGAGTATATATTTTTGTTTTTGGTTAAAAATGTCAAAAACTCAAAAAGATTTTATTTTGTGTGTAATTTTTGTTTGACACACTTTAAGTGGCATATACTTGTGTTTGAACCCCTCCTTTAACGCTCCCATGTGGCTAGAACTTTTGGTTTAGATTGTCAATCCTTAAAATGTTCTTTACCATATTTTTATGGAGTTGTTGGATTTTGTGTTGTTTAAATGGATTCTATTTTTATATGCCTCTATTCACACATGCACGAGCTCTTTTGAAATTTTAACTTCATATGTATATTTGAGCTATGTGAGGTGTTCTCCTTCCAATCTTGTCATCTATATATTTGTGACTTAGGAGGACTAGTGCATGTCAAAATTTGTTGCACGTGAGATTTGTATGAAAAATGAACACATGATAAATAGAAATGTGCACGGGGAAGGGCTCCGAAAGGACTAAGTGATCCTTTGCGATTGTAAGCCACCATTTTTGAATGGACCTAAAAGAAATACGTGGTCCAAAGGCCTAAAAACATAAAATATGGCATTAAAAAGAAAAAAAATTTGCCAAGTCCTATGTTTGATTTATATAGTTATTCAAATTTAATATAAATGTGTAACACCCCGTGTTTTTATTTATTATTTTAATTAATTAATTGGAATTTTCGAGAAAAATATATTTTTGAATTTAATAATTTTTATTGGCTAAATATGTTGGTTATGATTTTAGAAGAACATAACTTCAAACGGTTTCGAAATCGAAATTAAAATGGAGTTTTAATTGAATTTTTATTGTATAGAAGAGTCCTCAAAACATAAAACTCTCTAAGAGTCCTAAAAACATAAAACTCTCTAGCAAAAAAAATATTTAAAAATATTGAACGGTCCGATCGAGCTGAAATTTTTTGAAGAGCTTCCTCTCGTCTTCAGCTAATTCTCTATAAAATTTCATCTAATTCCAACGGTCTGATCATCCGAAATAAATATTTTAGTGTTTGTATGTAATTATAACTCTTTTCTTAATCAAACTCTTAATCCTTTATATATCAACTAATTCGTGGCTTGGCTTTTCAAGTAACTTTTTTTCAAACTTTTCAACCAGAAAACCTCTCCAAAATTATTCCCTTTCTTCTACAAACACCAAACTTATTCAAGATTTCAACCTTAGATTAGAAGGCTTATTTGGTGTTTTCTCGAGTTTGGGCTAGAACTTGATTGGATTATTTTCGCGAGAGGAACGTGATGGTTTGATTAGATTTTGAGGCTCAATTATGCGATGATTCATGTTGGATCTTTTGGTGGTTTGAGGTCTGGGGTTTTACACAATATGCTCCTAAATCTCGCGAGTATTATTCTCGTTGTTTTCATGTGATTATTGACTCATATTTGAATTGCTAAATTCATTGGAATCTGGAAATTTTGTTTGGAATCTATTTATGATTCATGTGGTATTATTATTGTGTTGAGCATGTTGTCATGGAGATTTTAATATGGCACGGAGGATGGGCACCCGCCAATATTCCTTTTTCCGGATATGCTAGAATAATGCATAGGCGCGGTACGTTGGTGAGGCCTGGTGACCCGATTAATATGTTGTTGATTGATTATAGTGATATAAATGCTATTGATATTCGCATTTGATTTGAATATTCGTATTCGTATTGTTAGGTTTTATTCATCGCTATATGTTAGGTACCCTATGTATCGATTTTTGATGTTGAGATTTAATTCGAGGAAGTTAGAATTTTAACGACTTTCGGATCGAGTGGGGGATTTTGAGAGCATATGGTACGCCATTATTTTCATAGTTATGTGTATGTACATAGGCATTATATATTATTTTGTTGCTCGTGGGGTAGGTGCGCGTTAAATTGAGTGTATGGGCGCTCAATTATGGCATTCTACGGATAGGCATATGTGAGCCTTATTTTCTTTTTGCGAGATTTATGTGTTGATGTGTATGCTTCGCCTAATTTCGAGGACGAAATTCTTTGCTAGTGGGGAAGTATGTAACACCCCGTGTTTTTATTTATTATTTTAATTAATTAATTGGAATTTTCGAGAAAAATAAATTTTTGAATTTAATAATTTTTATTGTCTAAATATGTTGGTTATGATTTTAGAAGAACATAACTTCAAACGGTTTCGAAATCGGAATTAAAATGGAGTTTTAATTGATTTTTTATTATATAGAAGAGTCCTCAAAACATAAAACTCTCTAAGAGTTCTAAAAACATAAAACTGTCTAGCAAAAAAAAAATATTTAAAAATATAGAACATTCCGATGGAGCTGAAATTTTTTCAGGAGCTTCCTCTTGTCTTCAGCTAATTCTCTGCAAAATTTCATCTAATTCCAACGGTCCGATCATCCGGAATAAATGTTTTAGTGTTTGTATATAATTATAACTCTTTTATTAATCAAACTCTTAATCCTTTATATATCAACTAATTCGTGGCTTGGCTTTTCAAATAACTTTCTTTGAAACTTTTCAACCATAAAACCTCTCCAAAATTACTCCCTTTCATCTATAAACCATAGCCCCAAACTTATTCAAGATTTCAACCTTAGATTAGAAGGCCTATTTGGTGTTTTCTCGAGTTTGGGCTAGAACTTGATTGGATTATTTTCGCGAGAGGAACGTGATGGTGTGATTAGATTTTGAGGCTCAATTATGTGATGATTCATGTTGGATCTTTTTGTGGTTTGAGGTATGGGGTATTACACAATATGCTCCTAAATCTCGCTAGTATTATTCTCGTTGTTTTCATGTGATTATTGACTCATATTTGAATTGCTAAATTCATTGGAATCTGGAAATTTTGTTTGGAATCTATTTATGATTCATGTGGTATTTTTATTGTGTTGAGCATGTTGTCATGAAGATTTTAATATGGCACGGAGGTTGGGCACCCGCCAATATTCCTTTTTCCGGATATGCTAGAATAATGCATAGGCGCGGTACGTTGGTGAGGCCTGGTGACCCGGTTAATGTGTTGTTGAGAAATTATAGTGATATAAATGCTATTGATATTCTCATTTGATTTGAATATTCGTATTCGTATTTTTACGTTTTATTCATTGCTATATGTTAGGTACCGTATGTATCGATTTTGATGTTGAGATTTAATTTGAGGAAGTTAGAATTTTAACGACTTTTGGATCGAGTGGAGGATTTTGAGAGCATGTGGTACGCCATTATTTTCATAGTTATGTGTATGTACATAGGCATTATATATTATTTTGTTGCTCGTGGGGTAGGTGCGCGTAAAATTGAGTGTATGGGCGCTCAATTATGGCATTCTACGGATAGGCATATGTGAGCCTTATTTTCTTTTTGCGAGATTTATGTGTTGATGTGTATGCCTCGTCTAATTTCGAGGACGAAATTCCTTGCTAGTGGGGAAGTATGTAACACCCCGTGTTTTTATTTATTATTTTAATTAATTAATTGGAATTTTCGAGAAAAATAAATTTTTGAATTTAATAATTTTCAATGGCTAAATATGTTGGTTATGATTTTAGAAGAACATAACTTCAAACGGTTTCGAAATCGGAATTAAAATGGAGTTTTAATTGAATTTTTATTCTATAGAAGAGTCCTCAAAACATAAAACTCTCTAAGAGTCCTAAAAACATAAAACTCTCTAGCAAAAAAAAATATTTAAAAATATTGAACGGTCCTATCGAGCTGAAATTTTTTGAAGAGCTTCCTCTCGTCTTCAGCTAATTCTCTGCAAAATTTCATCTAATTCCAACGGTCCGATCATCCGGAATAAATGTTTTAGTGTTTGTATATAATTATAACTCTTTTCTTAATCAAACTCTTAATCCTTTATATATCAACTAATTCGTAGCTTGGCTTTTCAAATAATTTTTTTTCAAACTTTTCAACCAGAAAACCTCTCCAAAATTACTCCCTTTCATCTACAAACCATAGCCCCAAACTTATTCAAGATTTCAACCTTAGATTAGAAGGCCTGTTTGGTGTTTTCTCGAGTTTGGGCTAGAACTTGATTGGATTGTTTTCGCGAGAGGAACGTGATGGTGTGATTAGATTTTGAGGCTCAATTATGTGATGATTCATGTTGGATCTTTTGGTGGTTTGAGGTATGGGGTTTTACACAATATGCTCCTAAATCTCGCGAGTATTATTCTCGTTGTTTTCATGTGATTATTGACTCATATTTGAATTGCTAAATTCATTGGAATCTGGAAATTTTATTTGGAATCTATTTATGATTCATGTGGTATTATTATTGTGTTGAGCATGTTGTCATGAAAATTTTAATATGGCACGGAGGTTGGGCACCCGCCAATATTCCTTTTTCCGGATATGCTAGAATAATGCATAGGCGCGGTACGTTGGTGAGGCCTGGTGACCCGGTTAATGTGTTGTTGAGAAATTATAGTGATATAAATGCTATTGATATTCTCATTTGATTTGAATATTCGTATTCGTATTTTTACGTTTTATTCATTGCTATATGTTAGGTACCGTATGTATCGATTTTGATGTTGAGATTTAATTTGAGGAAGTTAGAATTTTAACGACTTTTGGATCGAGTGGAGGATTTTGAGAGCATGTGGTACGCCATTATTTTCATAGTTATGTGTATGTACATAGGCATTATATATTATTTTGTTGCTCGTGGGGTAGGTGCACGTAAAATTGAGTGTATGGGCGCTCAATTATGGCATTCTACGGATAGGCATATGTGAGCCTTATTTTCTTTTTGCGAGATTTATGTGTTGATGTGTATGCCTCGTCTAATTTCGAGGACGAAATTCTTTGCTAGTGGGGAAGTATGTAACACCCCGTGTTATTATTTATTATTTTAATTAATTAATTGGAATTTTCGAGAAAAATAAAATTTTGAATTTAATAATTTTTATTTGCTAAATATGTTGGTTATGATTTTAGAAGAACATAACTTCAAACGGTTTCGAAATCGGAATTAAAATGGAGTTTTAATTGAATTTTTATTATATAGAAGAGTCCTCAAAACATAAAACTCTCTAAGAGTCCTAAAAACATAAAACTCTCTAGCAAAAAAAAATATTTAAACATATTATACTGTCCGATCGAGTTGGAATTTTTTGAAGAGCTTCCTCTCGTCTTCAGCTAATTCTCTGGAAAATTTCATCTAATTCCAACGGTCCGATCATCCGGAATAAATGTTTTAGTGTTTGTATATAATTATAACTCTTTTCTTAATCAAACTCTTAATCCTTTATATATCAACTAATTCGTGGCTTGGCTTTTCAATTAATTGTTTTCCAAAATTTTCAACCAGAAAACCTCTCCAAAATTACTCCCTTTCATCTACAAACCATAGCCCCAAACTTATTCAAGATTTCAACCTTAGATTAGAAGGCCTATTTGGTGTTTTATCGAGTTTGGGCTAGAACTTGATTGGATTGTTTTCGCGAGAGGAACGTGATGGTGTGATTAGATTTTGAGGCTCAATTATGTGATGATTCATGTTGGATCTTTTGGTGGTTTAAGGTATGGGGTTTTACACAATATGCTCCTAAATCTCGCGAGTATTATTCTCGTTGTTTTCATGTGATTATTGACTCATATTTGAATTGTTAAATTCATTGGAATGTTGAAATTTTATTTGGAATCTATTTATGATTCATGTGGTATTATTATTGTGTTGAGCATGTTGTCATGAAGATTTTAATATGGCACGGAGGTTGGGCACCCGCCAATATTCCTTTTTCCGGATATGCTAGAATAATGCATAGGCGCGGTACGTTGGTGAGGCCTGGTGACCCGGTTAATGTGTTGTTGAGAAATTATAGTGATATAAATGTTATTGATATTCTCATTTGATTTGAATATTCGTATTCGTATTGTTACGTTTTATTCATCGCTACATGTTAGGTACCGTATGTATCGATTTTTGATGTTGAGATTTAATTTGAGGAAGTTAGAATTTTAACGACTTTCGGATCGAGTGGGGGATTTTGAGAGCATGTGGTACGCCATTATTTTCATAGTTATGTGTATGTACATAGGCATTATATATTATTTTGTTGCTCGTGGGGTAGGTGCGCGTAAAATTGAGTGTATGGGCGCTCAATTATGGCATTCTACGGATAGGCATATGTGAGCCTTATTTTCTTTTTGTGAGATTTATGTGTTGATGTGTGTGCTTCGTCTAATTTCGAGGACGAAATTCTTTGCTAGTGGGGAAGTATGTAACACCCCGTGTTTTTATTTATTATTTTAATTAATTAATTGGAATTTTTTAGAAAAATAAAATTTTGAATTTAATAATTTTTATTGGCTAAATATGATGGTTATGATTTTAGAAGAACATAACTTCAAACGGTTTCGAAATCGGAATTAAAATGGAGTTTTAATTGAATTTTTATTATATAGAAGAGTCCTTAAAACATAAAACTCTCTAAGAGTCCTAAAAACATAAAACTCTCTAGCAAAAAAAAATATTTAAACATATTAAAGGTTCCGATCGAGCTGAAATTTTTTGAAGAGCTTCCTCTCGTCTTCAGCTAATTCTCTGCAAAATTTCATCTAATTCCAACGGTCCGATCATCCGGAATAAATGTTTTAGTGTTTGTATATAATTATAACTCTTTTCTTAATCAAACTCTTAATCCTTTATATATCAACTAATTCGTGGCTTGGATTTTCAAATACCTTTTTTTCAAACTTTTCAACCAGAAAACCTCTCCAAAATTACTCCCTTTCATCTACAAACCATAGCCCCAAACTTATTCAAGATTTCAATCTTAGATTAGAAGGACTATTTGGTGTTTTCTCGAGTTTGGGTTAGAACTTGATTGGATTATTTTCGCGAGAGGAAAGTGATGGTGTGATTAGATTTTGATGCTCAATTATGTGATGATTCATGTTGGATCTTTTGGTGGTTTGAGGTATGGGGTTTTACACAATATGCTCCTAAATCTCGCGAGTATTATTCTCGTTGTTTTCATGTGATTATTGACTCATATTTGAATTGCTAAATTCATTGGAATCTGGAAATTTTATTTGGAATCTATTTATGATTCATGTGGTATTATTATTGTGTTGAGCATGTTTTCATGAAGATTTTAATATGGCACGGAGGTTGGGCACCCGCCAATATTCTTTTTTCCGTATATGCTAGAATAATGCATAGGCGCGGTACGTTGGTGAGGCCTGGTGACCCGGTTAATGTGTTGTTGAGAAATTATAGTGATATAAATGCTATTGATATTCTCATTTGCTTTGAATATTCGTATTCGTATTGTTACGTTTTATTCATCGCTATATGTTAGGTACCGTATGTATCGATTTTTGATGTTGAGATTTAATTTGAGGAAGTTAGAATTTTAACGACTTTCGGATCGAGTGGGGGATTTTGAGAGCATGTGGTACGCCATTATTTTCATAGTTATGTGTATGTACATAGGCATTATATATTATTTTGTTTCTCGTGGGGTAGGTGCGCGTAAAATTGAGTGTATGGGTGCTCAATTATGGCATTCTACGGATAGGCATATGTGAGCCTTATTTTCTTTTTGCGAGATTTATGTGTTGATGTGTGTGCTTCGTCTAATTTCGAGGACGAAATTCTTTGCTAGTGGGGAAATATGTAACACCCCGTGTTTTTATTTATTATTTTAATTAATTAATTGGAATTTTCGGGAAAAATAAAATATTGAATTTAATAATTTTTATTGCCTAAATATGTTGGCTATGATTTTAGAAGAACATAACTTCAAACGGTTTCGAAATCGGAATTAAAATGGAGTTTTAATTGAATTTTTATTATATAGAAGAGTCCTAAAAACATAAAACTCTCTAGCAAAAAAAAATATTTAAAAATATTGAACGGTCCGATCGAGCTGAAATTTTTTGAAGAGGTTCCTCTCGTCTTCAGCTAATTCTCTGCAAAATTTCATCTAATTCCAACGGTCCGATCATCCGGAATAAATGTTTTAGTGTTTGTACATAATTATAACTCTTTTCTTAATCAAACTCTTAATCCTTTATATATCAACTAATTCGTGGCTTGGCTTTACAAATAATTTTTTTTCAAACTTTTCAACCAGAAAACCTCTCCAAAATTACTCCCTTTCATCTACAAACCATAGCCCCAAACTTATTCAAGATTTCAACCTTAGATTAGAAGGCCTATTTGGTGTTTTCTCGAGTTTGGGCTAGAACTTGATTGGATTGTTTTCGCGAGAGGAACGTGATGGTGTGATTAGATTTTGAGGCTCAATTATGTGATGATTCATGTTGGATCTTTTGGTGGTTTAAGGTATGGGGTTTTACACAATATGCTCCTAAATCTCGCGAGTATTATTCTCGTTGTTTTCATGTGATTATTGACTCATATTTGAATTGTTAAATTCATTGGAATGTTGAAATTTTATTTGGAATCTATTTATGATTCATGTGGTATTATTATTGTGTTGAGCATGTTGTCATGAAGATTTTAATATGGCACGGAGGTTGGGCACCCGCCAATATTCCTTTTTCCGGATATGCTAGAATAATGCATAGGCGCGGTACGTTGGTGAGGCCTGGTGACCCGGTTAATGTGTTGTTGAGAAATTATAGTGATATAAATGTTATTGATATTCTCATTTGATTTGAATATTCGTATTCGTATTGTTACGTTTTATTCATCGCTACATGTTAGGTACCGTATGTATCGATTTTTGATGTTGAGATTTAATTTGAGGAAGTTAGAATTTTAACGACTTTCGGATCGAGTGGGGGATTTTGAGAGCATGTGGTACGCCATTATTTTCATAGTTATGTGTATGTACATAGGCATTATATATTATTTTGTTGCTCGTGGGGTAGGTGCGCGTAAAATTGAGTGTATGGGCGCTCAATTATGGCATTCTACGGATAGGCATATGTGAGCCTTATTTTCTTTTTGGGAGATTTATGTGTTGATGTGTGTGCTTCGTCTAATTTCGAGGACGAAATTCTTTGCTAGTGGGGAAGTATGTAACACCCCGTGTTTTTATTTATTATTTTAATTAATTAATTGGAATTTTTTAGAAAAATAAAATTTTGAATTTAATAATTTTTATTTGCTAAATATGATGGTTATGATTTTAGAAGAACATAACTTCAAACGGTTTCGAAATCGGAATTAAAATGGAGTTTTAATTGAATTTTTATTATATAGAAGAGTCCTTAAAACATAAAACTCTCTAAGAGTCCTAAAAACATAAAACTCTCTAGCAAAAAAAAATATTTAAACATATTAAAGGTTCCGATCGAGCTGAAATTTTTTGAAGAGCTTCCTCTCGTCTTCAGCTAATTCTCTGCAAAATTTCATCTAATTCCAACGGTCCGATCATCCGGAATAAATGTTTTAGTGTTTGTATATAATTATAACTCTTTTCTTAATCAAACTCTTAATCCTTTATATATCAACTAATTCGTGGCTTGGATTTTCAAATACCTTTTTTTCAAACTTTTCAACCAGAAAACCTCTCCAAAATTACTCCCTTTCATCTACAAACCATAGCCCCAAACTTATTCAAGATTTCAATCTTAGATTAGAAGGCCTATTTGGTGTTTTCTCGAGTTTGGGTTAGAACTTGATTGGATTATTTTCGCGAGAGGAAAGTGATGGTGTGATTAGATTTTGATGCTCAATTATGTGATGATTCATGTTGGATCTTTTGGTGGTTTGAGGTATGGGGTTTTACACAATATGCTCCTAAATCTCGCGAGTATTATTCTCGTTGTTTTCATGTGATTATTGACTCATATTTGAATTGCTAAATTCATTGGAATCTGGAAATTTTATTTGGAATCTATTTATGATTCATGTGGTATTATTATTGTGTTGAGCATGTTTTCATGAAGATTTTAATATGGCACGGAGGTTGGGCACCCGCCAATATTCTTTTTTCCGTATATGCTAGAATAATGCATAGGCGCGGTACGTTGGTGAGGCCTGGTGACCCGGTTAATGTGTTGTTGAGAAATTATAGTGATATAAATGCTATTGATATTCTCATTTGCTTTGAATATTCGTATTCGTATTGTTACGTTTTATTCATCGCTATATGTTAGGTACCGTATGTATCGATTTTTGATGTTGAGATTTAATTTGAGGAAGTTAGAATTTTAACGACTTTCGGATCGAGTGGGGGATTTTGAGAGCATGTGGTACGCCATTATTTTCATAGTTATGTGTATGTACATAGGCATTATATATTATTTTGTTTCTCGTGGGGTAGGTGCGCGTAAAATTGAGTGTATGGGCGCTCAATTATGGCATTCTACGGATAGGCATATGTGAGCCTTATTTTCTTTTTGCGAGATTTATGTGTTGATGTGTGTGCTTCGTCTAATTTCGAGGACGAAATTCTTTGCTAGTGGGGAAATATGTAACACCCCGTGTTTTTATTTATTATTTTAATTAATTAATTGGAATTTTCGGGAAAAATAAAATATTGAATTTAATAATTTTTATTGCCTAAATATGTTGGCTATGATTTTAGAAGAACATAACTTCAAACGGTTTCGAAATCGGAATTAAAATGGAGTTTTAATTGAATTTTTATTATATAGAAGAGTCCTAAAAACATAAAACTCTCTAGCAAAAAAAAATATTTAAAAATATTGTACGGACCGATCGAGCTGAAATTTTTTGAAGAGGTTCCTCTCGTCTTCAGCTAATTCTCTGCAAAATTTCATCTAATTCCAACGGTCCGATCATCCGGAATAAATGTTTTAGTGTTTGTACATAATTATAACTCTTTTCTTAATCAAACTCTTAATCCTTTATATATCAACTAATTCGTGGCTTGGCTTTACAAATAATTTTTTTTCAAACTTTTCAACCAGAAAACCTCTCCAAAATTACTCCCTTTCATCTACAAACCATAGCCCCAAACTTATTCAAGATTTCAACCTTAGATTAGAAGGCCTATTTGGTGTTTTCTCGAGTTTGGGCTAGAACTTGATTGGATTGTTTTCGCGAGAGGAACGTGATGGTGTGATTAGATTTTGAGGCTCAATTATGTGATGATTCATGTTGGATCTTTTGGTGGTTTAAGGTATGGGGTTTTACACAATATGCTCCTAAATCTCGCGAGTATTATTCTCGTTGTTTTCATGTGATTATTGACTCATATTTGAATTGTTAAATTCATTGGAATGTTGAAATTTTATTTGGAATCTATTTATGATTCATGTGGTATTATTATTGTGTTGAGCATGTTGTCATGAAGATTTTAATATGGCACGGAGGTTGGGCACCCGCCAATATTCCTTTTTCCGGATATGCTAGAATAATGCATAGGCGCGGTACGTTGGTGAGGCCTGGTGACCCGGTTAATGTGTTGTTGAGAAATTATAGTGATATAAATGTTATTGATATTCTCATTTGATTTGAATATTCGTATTCGTATTGTTACGTTTTATTCATCGCTACATGTTAGGTACCGTATGTATCGATTTTTGATGTTGAGATTTAATTTGAGGAAGTTAGAATTTTAACGACTTTCGGATCGAGTGGGGGATTTTGAGAGCATGTGGTACGCCATTATTTTCATAGTTATGTGTATGTACATAGGCATTATATATTATTTTGTTGCTCGTGGGGTAGGTGCGCGTAAAATTGAGTGTATGGGCGCTCAATTATGGCATTCTACGGATAGGCATATGTGAGCCTTATTTTCTTTTTGGGAGATTTATGTGTTGATGTGTGTGCTTCGTCTAATTTCGAGGACGAAATTCTTTGCTAGTGGGGAAGTATGTAACACCCCGTGTTTTTATTTATTATTTTAATTAATTAATTGGAATTTTTTAGAAAAATAAAATTTTGAATTTAATAATTTTTATTGGCTAAATATGATGGTTATGATTTTAGAAGAACATAACTTCAAACGGTTTCGAAATCGGAATTAAAATGGAGTTTTAATTGAATTTTTATTATATAGAAGAGTCCTTAAAACATAAAACTCTCTAAGAGTCCTAAAAACATAAAACTCTCTAGCAAAAAAAAATATTTAAACATATTAAAGGTTCCGATCGAGCTGACATTTTTTGAAGAGCTTCCTCTCGTCTTCAGCTAATTCTCTGCAAAATTTCATCTAATTCCAACGGTCCGATCATCCGGAATAAATGTTTTAGTGTTTGTATATAATTATAACACTTTTCTTAATCAAACTCTTAATCCTTTATATATCAACTAATTCGTGGATTGGCTTTTCAAATAATTGTTTTTCAAAATTTTCAACCAGAAAACCTCTCCAAAATTACTCCCTTTCATCTACAAACCATAGCCTCAAACTTATTCAAGATTTCAACCTTAGATTAGAAGGCCTATTTGGTGTTTTCTCGAGTTTGGGCTAGAACTTGATTGGATTGTTTTCGCGAGAGGAACGTGATGGTGTGATTAGATTTTGAGGCTCAATTATGTGATGATTCATGTTGGATCTTTTGGTGGTTTGAGGTATGGGGTTTTACACAATATGCTCCTAAATCTCGCGAGTATTATTCTCGTTGTTTTCATGTGATTATTGACTCATATTTGAATTGTTAAATTCATTGGAATCTGGAAATTTTATTTGGAATCTATTTATGATTCATGTGGTATTATTATTGTGTTGAGCATGTTGTCATGAAGATTTTAATATGGCACGGAGGTTGGGCACCCGCCAATATTCCTTTTTCCGGATATGCTAGAATAATGCATAGGCGCGGTACGTTGGTGAGGCCTGGTGACCCGGTTAATGTGTTGTTGAGAAATTATAGTGATATAAATGCTATTGATATTCTCATTTGATTTGAATATTCGTATTCGTATTGTTACGTTTTATTCATCGCTATATGTTAGGTACCGTATGTATCGATTTTTTATGTTGAGATTTAATTTGAAGAAGTTAGAATTTTAACGACTTTCGGATCGAGTGGGGGATTTTGAGAGCATGTGGTACGCCATTATTTTCATAGTTATGTGTATGTACATAGGCATTATATATTATTTTGTTGCTCGTGGGGTAGGTGCGCGTAAAATTGAGTGTATGGGCGCTCAATTATGGCATTCTACGGATAGGCATATGTGAGCCTTATTTTCTTTTTGCGAGATTTATGTGTTGATGTGTGTGCTTCGTCTAATTTCGAGGACGAAATTCTTTGCTAGTGGGGAAGTATGTAACACCCCTTGTTTTTATTTATTATTTTAATTAATTAATTGGAATTTTTTAGAAAAATAAAATTTTGAATTTAATAATTTTTATTGGCTAAATATGTTGGTTATGATTTTAGAAGAACATAACTTCAAACGGTTTCGAAATCGGAATTAAAATGGAGTTTTAATTGAATTTTTATTATATAGAACAGTCCTCAAAACATAAAACTCTCTAAGAGTCCTAAAAACATAAAACTCTCTAGCAAAAAAATAATATTTAAACATATTAAAGGTTCCGATCGAGCTGAAATTTTTTGAAGAGCTTCCTCTCGTCTTCAGCTAATTCTCTGCAAAATTTCATCTAATTCCAACGGTCCGATCATCCGGAATAAATGTTTTAGTGTTTGTATATAATTATAACTCTTTTCTTAATCAAACTCTTAATCCTTTATATATCAACTAATTCGTGGCTTGGATTTTCAAATAACTTTTTTTCAAACTTTTCAACCAGAAAACCTCTCCAAAATTACTCCCTTTCATCTACAAACCATAGCCCCAAACTTATTCAAGATTTCAACCTTAGATTAGAAAGCTTATTTGGTGTTTTCTCGAGTTTGGGCTAGAACTTGATTGGATTATTTTCGCGAGAGGAACGTGATGGTGTGATTAGATTTTGAGGCTCAATTATGTGATGATTCATGTTGGATCTTTTGGTGGTTTGAGGTATGGGGTTTTACACAATATGCTCCTAAATCTCGCGATTATTATTCTCGTTGTTTTCATGTGATTATTGACTCATATTTGGATTGCTAAATTCATTGGAATCTGGAAATTTTATTTGGAATCTATTTATGATTCATGTGGTATTATTATTGTGTTGAGCATGTTGTCATAAAGATTTTAATATGGCACGGAGGTTGGGCACCCGCCAATATTCCTTTTTCCGGATATGCTAGAATAATGCATAGGCGCGGTACGTTGGTGAGGCCTGGTGACCCGGTTAATGTGTTGTTGAGAAATTATAGTGATATAAATGCTATTGATATTCTCATTTGATTTGAATATTCGTATTCGTATTGTTACGTTTTATTCATCGCTATATGTTAGGTACCGTATGTATCGATTTTTTATGTTGAGATTTAATTTGAAGAAGTTAGAATTTTAACCACTTTCGGATCGAGTGGGGGATTTTGAGAGCATGTGGTACGCCATTATTTTCATAGTTATGTGTATGTACATAGGCATTATATATTTTTTTGTTGCTCGTGGGGTAGGTGCGCGTAAAATTGAGTGTATGGGCGCTCAATTATGGCATTCTACGGATAGGCATATGTGAGCCTTATTTTCTTTTTGCGAGATTTATGTGTTGATGTGTGTGCTTCGTCTAATTTCGAGGACGAAATTCTTTGCTAGTGGGGAAGTATGTAACACCCCTTGTTTTTATTTATTATTTTAATTAATTAATTGGAATTTTTTAGAAAAATAAAATTTTGAATTTAATAATTTTTATTGGCTAAATATGTTGGTTATGATTTTAGAAGAACATAACTTCAAACGGTTTCGAAATCGGAATTAAAATGGAGTTTTAATTGAATTTTTATTATATAGAACAGTCCTTAAAACATAAAACTCTCTAAGAGTCCTAAAAACATAAAACTCTCTAGCAAAAAAATAATATTTAAACATATTAAAGGTTCCGATCGAGCAGAAATTTTTTGAAGTGCTTCCTCTCGTCTTCAGCTAATTCTCTGCAAAATTTCATCTAATTCCAACGGTCCGATCATCCGGAATAAATGTTTTAGTGTTTGTATATAATTATAACACTTTTCTTAATCAAACTCTTAATCCTTTATATATCAACTAATTCGTGGCTTGGATTTTCAAATAACTTTTTTTCAAACTTTTCAACCAGAAAACCTCTCCAAAATTACTCCCTTTCATCTACAAACCATAGCCCCAAACTTATTCAAGATTTCAACCTTAGATTAGAAGGCCTATTTGGTGTTTTCTCGAGTTTGGGCTAGAACTTGATTGGATTATTTTCGCGAGAGGAAAGTGATGGTGTGATTAGATTTTGAGGCTCAATTATGTGATGATTCATGTTGGATCTTTTGGTGGTTTGAGGTATGGGGTTTTACACAATATGCTCCTAAATCTCGCAAGTATTATTCTCGTTGTTTTCATGTGATTATTGACTCATATTTGAATTGCTAAATTCATTAGAATCTGGAAATTTTATTTGGAATCTATTTATGATTCATGTGGTATTATTATTGTGTTGAGCATGTTGTCATGAAGATTTTAATATGGCACGGAGGTTGGGCACCCGCCAATATTCCCTTTTCCGGATATGCTTGAATAAAGCATAGGCGCGGTAAGTTGGTGCGTCCTGGTGACCCGGTTAATGTGTTGTTGAGAAATTATAGTGATATAAATGCTATTGATATTCTCATTTGATTTGAATATTCGTATTCGTATTGTTACGTTTTATTCATCGCTATATGTTAGGTACCGTATGTATCGATTTTTTATGTTGAGATTTAATTTGAGGAAGTTAGAATTTTAACGACTTTCGGATCGAGTGGGGGATTTTGAGAGCATGTGGTACGCCATTATTTTCATAGTTATGTGTATGTACATAGGCATTATATATTATTTTGTTGCTCCTGGGGTAGGAGCGCGTAAAATTGAGTGTATGGGCGCTCAATTATGGCATTCTACGGATAGGCATATGTGAGCCTTATTTTCTTTTTGCGAGATTTATGTGTTGATGTGTGTGCTTCGTCTAATTTCGAGGGCGAAATTCTTTGCTAGTGGGGAAGTATGCAACACCCCGTGTTTTTATTTATTATTTTAATTAATTAATTGGTATTTTCGAGAAAAATAAATTTTTGAATTTAATAATTTTTATTGGCTAAATATGTTGGTTATGATTTTAGAAGAACATAACTTCAAACGGTTTCGAAATCGGAATTAAAATGGAGTTTTAATTGAATTTTTATTATATAGAAGAGTCCTCAAAACATAAAACTCTCTAAGAGTCCTAAAAACATAAAACTCTCTAGCAAAAAAAAATATTTAAAAATATTGAACAGTCCGATCGAGCTGAAATTTTTTGAAGAGCTTCCTCTCGTCTTCAGCTAATTCTCTGCCAAATTTCATCTAATTCCAACGGTCCGATCATCCGGAATAAATGTTTTAGTGTTTGTATATAATTATAACACTTTTCTTAATCAAACTCTTAATCCTTTATATATCAACTAATTCGTGGATTGGCTTTTCAAATACCTTTTTTTCAAACTTTTCAACCAGAAAACCTCTCCAAAATTACTCCCTTTCATCTACAAACCATAGCCCCAAACTTATTCAAGATTTCAACCTTAGATTAGAAGGCCTATTTGGTGTTTTCTCGAGTTTGGGCTAGAACTTGATTGGATTGTTTTCGCGAGAGGAACATGATGGTGTGATTAGATTTTGAGGCTCCATTATGTGATGATTCATGTTGGATCTTTTGGTGGTTTGAGGTATGGGGTTTTACACAATATGTTCCTAAATCTCGCGAGTATTATTCTCGTTGTTTTCATGTGATTATTGACTCATATTTGAATTGCTAAATTCACTGGAATCTGGAAATTTTATTTGGAATCTATTTATGATTCATGTGGTATTATTATTGTGTTGAGTATGTTGTCATGAAGATTTTAATATGGCACGGAGGTTGGGCACCCGCCAATATTCCTTTTTCCGGATATGCTAGAATAATGCATAGGCGCGGTACGTTGGTGAGGCCTGGTGACCCGGTTAATGTGTTGTTGAGAAATTATAGTGATATAAATGCTATTGATATTCTCATTTGATTTGAATATTCGTATTCGTATTGTTACGTTTTATTCATCGCTACATGTTAGGTACCGTATGTATTGATTTTTGATGTTGAGATTTAATTTGAGGAAGTTATTATTTTAACGACTTTCGGATCGAGTGGGGGATTTTGAGAGCATGTGGTACGCCATTATTTTCATAGTTATGTGTATGTACATAGGCATTATATATTATTTTGTTGCTCGTGGGGTAGGTGCGCGTAAAATTGAGTGTATGGGCGCTCAATTATGGCATTCTACGGATAGGCATATGTGAGCCTTATTTTCTTTTTACGAGATTTATGTGTTGATGTGTATGCCTCGTCTAATTTCAAGGACGAAATTCTTTGCTAGTGGGGAAGTATGTAACACCCCGTGTTTTTATTTATTATTTTAATTAATTAATTGGAATTTTTTAGAAAAATAATTTTTTGTATTTAATAATTTTTATTGGCTAAATATGTTGGTTATGATTTTAGAAGAACATAACTTCAAACGGTTTCGAAATCGGAATTAAAATGGAGTTTTAATTGAATTTTTATTATATAGAAGAGTCCTCAAAACATAAAACTCTCTAAGAGTCCTAAAATAATAAAACTCTCTAGCAAAAAAAAATATTTAAAAATATTGAACGGTCCGATCGAGCTGAAATTTTTTGAAGAGCTTCCTCTCGTCTTCAGCTAATTCTCTGCAAAATTTCATTTAATTCCAACGGTCCGATCATCCGGAATAAATGTTTTAGTGTTTGTATATAATTATAACTCTTTTCTTAATCAAACTCTTAATCCTTTATATATCAACTAATTCGTGGCTTGACTTTTCAAATAACTTTTTTTCAAACTTTTCAACCAGAAAACCTATCCAAAATTACTCCCTTTCATCTACAAACAATAGAGCCAAACTTTTTCAAGATTTCAACCTTAGATTAGAAGGCTTTTTTGGTGTTTTCTCGAGTTTGGACTAGAACTTGATTGGATTATTTTCGCGAGAGGAAAGTGATGGTGTGATTAGATTTTGAGGCTCAATTATGTGATGATTCATGTTGGATCTTTTGGTGGTTTGAGGTATGGGGTTTTACACAGTATGCTCCTATATCTCGCGAGTATTATTCTCGTTGTTTTCATGTGATTATTGACTCATATTTGAATTGCTAAATTCATTGGAATCTGGAAATTTTATTTGGAATCTATTGATGATTCATGTGGTATTATTATTGTGTTGAGCATGTTGTCATGAAGATTTTAATATGGCACGGAGGTTGGGCACCCGCCAATATTCCTTTTTCCGGATATGCTAGAATAATGCATAGGCGCGGTACGTTGGTGAGGCCTGGTGACCCGGTTAATGTGTTGTTGAGAAATTATAGTGATATAAATGCTATTGATATTCTCATTTGATTTGAATATTCGTATTCGTATTGTTAAGTTTTATTCATCGCTACATGTTAGGTACCGTATGTATAGATTTTTGATGTTGAGATTTAATTTGAGGAAGTTAGAATTTTAACGACTTTCCGATCGAGTGGGGGATTTTGAGAGCATGTGGTACGCCATTATTTTCATAGTTATGTGTATGTACATAGGCATTATATATTATTTTGTTGCTCGTGGGGTAGGTGCGCGTAAAATTGAGTGTATGGGCGCTCAATTATGGCATTCTACGGATAGGCATATGTGAGCCTTATTTTCTTTTTACGAGATTTATGTGTTGATGTGTATGCCTCGTCTAATTTCAAGGACGAAATTCTTTGCTAGTGGGGAAGTATGTAACACCCCGTGTTTTTATTTATTATTTTAATTAATTAATTGGAATTTTCGAGAAAAATAAATTTTTGTATTTAATAATTTTTATTGGCTTAATATGTTGGTTATGATTTTAGAAGAACATAACTTCAAACGGTTTCGAAATCGGAATTAAAATGGAGTTTTAATTGAATTTTTATTATATAGAAAAGTCCTCAAAACATAAAACTCTCTAAGACTCCTAAAATAATAAAACTCTCTAGCAAAAAAAAATATTTAAAAATATTGAACAGTCCGATCGAGCTGAAATTTTTTGAAGAGTTTCCTCTCGTCTTCAGCTAATTCTCTGCAAAATTTCATCTAATTCCAACGGTCCGATCATCCGGAATAAATGTTTTAGTGTTTGTATATAATTATAACTCTTTTCTTAATCAAACTCTTAATCCTTTATATATCAACTAATTCGTGGCCCGGCTTTTCAAATAATTTTTTTTCAAAATTTTCAACCAGAAAACCTCTCCAAAATTACTCCCTTTCATCTACAAACCATAGCCCCAAACTTATTCAAGATTTCAACCTTAGATTAGAAGGCCTATTTGGTGTTTTCTCGAGTTTGGGCTAGAACTTGATTGGATTGTTTTCGCGAGAGGAACGTGATGGTGTGATTAGATTTTGAGGCTCAATTACGTGATGATTCATGTTGGATCTTTTGGTGGTTTGAGGTATGGGGTTTTACACAATATGCTCCTAAATCTCGCGAGTATTATTCTCGTTGTTTTCATGTGATTATTGACTCATATTTGAATTGCTAAATTCATTGGAATCTGGAAATTTTATTTGGAATCTATTTATGATTCATGTGGTATTATTATTGTGTTGAGCATGTTGTCATGAATATTTTAATATGGCACGGAGGTTGGGCACCCGCCAATATTCCTTTTTCCGGATATGCTAGAATAATGCATAGGCGCGGTACGTTGGTGAGGCCTGGTGACCCGGTTAATGTGTTGTTGAGAAATTATAGTGATATAAATGCTATTGATATTCTCATTTGATTTGAATATTCGTATTCGTATTGTTACGTTTTATTCATCGCTACATGTTAGGTACCGTATGTATCGATTTTTGACGTTGAGATTTAATTTGAGGAAGTTAGAATTTTAACGACTTTCGGATCGAGTGGGGGATTTTGAGAGCATGTGGTACGCCATTATTTTCATAGTTATGTGTATGTACATAGGCATTATATAATATTTTGTTGCTCGTGGGGTAGGTGCGCGTAAAATTGAGTGTATGGGCGCTCAATTATGGCATTCTACGGATAGGCATATGTGAGCCTTATTTTCTTTTTGCGAGATTTATGTGTTGATGTGTGTGCCTCGTCTAATTTCGAGGACGAAATTCTTTGCTAGTGGGGAAGTATGTAACACCCCGTGTTTTTATTTATTATTTTAATTAATTAATTGGAACTTTCGAGAAAAATAAATTTTTGTATTTTATAATTTTTATTGGCTAAATATGTTGGTTATGATTTTAGAAGAACATAACTTCAAACGGTTTCGAAATCGGAATTAAAATGGAGTTTTAATTGAATTTTTATTATATAGAAGAGTCCTCAAAACATAAAACTCTCTAAGAGTCCTAAAATAATAAAACTCTCTAGCAAAAAAAAATATTTAAAAATATTGAACGGTCCGATCGAGCTGAAATTTTTTGAAGAGCTTCCTCTCGTCTTCAGCTAATTCTCTGCAAAATTTCATCTAATTCCAACGGTCCGATCATCCGGAATAAATGTTTTAGTGTTTGTATATAATTATAACTCTTTTCTTAATCAAACTCTTAATCCTTTATATATCAACTAATTCGTGGCTTGGCTTTTCAAATAACTTTTTTTCAAACTTTTCAACCAGAAAACCTATCCAAAATTACTCCCTTTCATCTACAAACAATAGAGCCAAACTTTTTCAAGATTTCAACCTTAGATTAGAAGGCTTATTTGGTGTTTTCTCGAGTTTGGACTAGAACTTGATTGGATTATTTTCGCGAGAGGAAAGTGATGGTGTGATTAGATTTTGAGGCTCAATTATGTGATGATTCATGTTGGATCTTTTGGTGGTTTGAGGTATGGGGTTTTACACAGTATGCTCCTATATCTCGCGAGTATTATTCTCGTTGTTTTCATGTGATTATTGACTCATATTTGAATTGCTAAATTCATTGGAATCTGGAAATTTTATTTGGAATCTATTGATGATTCATGTGGTATTATTATTGTGTTGAGCATGTTGTCATGAAGATTTTAATATGGCACGGAGGTTGGGCACCCGCCAATATTCCTTTTTCCGGATATGCTAGAATAATGCATAGGCGCGGTACGTTGGTGAGGCCTGGTGACCCGGTTAATGTGTTGTTGAGAAATTATAGTGATATAAATGCTATTGATATTCTCATTTGATTTGAATATTCGTATTCGTATTGTTAAGTTTTATTCATCGCTACATGTTAGGTACCGTATGTATAGATTTTTGATGTTGAGATTTAATTTGAGGAAGTTAGAATTTTAATGACTTTCAGATCGAGTGGGGGATTTTGAGAGCATGTGGTACGCCATTATTTTCATAGTTATGTGTATGTACATAGGCATTATATATTATTTTGTTGCTCGTGGGGTAGGTGCGCGTAAAATTGAGTGTATGGGCGCTCAATTATGGCATTCTACGGATAGGCATATGTGAGCCTTATTTTCTTTTTATGAGATTTATGTGTTGATGTGTATGCCTCGTCTAATTTCAAGGACGAAATTCTTTGCTAGTGGGGAAGTATGTAACACCCCGTGTTTTTATTTATTATTTTAATTAATTAATTGGAATTTTCGAGAAAAATAAATTTTTGTATTTAATAATTTTTATTGGCTTAATATGTTGGTTATGATTTTAGAAGAACATAACTTCAAACGGTTTCGAAATCGGAATTAAAATGGAGTTTTAATTGAATTTTTATTATATAGAAAAGTCCTCAAAACATAAAACTCTCTAAGACTCCTAAAATAATAAAACTCTCTAGCAAAAAAAAATATTTAAAAATGTTGAACGGTCCGATCGAGCTGAAATTTTTTGAAGAGCTTCCTCTCGTCTTCAGCTAATTCTCTGCAAAATTTCATCTAATTCCAACGGTCCGATCATCCGGAATAAATGTTTTAGTGTTTGTATATAATTATAACTCTTTTCTTAATCAAACTCTTAATCCTTTATATATCAACTAATTCGTGGCCCGGCTTTTCAAATAATTTTTTTTCAAAATTTTCAACCAGAAAACCTCTCCAAAATTACTCCCTTTCATCTACAAACCATAGCCCCAAACTTATTCAAGATTTCAACCTTAGATTAGAAGGCCTATTTGGTGTTTTCTCGAGTTTGGGCTAGAACTTGATTGAATTGTTTTCGCGAGAGGAACGTGATGGTGTGATTAGATTTTGAGGCTCAATTATGTGATGATTCATGTTGGATCTTTTGGTGGTTTGAGGTATGGGGTTTTACACAGTATGCTCCTAAATCTCGCGAGTATTATTCTCGTTGTTTTCATGTGATTATTGACTCATATTTGAATTGCTAAATTCATTGGAATCTGAAAATTTTATTTGGAATCTATTTATGATTCATGTGGTATTATTATTGTGTTGAGCATGTTGTCATGAAGATTTTAATATGGCACGGAGGTTGGGCACCCGCCAATATTCCTTTTTCCGGATATGCTAGAATAATGCATAGGCGCGGTACGTTGGTGAGGCCTGGTGACCCGGTTAATGTGTTGTTGAGAAATTATAGTGATATAAATTCTATTGATATTCTCATTTGATTTGAATATTCGTATTCGTATGTTAGGTACCGTATGTATCGATTTTTGATGTTGAGATTTAATTTGAGGAAGTTAGAATTTTAACGACTTTCGGATCGAGTGGGGGATTTTGAGAGCATGTGGTACGCCATTATTTTCATAGTTATGTGTATGTACATAGGCATTATATATTATTTTGTTGCTCGTGGGGTAGGTGCGCGTAAAATTGAGTGTATGGGCGCTCAATTATGGCATTCTACGGATAGGCATATGTGAGCCTTATTTTCTTTTTACGAGATTTATGTGTTGATGTGTATGCCTCGTCTAATTTCAAGGACGAAATTCTTTGCTAGTGGGGAAGTATGTAACACCCCGTGTTTTTATTTATTATTTTAATTAATTAATTGGAATTTTCGAGAAAAATAAATTTTTGTATTTAATAATTTTTATTGGCTTAATATGTTGGTTATGATTTTAGAAGAACATAACTTCAAACGGTTTCGAAATCGGAATTAAAATGGAGTTTTAATTGAATTTTTATTATATAGAAGAGTCCTCAAAACATAAAACTCTCTAAGACTCCTAAAATAATAAAACTCTCTAGCAAAAAAAAATATTTAAAAATATTTAACCGTCCGATCGAGCTGAAATTTTTTGAAGAGCTTCCTCTCGTCTTCAGCTAATTCTCTGCAAAATTTCATCTAATTCCAACGGTCCGATCATCCGGAATAAATGTTTTAGTGTTTGTATATAATTATAACTCTTTTCTTAATCAAACTCTTAATCCTTTATATATCAACTAATTCGTGGCCCGGCTTTTCAAATAATTTTTTTTCAAAATTTTCAACCAGAAAACCTCTCCAAAATTACTCCCTTTCATCTACAAACCATAGCCCCAAACTTATTCAAGATTTCAACCTTAGATTAGAAGGCCTATTTGGTGTTTTCTCGAGTTCGGGCTAGAACTTGATTGAATTGTTTTCGCGAGAGGAACGTGATGGTGTGATTAGATTTTGAGGCTCAATTATGTGATGATTCATGTTGGATCTTTTGGTGGTTTGAGGTATGGGGTTTTACACAGTATGCTCCTAAATCTCGCGAGTATTATTCTCGTTGTTTTCATGTGATTATTGACTCATATTTGAATTGCTAAATTCATTGGAATCTGGAAATTTTATTTGGAATCTATTTATGATTCATGTGGTATTATTATTGTGTTGAGCATGTTGTCATGAAGATTTTAATATGGCACGGAGGTTGGGCACCCGCCAATATTCCTTTTTCCGGATATGCTAGAATAATGCATAGGCGCGGTACGTTGGTGAGGCCTGGTGACCCGGTTAATGTGTTGTTGAGAAATTATAGTGATATAAATTCTATTGATATTCTCATTTGATTTGAATATTCGTATTCGTATTGTTACGTTTTATTCATCGCTACATGTTAGGTACCGTATGTATCGATTTTTGATGTTGAGATTTAATTTGAGGAAGTTAGAATTTTAACGACTTTCGGATCGAGTGGGGGATTTTGAGAGCATGTGGTACGCCATTATTTTCATAGTTATGTGTATGTACATAGGCATTATATATTATTTTGTTGCTCGTGGGGTAGGTGCGCGTAAAATTGAGTGTATGGGCGCTCAATTATGGCATTCTACGGATAGGCATATGTGAGCCTTATTTTCTTTTTACGAGATTTATGTGTTGATGTGTATGCCTCGTCTAATTTCAAGGACGAAATTCTTTGCTAGTGGGGAAGTATGTAACACCCCGTGTTTTTATTTATTATTTTAATTAATTAATTGGAATTTTCGAGAAAAATAAATTTTTGTATTTAATAATTTTTATTGGCTTAATATGTTGGTTATGATTTTAGAAGAACATAACTTCAAACGGTTTCGAAATCGGAATTAAAATGGAGTTTTAATTGAATTTTTATTATATAGAAGAGTCCTCAAAACATAAAACTCTCTAAGACTCCTAAAATAATAAAACTCTCTAGCAAAAAAAAATATTTAAAAATATTTAACCGTCCGATCGAGCTGAAATTTTTTGAAGAGCTTCCTCTCGTCTTCAGCTAATTCTCTGCAAAATTTCATCTAATTCCAACGGTCCGATCATCCGGAATAAATGTTTTAGTGTTTGTATATAATTATAACTCTTTTCTTAATCAAACTCTTAATCCTTTATATATCAACTAATTCGTGGCCCGGCTTTTCAAATAATTTTTTTTCAAAATTTTCAACCAGAAAACCTCTCCAAAATTACTCCCTTTCATCTACAAACCATAGCCCCAAACTTATTCAAGATTTCAACCTTAGATTAGAAGGCCTATTTGGTGTTTTCTCGAGTTTGGGCTAGAACTTGATTGAATTGTTTTCGCGAGAGGAACGTGATGGTGTGATTAGATTTTGAGGCTCAATTATGTGATGATTCATGTTGGATCTTTTGGTGGTTTGAGGTATGGGGTTTTACACAATATGCTCCTAAATCTCGCGAGTATTATTCTCGTTGTTTTCATGTGATTATTGACTCATATTTGAATTGCTAAATTCATTGGAATCTGGAAATTTTATTTGGAATCTATTTATGATTCATGTGGTATTATTATTGTGTTGAGCATGTTGTCATGAAGATTTTAATATGGCACGGAGGTTGGGCACCCGCCAATATTCCTTTTTCCGGATATGCTAGAATAATGCATAGGCGCGGTACGTTGGTGAGGCATGGTGACCCGGTTAATGTGTTGTTGAGAAATTATAGTGATATAAATGCTATTGATATTCTCATTTGATTTGAATATTCGTATTCGTATTGTTACGTTTTATTCATCGCTACATGTTAGGTACCGTATGTATCGATTTTTGATGCTGAGATTTAATTTGAGGAAGTTAGAATTTTAACGACTTTCGGATCGAGTGGGGGATTTTGAGAGCATGTGGTACGCCATTATTTTCATAGTTATGTGTATGTACATAGGCATTATATATTATTTTGTTGCTCGTGGGGTAGGTGCGCGTAAAATTGAGTGTATGGGCGCTCAATTATGGCATTCTACGGATAGGCATATGTGAGCCTTATTTTCTTTTTGCGAGATTTATGTGTTGATGTGTGTGCTTCGTCTAATTTCGAGGACGAAATTATTTGCTAGTGGGGAAGTATGTAACACCCCGTGTTTTTATTTATTATTTTAATTAATTAATTGGAATTTTCTAGAAAAATAAAATTTTGAATTTAATAATTTTTATTGGCTAAATATGTTGGTTATGATTTTAGAAGAACATAACTTCAAACGGTTTCGAAATCGGAATTAAAATGGAGTTTTAATTGAATTTTTATTATATATAAGAGTCCTCAAAACATAAAACTCTCTAAGAGTCCTAAAAACATAAAACTCTCTAGCAAAAAAAAATATTTAAAAATATTGAACAGTCCGATCGAGCTGAAATTTTTTGAAGAGCTTCCTCTCGACTTCAGCTAATTCTCTGCAAAATTTCATCTAATTCCAACGGTCCGATCATCCGGAATAAATGCTTTAGTGTTTGTATATAATTATAACTCTTTTCTTAATCAAACTCTTAATCCTTTATATATCAACTAATTCGTGGCTTGGCTTTTCAAATAACCTTTTTTCGAACTTTTCAACTAGAAAACCTCTCCAAAATTACTCCCTTTCATCTACAAACCATAGCCCCAAACTTATTCAAGATTTCAACCTTAGATTAGAAGGCTTATTTGGTGTTTTCTCGAGTTTGGGCTAGAACTTGATTGGATTATTTTCGCGAGAGGAACGTGATGGTGTGATTAGATTTTGAGGCTCAATTATGTGATGATTCATGTTGGATCTTTTGGTGGTTTGAGGTATGAGGTTTTACACAATATGCTCCTAAATCTCGCGATTATTATTCTCGTTGTTTTCATGTGATTATTGACTCATATTTGGATTGCTAAATTCATTGGAATCTGGAAATTTTATTTGGAATCTATTTATGATTCATGTGGTATTATTATTGTGTTGAGCATGTTGTCATGAAGATTTTAATATGGCACGGAGGTTGGGCACCCGCCAATATTCCTTTTTCCGGATATGCTAGAATAATGCATAGGCGCGGTACGTTGGTGAGGCCTGGTGACCCGGTTAATGTGTTGTTGAGAAATTATAGTGATATAAATGCTATTGATATTCTCATTTGATTTGAATATTCGTATTCGTATTGTTACGTTTTATTCATCGCTATATGTTAGGTACCGTATGTATCGATTTTTTATGTTGAGATTTAATTTGAAGAAGTTAGAATTTTAACGACTTTCGGATCGAGTGGGGGATTTTGAGAGCATGTGGTACGCCATTATTTTCATAGTTATGTGTATGTACATAGGCATTATATATTATTTTGTTGCTCGTGGGGTAGGTGCGCGTAAAATTGAGTGTATGGGCGCTCAATTATGGCATTCTACGGATAGGCATATGTGAGTCTTATTTTCTTTTTGCGAGATTTATGTGTTGATGTGTGTGCTTCGTCTAATTTCGAGGACGAAATTCTTTGGTAGTGGGGAAGTATGTAACACCCCTTGTTTTTATTTATTATTTTAATTAATTAATTGGAATTTTTTAGAAAAATAAAATTTTGAATTTAATAATTTTTATTGGCTAAATATGTTGGTTATGATTTTAGAAGAACATAACTTCAAACGGTTTCGAAATCGGAATTAAAATGGAGTTTTAATTGAATTTTTATTATATAGAAGAGTCCTCAAAACATAAAACTCTCTAAGAGTCCTAAAAACATAAAACTCTCTAGCAAAAAAAAATATTTAAAAATATTGAACAGTCCGATCGAGCTAAAATTTTTTGAAGAGCTTCCTCTCGTCTTCAGCTAATTCTCTGCAAAATTTCATCTAATTCCAACGGTCCGATCATCCGGAATAAATGTTTTAGTGTTTGTATATAATTATAACACTTTTCTTAATCAAACTCTTAATCCTTTATATATCAACTAATTCGTGGATTGGCTTTTCAAATAACTATTTTTCAAACTTTTCAACCACAAAACCTTTCCAAAATTACTCCCTTTCATCTACAAACCATAGCCCCAAACTTATACAAGATTTCAACCTTAGATTAGAAGGCCTATTTGGTGTTTTCTCGAGTTTGGGCTAGAACTTGATTGGATTATTTTCGCGAGAGGAAAGTGATGGTGTGATTAGATTTTGAGGCTCAATTATGTGATGATTCATGTTGGATCTTTTGGTGGTTTGAGGTATGGGGTTTTACACAATATGCTCCTAAATCTCGCGAGTATTATTCTCGTTGTTTTCATGTGATTATTGACTCATATTTGAATTGCTAAATTCATTAGAATCTGGAAATTTTATTTGGAATCTATTTATGATTCATGTGGTATTATTATTGTGTTGAGCATGTTGTCATGAAGATTTTAATATGGCACGGAGGTTGGGCACCCGCCAATATTCCCTTTTCCGGATATGCTAGAATAAAGCATAGGCGCGGTAAGTTGGTGCGGCCTGGTGACCCGGTTAATGTGTTGTTGAGAAATTATAGTGATATAAATGCTATTAATATTCTCATTTGATTTGAATATTCGTATTCGTATTGTTAGGTTTTATTCATCGCTATATGTTAGGTACCGTATGTATCGATTTTTTATGTTGAGATTTAATTTGAAGAAGTTAGAATTTTAACGACTTTCGGATCGAGTGGGGGATTTTGAGAGCATGTGGTACGCCATTATTTTCATAGTTATGTGTATGTACATAGGCATTATATATTATTTTGTTGCTCGTGGGGTAGGTGTGCGTAAAATTGAGTGTATGGGCGCTCAATTATGGCATTCTACGGATAGGCATATGTGAGCCTTATTTTCTTTTTGCGAGATTTATGTGTTGATGTGTATGCCTCGTCTAATTTCGAGGGCGAAATTCTTTGCTAGTGGGGAAGTATGCAACACCCCGTGTTTTTATTTATTATTTTAATTAATTAATTGGTATTTTCGAGAAAAATAAATTTTTGAATTTAATAATTTTTATTGGCTAAATATGTTGGTTATGATTTTAGAAGAACATAACTTCAAACGGTTTCGAAATCGGAATTAAAATGGAGTTTTAATTGAATTTTTATTATATAGAAGAGTCCTCAAAACATAAAACTCTCTAAGAGTCCTAAAAACATAAAACTCTCTAGCAAAAAAAAATATTTAAAAATATTGAACGGTCCGATCGAGCTGAAATTTTTTGAAGAGCTTCCTCTCGTCTTCAGCTAATTCTCTGCAAAATTTCATCTAATTACAACGGTCCGATCATCCGGAATAATTGTTTTAGTGTTTGTATATAATTATAACACTTTTCTTAATCAAACTCTTAATCCTTTATATATCAACTAATTCGTGGATTGGCTTTTCAAATAACTTTTTTTCAAACTTTTCAACCAGAAAACCTCTCCAAAATTACTCCCTTTCATCTACAAACCATAGCCCCAAACTTATTCAAGATTTCAACCTTAGATTAGAAGGCCTATTTGGTGTTTTCTCGAGTTTGGGCTAGAACTTGATTGGATTGTTTTCGCGAGAGGAACGTGATGGTGTCATTAGATTTTGAGGCTCAATTATGTGATGATTCATGTTGGATCTTTTGGTGGTTTGAGGTATGGGGTTTTAGACAATATGCTCCTAAATCTCGCGAGTATTATTCTCGTTGTTTTCATGTGATTATTGACTCATATTTGAATTGCTAAATTCATTGGAATCTGGAAATTTTATTTGGAATCTATTTATGATTCATGTGGTATTATTATTGTGTTGAGCATGTTGTCATGAAGATTTTAATATGGCACGGAGGTTGGGCACCCGCCAATATTCCTTTTTCCGGATATGCTAGAATAATGCATAGGCGCGGTACGTTGGTGAGGCCTGGTGACCCGGTTAATGTGTTGTTGAGAAATTATAGTGATATAAATGCTATTGATATTCTCATTTGATTTGAATATTCGTATTCGTATTGTTACGTTTTATTCATCGCTACATGTTAGGTACCGTATGTATCGATTTTTGATGTTGAGATTTAATTTGAGGAAGTTATTATTTTAACGACTTTCGGATCGAGTGGGGGATTTTGAGAGCATGTGGTACGCCATTATTTTCATAGTTATGTGTATGTACATAGGCATTATATATTATTTTGTTGCTCGTGGGGTAGGTGCGCGTAAAATTGAGTGTATGGGCGCTCAATTATGGCATTCTACGGATAGGCATATGTGAGCCTTATTTTCTTTTTACGAGATTTATGTGTTGATGTGTGTGCTTCGTCTAATTTCGAGGACGAAATTCTTTGGTAGTGGGGAAGTATGTAACACCCCTTGTTTTTATTTATTATTTTAATTAATTAATTGGAATTTTTTAGAAAAATAAAATTTTGAATTTAATAATTTTTATTGGCTAAATATGTTGGTTATGATTTTAGAAGGACATAACTTCAAACGGTTTCGAAATCGGAATTAAAATGGAGTTTTAATTGAATTTTTATTATATAGAAGAGTCCTCAAAACATAAAACTCTCTAAGAGTCCTAAAATAATAAAACTCTCTAGCAAAAAAAAAATATTTAAAAATATTGAACAGTCCGATCGAGCTGAAATTTTTTTAAGAGCTTCCTCTCGTCTTCAGCTAATTCTCTGCAAAATTTCATCTAATTCCAACGGTCCGATCATCCGGAATAAATGTTTTAGTGTTTGTATATAATTATAACTCTTTTCTTAATCAAACTCTTAATCCTTTATATATCTACTAATTCGTGGCCCGGCTTTTCAAATATTTTTTTTTCAAAATTTTCAACCAGAAAACCTCTCCAAAATTACTCCCTTTCATCTACAAACCATAGCCCCAAACTTATTCAAGATTTCCACCTTAGATTAGAAGGCCTATTTGGTGTTTTCTCGAGTTTGGGCTAGAACTTGATTGGATTGTTTTCGCGAGAGGAACGTGATGGTGTGATTAGATTTTGAGGCTCAATTATGTGATGATTCATGTTGGATCTTTTGGTGGTTTGAGGTATGGGGTTTTACACAATATGCTCCTAAATCTCGCGAGTATTATTCTCGTTGTTTTCATGTGATTATTGACTCATATTTGAATTGCTAAATTCATTGGAATCTGGAAATTTTATTTGGAATCTATTTATGATTCATGTGGTATTATTATTGTGTTGAGCATGTTGTCCTGAAGATTTTAATATGGCACGGAGGTTGGGCACCCGCCAATATTCCTTTTTCCGGATATGCTAGAATAATGCATAGGCGCGGTACGTTGGTGAGGCCTGGTGACCCGGTTAATGTGTTGTTGAGAAATTATAGTGGTATAAATGCTATTGATATTCTCATTTGATTTGAATATTCGTATTCGTATTGTTATGTTTTATTCATCGCTACATGTTAGGTACCGTATGTATCGATTTTTTATGTTGAGATTTAATTTGAGGAAGTTATTATTTTAACAACTTTCGGATCGAGTGGGGGATTTTGAGAGCATGTGGTACGCCATTATTTTCATAGTTATGTGTATGTACATAGGCATTATATATTATTTTGTTGCTCGTGGGGTAGGGGCGCGTAAAATTGAGTGTATGGGCGCTCAATTATGGCATTCTACGGATAGGCATATGTGAGCCTTATTTTCTTT
This sequence comes from Sambucus nigra, assembly GCA_949130495.1. Taxonomy (NCBI): domain Eukaryota; kingdom Viridiplantae; phylum Streptophyta; class Magnoliopsida; order Dipsacales; family Adoxaceae; genus Sambucus; species Sambucus nigra. The sequence goes on along the minus strand of OX422211.1, from coordinate 643,822,504 downwards.
TTACGAGATTTATGTGTTGATGTGTATGCCTCGTCTAATTTCAAGGACGAAATTCTTTGCTAGTGGGGAAGTATGTAACACCCCGTGTTTTTATTTATTATTTTAATTAATTAATTGGAATTTTCGAGAAAAATAAATTTTTGTATTTAATAATTTTTATTTGCTAAATATGCTGTTTATGATTTTAGAAGAACATAACTTCAAACGGTTTCGAAATCGGAATTAAAATTGAGTTTTAATTGAATTTTTATTATATAGAAGAGTCCTCAAAACATAAAACTCTCTAAGAGTCCTAAAATAATAAAACTCTCTAGCAAAAAAAAATATTTAAAAATATTGAACGGTCCGATCGAGCTGAATTTTTTTTAAGAGCTTCCTCTCGTCTTCAGCTAATTCTCTGCAAAATTTCATCTAATTCCAACGGTCCGATCATCCGGAATAAATGTTTTAGTGTTTATATATAATTATAACTCTTTTTTTAATCAAACTCTTAATCCTTTATATATCTACTAATTCGTGGCCCGGCTTTTCAAATAATTTTTTTTCAAAATTTTCAACCAGAAAACCTCTCCAAAATTACTCCCTTTCATCTACAAACCATAGCCCCAAACTTATTCAAGATTTCCACCTTAGATTAGAAGGCCTATTTGGTGTTTTCTCGAGTTTGGGCTAGAACTTGATTGGATTGTTTTCGCGAGAGGAACGTGATGGTGTGATTAGATTTTGAGGCTCAATTATGTGATGATTCATGTTGGATCTTTTGGTGGTTTGAGGTATGGGGTTTTACACAATATGCTCCTAAATCTCGCGAGTATTATTCTCGTTGTTTTCATGTGATTATTGACTCATATTTGAATTGCTAAATTCATTGGAATCTGGAAATTTTATTTGGAATCTATTTATGATTCATGTGGTATTATTATTGTGTTGAGCATGTTGTCATGAAGATTTTAATATGGCACGGAGGTTGGGCACCCACCAATATTCCTTTTTCCGGATATGCTAGAATAATGCATAGGCGCGGTACGTTGGTGAGGCCTGGTGACCCGGTTAATGTGTTGTTGAGAAATTATAGTGGTATAAATGCTATTGATATTCTCATTTGATTTGAATATTCGTATTCGTATTGTTACGTTTTATTCATCGCTACATGTTAGGTACCGTATGTATCGATTTTTGATGTTGAGATTTAATTTGAGGAAGTTATTATTTTAACAACTTTCGGATCGAGTGGGGGATTTTGAGAGCATGTGGTACGCCATTATTTTCATAGTTATGTGTATGTACATAGGCATTATATATTATTTTGTTGCTCGTGGGGTAGGGGCGCGTAAAATTGAGTGTATGGGCGCTCAATTATGGCATTCTACGGATAGGCATATGTGAGCCTTATTTTCTTTTTACGAGATTTATGTGTTGATGTGTATGCCTCGTCTAATTTCAAGGACGAAATTCTTTGCTAGTGGGGAAGTATGTAACACCCCGTGTTTTTATTTATTATTTTAATTAATTAATTGGAATTTTCGAGAAAAATAAATTTTTGTATTTAATAATTTTTATTGGCTAAATATGTTGTTTATGATTTTAGAAGAACATAACTTCAAACGGTTTCGAAATCGGAATTAAAATGGAGTTTTAATTGAATTTTTATTATATAGAAGAGTCCTCAAAACATAAAACTCTCTAAGAGTCCTAAAAACATAAAACTCTCTAGCAAAAAAAATATTTAAAAATATTGAACAGTCCGATCGAGCTGAAATTTTTTGAAGAGCTTCCTCTCGTCTTCAGCTAATTCTCTGCAAAATTTTATCTAATTCCAACGGTCCGATCATCCGGAATAAATGTTTTAGTGTTTGTATATAATTATAACACTTTTCTTAATCAAACTCTTAATCCTTTATATATCAACTAATTCGTGGATTGGCTTTTCAAATAACTTTTTTTCAAACTTTTCAACCAGAAAACCTCTCCAAAATTACTCCCTTTCATCTACAAACCATAGCCCCAAACTTATTCAAGATTTCAACCTTAGATTAGAAGGCCTATTTGGTGTTTTCTCGAGTTTGGGCTAGAACTTGATTGGATTGTTTTCGCGAGAGGAACGTGATGGTGTCATTAGATTTTGAGGCTCAATTATGTGATGATTCATGTTGGATCTTTTGGTGGTTTGAGGTATGGGGTTTTACACAATATGCTCCTAAATCTCGCGAGTATTATTCTCGTTGTTTTCATGTGATTATTGACTCATATTTGAATTGCTAAATTCATTGGAATCTGGAAATTTTATTTGGAATCTATTTATGATTCATGTGGTATTATTATTGTGTTGAGCATGTTGTCATGAAGATTTTAATATGGCACGGAGGTTGGGCACCCGCCAATATTCCTTTTCCCAGATATGCTAGAATAATGCATAGGCGCGGTACGTTGGTGAGGCCTGGTGACCCGGTTAATGTGTTGTTGAGAAATTATAGTGGTATAAATGCTATTGATATTCTCATTTGATTTGAATATTCGTATTCGTATTGTTACGTTTTATTCATCGCTACATGTTAGGTACCGTATGTATCGATTTTTGATGTTGAGATTTAATTTGAGGAAGTTATTATTTTAACAACTTTCGGATCGAGTGGGGGATTTTGAGAGCATGTGGTACGCCATTATTTTCATAGTTATGTGTATGTACATAGGCATTATATATTATTTTGTTGCTCGTGGGGTAGGGGCGCGTAAAATTGAGTGTATGGGCGCTCAATTATGGCATTCTACGGATAGGCATATGTGAGCCTTATTTTCTTTTTACGAGATTTATGTGTTGATGTGTATGCCTCGTCTAATTTCAAGGACGAAATTCTTTGCTAGTGGGGAAGTATGTAACACCCCGTGTTTTTATTTATTATTTTAATTAATTAATTGGAATTTTCGAGAAAAATAAATTTTTGTATTTAATAATTTTTATTGGCTAAATATGTTGTTTATGATTTTAGAAGAACATAACTTCAAACGGTTTCGAAATCGGAATTAAAATGGAGTTTTAATTGAATTTTTATTATATAGAAGAGTCCTCAAAACATAAAACTCTCTAAGAGTCCTAAAAACATAAAACTCTCTAGCAAAAAAAATATTTAAAAATATTGAACCGTCCGATCGAGCTGAAATTCTTTGAAGAGCTTCCTCTCGTCTTCAGCTAATTCTCTGCAAAATTTCATCTAATTCCAACGGTCCGATCATCCGGAATAAATGTTTTAGTGTTTGTATATAATTATAACTCTTTTCTTAATCAAACTCTTAATCCTTTATATATCAACTAATTCGTGGCTTGGCTTTTCAAATAACTTTTTTTCAAACTTTTCAACCAGAAAACCTCTCCAAAATTACTCCCTTTCATCTACAAACAATAGAGCCAAACTTTTTCAAGATTTCAACCTTAGATTAGAAGGCTTATTTGGTGTTTTCTCGAGTTTGGGCTAGAACTTGATTGGATTATTTTCGCGAGAGGAAAGTGATGGTGTGATTAGATTTTGAGGCTCAATTATGTGATGATTCATGTTGGATCTTTTGGTGGTTTGAGGTATGGGGTTTTACACAGTATGCTCCTAAATCTCGCGAGTATTATTCTCGTTGTTTTCATTTGATTATTGACTCATATTTGAATTGCTAAATTCTTTGGAATCTGGAAATTTTATTTGGAATCTATTGATGATTCATGTGGTATTATTATTGTGTTGAGCATGTTGTCATGAAGATTTTAATATGGCACGGAGGTTGGGCACCCGCCAATATTCCTTTTTCCGGATATGCTAGAGTAATGCATAGGCGCGGTACGTTGGTGAGGCCTGGTGACCCGGTTAATGTGTTGTTGAGAAATTATAGTGATATAAATGCTATTGATATTCTCATTTGATTTGAATATTCGTATTCGTATTGTTAAGTTTTATTAATCGCTACATGTTAGGTACCGTATGTATAGATTTTTGATGTTGAGATTTAATTTGAGGAAGTTAGAATTTTAACGACTTTCGGATCGAGTGGGGGATTTTGAGAGCATGTGGTACGCTATTATTTTCATAGTTATGTGTATGTACATAGGCATTATATATTATTTTGTTGCTCGTGGGGTAGGTGCGTGTAAAATTGAGTGTATGGGCGCTCAATTATGGCATTCTACGGATAGGCATATGTGAGCCTTATTTTCTTTTTGCGAGATTTATGTGTTGATGTGTGTGCTTCGTCTAATTTCGAGGACGAAATTCTTTGCTAGTGGGGAAGTATGTAACACCCCTTGTTTTTATTTATTATTTCAATTAATTAATTGGAATTTTTTAGAAAAATAAAATTTTGAATTTAATAATTTTTATTGGCTAAATATGTTGGTTATGATTTTAGAAGAACATAACTTCAAACGGTTTCGAAATCGGAATTAAACTGGAGTTTTAATTGAATTTTTATTATATAGAAGAGTCCTTAAAACATAAAACTCTCTAAGAGTCCTAAAAACATAAAACTCTCTAGCAAAATAATAATATTTAAACATATTAAAGGTTCCGATCGAGCTGAAGTTTTTTGAACAGCTTCCTCTCGTCTTCAGCTAATTCTCTGCAAAATTTCATCTAATTCCAACGGTCCGATCATCCGGAATAAATGTTTTAGTGTTTGTATATAATTATAACTCTTTTCTTAATCAAACTCTTAATCCTTTATATATCAACTAATTCGTGGCTTGGATTTTCAAATAACTTTTTTTCAAACTTTTCAACCAGAAAACCTCTCCAAAATTACTCCCTTTCATCTACAAACCATAGCCCCAAACTTATTCAAGATTTCAACCTTAGATTAGAAGGCCTATTTGGTGTTTTCTCGAGTTTGGGCTAGAACTTGATTGAATTGTTTTCGCGAGAGGAACGTGATGGTGTGATTAGATTTTGAGGCTAAATTATGTGATGATTCATGTTGGATCTTTTGGTTGTTTGAGGTATGGGGTTTTACACAATATGCTCCTAAATCTCGCGAGTATTATTCTCGTTGTTTTCATGTGATTATTGACTCATATTTGAATTGCTAAATTCATTGGAATCTGGAAATTTTATTTGGAATCTATTTATGATTCATGTGGTATTATTATTGTGTTGAGCATGTCGTCATGAAGATTTTAATATGGCACGGAGGTTGGGCACCCGCCAATATTCCATTTTCCGGATATGCTAGAATAATGCATAGGCGCGGTACGTTGGTGAGGCCTGGTGACCCGGTTAATGTGTTGTTGAGAAATTATAGTGATATAAATGCTATTGATATTCTCATTTGATTTGAATATTCGTATTCGTATTGTTACGTTTTATTCATCGCTACATGTTAGGTACCGTATGTATCGATTTTTTATGCTGAGATTTAATTTGAGGAAGTTAAAATTTTAACGACTTTCGGATCGAGTGGGGGATTTTGAGAGCATGTGGTACGCCATTATTTTCATAGTTATGTGTATGTACATAGGCATTATATATTATTTTGTTGCTCGTGGGGTAGGTGCGCGTAAAATTGAGTGTATGGGCGCTCAATTATGGCATTCTACGGATAGGCATATGTGAGCCTTATTTTCTTTTTGCGAGATTTATGTGTTGATGTGTGTGCTTCGTCTAATTTCGAGGACGAAATTCTTTGCTAGTGGGGAAGTATGTAACACCCCTTGTTTTTATTTATTATTTGAATTAATTAATTGGAATTTTTTAGAAAAATAAAATTTTGAATTTAATAATTTTTATTGGCTAAATATGTTGGTTATGATTTTAGAAGAACATAACTTCAAACGGTTTCGAAATCGGAATTAAACTGGAGTTTTAATTGAATTTTTATTATATAGAAGAGTCCTTAAAACATAAAACTCTCTAAGAGTCCTAAAAACATAAAACTCCCTAGCTTAAAAATAATATTTAAACATATTAAAGGTTCCGATCGAGCTGAAATTTTTTGAAGAGCTTCCTCTCGTCTTCAGCTAATTCTCTACTAAATTTCATCTAATTCCAACGGTCCGATCATCCGGAATAAATGTTTTAGTGTTTGTATATAATTATAACTCTTTTCTTAATCAAACTCTTAATCCTTTATATATCAACTAATTCGTGGCTTGGCTTTTCAAATAACTTTTTTTCAAACTTTTCAACCAGAAAACCTCTCCAAAATTACTCCCTTTCATCTACAAACAATAGAGCCAAACTTTTTCAAGATTTCAACCTTAGATTAGAAGGCTTATTTGGTGTTTTCTCGAGTTTGGGCTAGAACTTGATTGGATTATTTTCGCGAGAGGAAAGTGATGGTGTGATTAGATTTTGAGGCTCAATTATGTGATGATTCATGTTGGATCTTTTGGTGGTTTGAGGTATGGGGTTTTACACAATATGCTCCTAAATCTCGCGAGTATTATTCTCGTTGTTTTCATGTGATTATTGACTCATATTTGAATTGCTAAATTCATTGGAATCTGGAAATTTTATTTGGAATCTATTGATGATTCATGTGGTATTATTATTGTGTTGAGCATGTTGTCATGAAGATTTTAATATGGCACGGAGGTTGGGCACCCGCCAATATTCCTTTTTCCGAATATGCTAGAATAATGCATAGGCGCGGTACGTTGGTGAGGCCTGGTGACCTGGTTAATGTGTTGTTGAGAAATTATAGTGATATAAATGCTATTGATATTCTCATTTGATTTGAATATTCGTATTCGTATTGTTAAGTTTTATTCATCGCTACATGTTAGGTACCGTATGTATAGATTTTTGATGTTGAGATTTAATTTGAGGAAGTTAGAATTTTAACAACTTTCGGATCGAGTGGGGGATTTTGAGAGCATGTGGTACGCCATTATTTTCATAGTTATGTGTATGTACATAGGCATTATATATTATTTTGTTGCTCATGGGGTAGGTGCGCGTAAAATTGAGTGTATGGGCGCTCAATTATGGCATTCTACGGATAGGCATATGTGAGCCTTATTTTCTTTTTGCGAGATTTATGTGTTGATGTGTGTGCCTCGTCTAATTTGGAGGACGAAATTCTTTGCTAGTGGGGAAGTATGTAACACCCCGTGTTTTTATTTATTATTTTAATTAATTAATTGGAATTTTCGAGAAAGATAAATTTTTGTATTTAATAATTTTTATTGGCTAAATATGTTGGTTATGATTTTAGAAGAACATAACTTCAAACGGTTTCGAAATCGGAATTAAAATGGAGTTTTAATTGAATTTTTATTATATAGAAGAGTCCTCAAAACATAAAACTCTCTAAGAGTCCTAAAATAATAAAACTCTCTAGCAAAAAAAAATATTTAAAAATATTGAACCGTCCGATCGAGCTGAAATTTTTTGAAGAGCTTCCTCTCGTCTTCAGCTAATTCTCTGCAAAATTTCATCTAATTCCAACGGTCCGATCATCCGGAATAAATGTTTTAGTGTTTGTATATAATTATAACTCTTTTCTTAATCAAACTCTTAATCCTTTATATATCAATTAATTCGTGGCTTGGCTTTTCAAATAACTTTTTTTCAAACTTTTCAACCAGAAAACCTCTCCAAAATTACTCCCTTTCATCTACAAACAATAGAGCCAAACTTTTTCAAGATTTCAACCTTAGATTAGAAGGCTTATTTGGTGTTTTCTCGAGTTTGGGCTAGAATTTGATTGGATTATTTTCGCGAGAGGAAAGTGATGGTGTGATTAGATTTTGAGGCTCAATTATGTGATGATTCATGTTGGATCTTTTGGTGGTTTGAGGTATGGGGTTTTACACAATATGCTCCTAAATCTCGCGAGTATTATTCTCGTTGTTTTCATGTGATTATTGACTCATATTTGAATTGCTAAATTCATTGGAATCTGGAAATTTTATTTGGAATCTATTGATGATTCATGTGGTATTATTATTGTGTTGAGCATGTTGTCATGAAGATTTTAATATGGCACGGAGGTTGGGCACCCGCCAATATTCCTTTTTCCGGATATGCTAGAATAATGCATAGGCGCGGTACGTTGGTGAGGCCTGGTGACCCGGTTAATGTGTTGTTGAGAAATTATAGTGATATAAATGCTATTGATATTCTCATTTGATTTGAATATTCGTATTCGTATTGTTAAGTTTTATTCATCGCTACATGTTAGGTACCGTATGTATAGATTTTTGATGTTGAGATTTAATTTGAGGAAGTTAGAATTTTAACGACTTTCGGATCGAGTGGGGGATTTTGAGAGCATGTGGTACGCCATTATTTTCATAGTTATGTGTATGTACATAGGCATTATATATTATTTTGTTGCTCATGGGGTAGGTGCGCGTAAAATTGAGTGTATGGGCGCTCAATTATGGCATTCTACGGATAGGCATATGTGAGCCTTATTTTCTTTTTGCGAGATTTATGTGTTGATGTGTGTGCCTCGTCTAATTTGGAGGACGAAATTCTTTGCTAGTGGGGAAGTATGTAACACCCCGTGTTTTTATTTATTATTTTAATTAATTAATTGGAATTTTCGAGAAAGATAAATTTTTGTATTTAATAATTTTTATTGGCTAAATATGTTGGTTATGATTTTAGAAGAACATAACTTCAAACGGTTTCGAAATCGGAATTAAAATGGAGTTTTAATTGAATTTTTATTATATAGAAGAGTCCTCAAAACATAAAACTCTCTAAGAGTCCTAAAATAATAAAACTCTCTAGCAAAAAAAAATATTTAAAAATATTGAACCGTCCGATCGAGCTGAAATTTTTTGAAGAGCTTCCTCTCGTCTTCAGCTAATTCTCTGCAAAATTTCATCTAATTCCAACGGTCCGATCATCCGGAATAAATGTTTTAGTGTTTGTATATAATTATAACTCTTTTCTTAATCAAAATCTTAATCCTTTATATATCAACTAATTCGTGGCTTGGCTTTTCAAATAACTTTTTTTCAAACTTTTCAACCAGAAAACCTCTCCAAAATTACTCCCTTTTATCTACAAACAATAGAGCCAAACTTTTTCAAGATTTCAACCTTAGATTAGAAGGCTTATTTGGTGTTTTCTCGAGTTTGGGCTAGAACTTGATTGGATTATTTTCGCGAGAGGAAAGTGATGGTTTGATTAGATTTTGAGGCTCAATTATGTGATGATTCATGTTGGATCTTTTGGTGGTTTGAGGTATGGGGTTTTACACAATATGCTCCTAAATCTCGCGAGTATTATTCTCGTTGTTTTCAAGTGATTATTGACTCATATTTGAATTGCTAAATTCATTGGAATCTGGAAATTTTATTTGGAATCTATTGATGATTCATGTGGTATTATTATTGTGTTGAGCATGTTGTCATGAAGATTTTAATATGGCACGGAGGTTGGGTACCCGCCAATATTCCTTTTTCCGGATATGCTAGAATAATGCATAGGCGCGGTACGTTGGTGAGGCCTGGTGACCCGGTTAATGTGTTGTTGAGAAATTATAGTGATATAAATGCTATTGATATTCTCATTTGATTTGAATATTCGTATTCGTATTGTTAAGTTTTATTCATCGCTACATGTTAGGTACCGTATGTATAGATTTTTGATGTTGAGATTTAATTTGAGGAAGTTAGAATTTTAACGACTTTCGAATCGAGTGGGGGATTTTGAGAGCATGTGGTACGCCATTATTTTCATAGTTATGTGTATGTACATAGGCATTATATATTATTTTGTTGCTCGTGGGGTAGGTGCGCGTAAAATTGAGTGTATGGGAGCTCAATTATGGCATTCTACGGATAGGCATATGTGAGCCTTATTTTCTTTTTGCGAGATTTATGTGTTGATGTTTGTGCCTCGTCTAATTTGGAGGACGAAATTCTTTGCCAGTGGGGAAGTATGTAACACCCCGTGTTTTTATTTATTATTTTAATTAATTAATTGGAATTTTCGAGAAAAATAAATTTTTGTATTTAATAATTTTTATTGGCTTAATATGTTGGTTATGATTTTAGAAGAACATAACTTCAAACGGTTTCGAAATCGGAATTAAAATGGAGTTTTAATTGAATTTTTATTATATAGAAGAGTCCTCAAAACATAAAACTCTCTAAGACTCCTAAAATAATAAAACTCTCTAGCAAAAAAAAATATTTAAAAATATTGAACCGTCCGATCGAGCTGAAATTTTTTGAAGAGCTTCCTCTCGTCTTCAGGTAATTCTCTGCAAAATTTCATCTAATTCCAACGGTCCGATCATCCGGAATAAATGTTTTAGTGTTTGTATATAATTATAACTCTTTTCTTAATCAAACTCTTAATCCTTTATATATCAACTAATTCGTGGCCCGGCTTTTCAAATAATTTTTTTTCAAAATTTTCAACCAGAAAACCTCTCCAAAATTACTCCCTATCATCTACAAACCATAGCCCCAAACTTATTCAAGATTTCAACCTTAGATTAGAAGGCCTATTTGGTGTTTTCTCGAGTTTGGGCTAGAACTTGATTGAATTGTTTTCGCGAGAGGAACGTGATGGTGTGATTAGATTTTGAGGCTAAATTATGTGATGATTCATGTTGGATCTTTTGGTGGTTTGAGGTATGGGGTTTTACACAATATGCTCCTAAATCTCGCGAGTATTATTCTCGTTGTTTTCATGTGATTATTGACTCATATTTGAATTGCTAAATTCATTGGAATCTGGAAATTTTATTTGGAATCTATTTATGATTCATGTGGTATTATTATTGTGTTGAGCATGTTGTCATGAAGATTTTAATATGGCACGGAGGTTGGGCACCCGTCAATATTCCTTTTTCCGGATATGCTAGAATAATGCATAGGCGCGGTACGTTGGTGAGGCCTGGTGACCCGGTTAATGTGTTGTTGAGAAATTATAGTGATATAAACGCTATTGATATTCTCATTTGATTTGAATATTCGTATTCGTATTGTTACGTTTTATTCATCGCTACATGTTAGGTACCGTATGTATCGATTTTTGATGCTGAGATTTAATTTGAGGAAGTTAAAATTTTAACGACTTTCGGATCGAGTGGGGGATTTTGAGAGCATGTGGTACGCCATTATTTTCATAGTTATGTGTATGTACATAGGCATTATATATTATTTTGTTGCTCGTGGGGTAAGTGCGCGTAAAATTGAGTGTATGGGCGCTCAATTATGGCATTCTACGGATAGGCATATGTGAGCCTTATTTTCTTTTTGCGAGATTTATGTGTTGATGTGTGTGCTTCGTCTAATTTCGAGGACGAAATTCTTTGCTAGTGGGGAAGTATGTAACACCCCTTGTTTTTATTTATTATTTGAATTAATTAATGGGAATTTTTTAGAAAAATAAAATTTGGAATTTAATAATTTTTATTTGCTAAATATGTTGGTTATGATTTTAGAAGAACATAACTTCAAACGGTTTCGAAATCGGAATTAAACTGGAGTTTTAATTGAATTTTTATTATATAGAAGAGTCCTTAAAACATAAAACTCTCTAAGAGTCCTAAAAACATAAAACTCTCTAGCTTAAAAATAATATTTAAACATATTAAAACTTCCGATCGAGCTGAAATTTTTTGAAGAGCTTCCTCTCGTCTTCAGCTAATTCTCTACTAAATTTCATCTAATTCCAACGGTCCGATCATCCGGAATAAATGTTTTAGTGTTTGTATATAATTATAACTCTTTTCTTAATCAAACTCTTAATCCTTTATATATCATCTAATTCGTGGCTTGGCTTTTCAAATAACTTTTTTTCAAACTTTTCAACCATAAAACCTCTCCAAAATTACTCCCTTTCATCTACAAACAATAGAGCCAAACTTTTTCAAGATTTCAACCTTAGATTAGAAGGCTTATTTGGTGTTTTCTCGAGTTTGGGCTAGAACTTGATTGGATTATTTTCGCGAGAGGAAAGTGATGGTGTGATTAGATTTTGAGGCTCAATTATGTGATGATTCATGTTGGATCTTTTGGTGGTTTGAGGTATGGGGTTTTACACAATATGCTCCTAAATCTCGCGAGTATTATTCTCGTTGTTTTCATGTGAATATTGACTCATATTTGAATTGCTAAATTCATTGGAATCTGGAAATTTTATTTGGAATCTATTGATGATTCATGTGGTATTATTATTGTGTTGAGCATGTTGTCATGAAGATTTTAATATGGCACGGAGGTTGGGCACCCGCCAATATTCCTTTTTCCGAATATGCTAGAATAATGCATAGGCGCGGTACGTTGGTGAGGCCTGGTGACCCGGTTAATGTGTTGTTGAGAAATTATAGTGATATAAATGCTATTGATATTCTCATTTGATTTGAATATTCGTATTCGTATTGTTAAGTTTTATTCATCGCTACATGTTAGGTACCGTATGTATAGATTTTTGATGTTGAGATTTAATTTGAGGAAGTTAGAATTTTAACGACTTTCGGATCGAGTGGGGGATTTTGAGAGCATGTGGTACGCCATTATTTTCATAGTTATGTGTATGTACATAGGCATTATATATTATTTTGTTGCTCGTGGGGTAGGTGCGCGTAAAATTGAGTGTATGGGCGCTCAATTATGGCATTCTACGGATAGGCATATGTGAGCCTTATTTTCTTTTTGCGAGATTTATGTGTTGATGTGTGTGCCTCGTCTAATTTGGAGGACGAAATTCTTTGCTAGTGGGGAAGTATGTAACACCCCGTGTTTTTATTTATTATTTTAATTAATTAATTGGAATTTTCGAGAAAGATAAATTTTTGTATTTAATAATTTTTATTGGCTAAATATGTTGGTTATGATTTTAGAAGAACATAACTTCAAACGGTTTCGAAATCGGAATTAAAATGGAGTTTTAATTGAATTTTTATTATATAGAAGAGTCCTCAAAATATAAAACTCTCTAAGAGTCCTAAAATAATAAAACTCTCTAGCAAAAAAAAATATTTAAAAATATTGAACCGTCCGATCGAGCTGAAATTTTTTGAAGAGCTTCCTCTCGTCTTCAGCTAATTCTCTGCAAAATTTCATCTAATTCCAACGATCCGATCATCCGGAATAAATGTTTTAGTGTTTGTATATAATTATAACTCTTTTCTTAATCAAACTCTTAATCATTTATATATCAACTAATTCGTGGCCCGGCTTTTCAAATAATTTTTTTTCAAAATTTTCAACCAGAAAACCTCTCCAAAATTACTCCCTATCATCTACAAACCATAGCCCCAAACTTATTCAAGATTTCAACCTTAGATTAGAAGGCCTATTTGGTGTTTTCTCGAGTTTGGGCTAGAACTTGATTGAATTGTTTTCGCGAGAGGAACGTGATGGTGTGATTAGATTTTGAGGCTAAATTATGTGATGATTCATGTTGGATCTTTTGGTTGTTTGAGGTATGGGGTTTTACACAATATGCTCCTAAATCTCGCGAGTATTATTCTCGTTGTTTTCATGTGATTATTGACTCATATTTGAATTGCTAAATTCATTGGAATCTGGAAATTTTATTTGGAATCTATTTATGATTCATGTGGTATTATTATTGTGTTGAGCATGTTCTCATGAAGATTTTAATATGGCACGGAGGTTGGGCACCCGCCAATATTCCTTTTTCCGGATATGCTAGAATAATGCATAGGCGCGGTACGTTGGTGAGGCCTGGTGACCCGGTTAATGTGTTGTTGAGAAATTATAGTGATATAAATGCTATTGATATTCTCATTTGATTTGAATATTCGTATTCGTATTGTTACGTTTTATTCATCGCTACATGTTAGGTACCGTATGTATAGATTTTTGATGTTGAGATTTAATTTGAGGAAGTTAGAATTTTAACGACTTTCGGATCGAGTGGGGGATTTTGAGAGCATGTGGTACGCCATTATTTTCATAGTTATGTGTATGTACATAGGCATTATATATTATTTTGTTGCTCGTGGGGTAGGTGCGCGTAAAATTGAGTGTATGGGCGCTCAATTATGGCATTTGACGGATAGGCATATGTGAGCCTTATTTTCTTTTTGCGAGATTTATGTGTTGATGTGTGTGCCTCGTCTAATTTGGAGGACGAAATTCTTTGCCAGTGGGGAAGTATGTAACACCCCGTGTTTTTATTTATTATTTTAATTAATTAATTGGAATTTTCGAGAAAAATAAATTTTTGTATTTAATAATTTTTATTGGCTAAATATGTTGGTTATGATTTTAGAAGAACATAACTTCAAACGGTTTCGAAATCGCAATTAAAATGGAGTTTTAATTGAATTTTTATTATATAGAAGAGTCCTCAAAACATAAAACTCTCTAAGAGTCCTAAAATAATAAAACTCTCTAGCAAAAAAAACATTTAAAAATATTGAACGGCCCGATCGAGCTGAAATTTTTTGAAGAGCTTCCTCTCGTCTTCAGCTAATTTTCTACTAAATTTCATCTAATTCCAACGATCCGATCATCCGGAATAAATGTTTTAGTGTTTGTATATAATTATAACTCTTTTCTTAATCAAACTCTTAATCCTTTATATATCAACTAATTCGTGGCTTGGCTTTTCAAATAACTTTTTTTCAAACTTTTCAACCAGAAAACCTCTCCAAAATTACTCCCTTTTATCTACAAACAATAGAGCCAAACTTTTTCAAGATTTCAACCTTAGATTAGAAGGCTTATTTGGTGTTTTCTCGAGTTTGGGCTAGAACTTGATTGGATTATTTTCGCGAGAGGAAAGTGATGGTGTGATTAGATTTTGAGGCTCAATTATGTGATGATTCATGTTGGATCTTTTGGTGGTTTGAGGTATGAGGTTTTACGCAATATGCTCCTAAATCTCGCGAGTATTATTCTCGTTGTTTTCATGTGATTATTGACTCATATTTGAATTGCTAAATTCATTGGAATCTTGAAATTTTATTTGGAATCAATTTATGATTCATGTGGTATTATTATTGTGTTGAGCATGTTGTCATGAAGATTTTAATATGGCACGGAGGTTAGGAACCCGCCAATATTCCTTTTTCCAAATATGCTAGAATAATGCATAGGCGCGGTACGTTGGTGAGGCCTGGTGACCCGGTTAATGTGTTGTTGAGAAATTATAGTGATATAAATGCTATTGATATTCTCATTTGATTTGAATATTCGTATTCGTATTGTTAAGTTTTATTCATCACTACATGTTAGGTACCGTATGTATAGATTTTTGATGTTGAGATTTAATTTGAGGAAGTTAGAATTTTAACGACTTTCGGATCGAGTGGGGGATTTTGAGAGCATGTGGTACGCCATTAATTTCATAGTTATGTGTATGTACATAGGCATTATATATTATTGTGTTGCTCGTGGGGTAGGTGCGCGTAAAATTGAGTGTATGGGCGCTCAATTATGACATTCTACGGATAGGCATATGTGACCCTTATTTTCTTTTTGCGAGATTTATGTGTTGATGTGTGTGCCTCGTCTAATTTCGAGGACAAAATTCTTTGCTAGTGGGGAAGTGTGTAACACCCCGTGTTTTTATTTATTTTTTTAATTAATTAATTGGAATTTTCGAGAAAAATAAATTTTTGTATTTAATAATTTTTATTGGCTAAATATGTTGGTTATGATTTTAGAAGAACATAACTTCAAACGGTTTCGAAATCGGAATTAAAATGGAGTTTTAATTGAATTTTTATTATATAGAAGAGTCCTCAAAACATAAAACTCTCTAAGAGTCCTAAAATAATAAAACTCTCTAGCAAAAAAAAATATTTAAAAATATTGAACCGTCCGATCGAGATGAAATTTTTTGAAGAGCTTCCTCTCGTCTTCAGATATTTCTCTGCAAAATTTCATCTAATTCCAACGGTCCGATCATCCGGAATAAATGTTTTAGTGTTTGTATATAATTATAACTCTTTTCTTAATCAAACTCTTAATCCTTTATATATCAACTAATTCGTGAATTGGCTTTTCAAATAACTTTTTTTCAAACTTTTCAACTAGAAAACCTCTCCAAAATTACTCCATTTCATCTACAAACAATAGAGCCAAACTTTTTCAAGATTTCAACCTTAGATTAGAAGGCTTATTTGGTGTTTTCTCGAGTTTGGGCTAGAACTTGATTGGATTATTTTCGCGAGAGGAAAGTGATGGTGTGATTAGATTTTGAGGCTCAATTATGTGATGATTCATGTTGGATCTTTTGGTGGTTTGAGGTATGGGGTTTTACACAATATGCTCCTAAATCTCGCGAGTATTATTCTTGTTGTTTTCATGTGATTATTGACTCATATTTGAATTGCTAAATTCATTGGAATCTGGAAATTTTATTTGGAATCTATTTATGATTCATGTGGTATTATTATTGTGTTGAGCATGTTGTCATGAAGATTTTAATATGGCACGGAGGTTGGGCACCCGCCAATATTCCTTTTTCCGGATATGCTAGAATAATGCATAGGCGCGGTACGTTGGTGAGGCCTGGTGACCCGGTTAATGTGTTGTTGAGAAATTATAGTGATATAAATGCTATTGATATTCTCATTTGATTTGAATATTCGTATTCGTATTGTTAAGTTTTATTTATCGCTACATGTTAGGTACCGTATGTATAGATTTTTGATGTTGAGATTTAATTTGAGGAAGTTAGAATTTTAACGAGTTTCGGATCGAGTGGGGGATTTTGAGAGCATGTGGTACGCCATTATTTTCATAGTTATGTGTATGTACATAGGCATTATATATTATTTTGTTGCTCGTGGGGTAGGTGCGCGTAAAATTGAGTGTATCGGCGCTCAATTATGGCATTTGACGGATAGGCATATGTGAGCCTTATTTTCTTTTTGCGAGATTTATGTGTTGATGTGTGTGCCTCGTCTAATTTGGAGGACGAAATTCTTTGCCAGTGGGGAAGTATGTAACACCCCGTGTTTTTATTTATTATTTTAATTAATTAATTGGAATTTTCGAGAAAAATAAATTTTTGTATTTAATAATTTTTATTGGCTAAATATGTTGGTTATGATTTTAGAAGAACATAACTTCAAACGGTTTCGAAATCGGAATTAAAATGGAGTTTTAATTGAATTTTTATTATATAGAAGAGTCCTCAAAACATAAAACTCTCTAAGAGTCCTAAAATAATAAAACTCTCTAGCAAAAAAAAATATTTAAAAATATTGAACGGTCCGATCGAGCTGAAATTTTTTGAAGAGCTTCCTCTCGTCTTCAGCTAATTTTCTACTAAATTTCATCTAATTCCAACGATCCGATCATCCGGAATAAATGTTTTAGTGTTTGTATATAATTATAACTCTTTTCTTAATCAAACTCTTAATCCTTTATATATCAACTAATTCGTGGCTTGGCTTTTCAAATAACTTTTTTTCAAACTTTTCAACCAGAAAACCTCTCCAAAATTACTCCCTTTTATCTACAAACAAAAGAGCCAAACTTTTTCAAGATTTCAACCTTAGATTAGAAGGCTTATTTGGTGTTTTCTCGAGTTTGGGCTAGAACTTGATTGGATTATTTTCGCGAGAGGAAAGTGATGGTGTGATTAGATTTTGAGGCTCAATTATGTGATGATTCATGTTGGATCTTTTGGTGGTTTGAGGTATGGGGTTTTACGCAATATGCTCCTAAATCTCGCGAGTATTATTCTCGTTGTTTTCATGTGATTATTGACTCATATTTGAATTGCTAAATTCATTGGAATCTTGAAATTTTATTTGGAATCAATTTATGATTCATGTGGTATTATTATTGTGTTGAGCATGTTGTCATGAAGATTTTAATATGGCACGGAGGTTAGGAACCCGCCAATATTCCTTTTTCCGGATATGCTAGAATAATGCATAGGCGCGGTACGTTGGTGAGGCCTGGTGACCCGGTTAATGTGTTGTTGAGAAATTATAGTGATATAAATGCTATTGATATTCTCATTTGATTTGAATATTCGTATTCGTATTGTTAAGTTTTATTCATCGCTACATGTTAGGTACCGTATGTATAGATTTTTGATGTTGAGATTTAATTTGAGGAAGTTAGAATTTTAACGACTTTCGGATCGAGTGGGGGATTTTGAGAGCATGTGGTACGCCATTAATTTCATAGTTATGTGTATGTACATAGGCATTATATATTATTGTGTTGCTATTGGGGTAGGTGCGCGTAAAATTGAGTGTATGGGCGCTCAATTATGACATTCTACGGATAGGCATATGTGACCCTTATTTTCTTTTTGCGAGATTTATGTGTTGATGTGTGTGCCTCGTCTAATTTCGAGGACGAAATTCTTTGCTAGTGGGGAAGTGTGTAACACCCCGTGTTTTTATTTATTATTTTAATTAATTAATTGGAATTTTCGAGAAAAATAAATTTTTGTATTTAATAATTTTTATTGGCTAAATATGTTGGTTATGATTTTAGAAGAACATAACATCAAACGGTTTCGAAATCGGAATTAAAATGGAGTTTTAATTGAATTTTTATTATATAGAAGAGTCCTCAAAACATAAAACTCTCTAAGAGTCCTAAAATAATAAAACTCTCTAGCAAAAAAAAATATTTAAAAATATTGAACCGTCCGATCGAGATGAAATTTTTTGAAGAGCTTCCTCTCGTCTTCAGGTAATTCTCTGCAAAATTTCATCTAATTCCAACGGTCCGATCATCCGGAATAAATGTTTTAGTGTTTGTATATAATTATAACTCTTTTCTTAATCAAACTCTTAATCCTTTATATATCAACTAATTCGTGAATTGGCTTTTCAAATAACTTTTTTTCAAACTTTTCAACTAGAAAACCTCTCCAAAATTACTCCATTTCATCTACAAACAATAGAGCCAAACTTTTTCAAGATTTCAACCTTAGATTACAAGGCTTATTTGGTGTTTTCTCGAGTTTGGGCTAGAACTTGATTGGATTATTTTCGCGAGAGGAAAGTGATGGTGTGATTAGATTTTGAGGCTCAATTATGTGATGATTCATGTTGGATCTTTTGGTGGTTTGAGGTATGGGGTTTTACACAATATGCTCCTAAATCTCGCGAGTATTATTCTTGTTGTTTTCATGTGATTATTGACTCATATTTGAATTGCTAAATTCATTGGAATCTGGAAATTTTATTTGGAATCTATTTATGATTCATGTGGTATTATTATTGTGTTGAGCATGTTGTCATGAAGATTTTAATATGGCACGGAGGTTGGGCACCCGCCAATATTCCTTTTTCCGGATATGCTAGAATAATGCATAGGCGCGGTACGTTGGTGAGGCCTGGTGACCCGGTTAATGTGTTGTTGAGAAATTATAGTGATATAAATGCTATTGATATTCTCATTTGATTTGAATATTCGTATTCGTATTGTTAAGTTTTATTTATTGCTACATGTTAGGTACCGTATGTATAGATTTTTGATGTTGAGATTTAATTTGAGGAAGTTAGAATTTTAACGACTTTCGGATCGAGTGGGGGATTTTGAGAGCATGTGGTACGCCATTATTTTCATAGTTATGTGTATGTACATAGGCATTATATATTATTTTGTTGCTCGTGGGGTAGGTGCGCGTAAAATTGAGTGTATGGGCGCTCAATTATGGCATTCTACGGATAGGCATATGTGACCCTTATTTTCTTTTTGCGAGATTTATGTGTTGATGTGTGTGCCTCGTCTAATTTCGAGGACGAAATTCTTTGCTAGTGGGGAAGTATGTAACACCCCGTGTTTTTATTTATTATCTTAATTAATTAATTGGAATTTTCGAGAAAAATAAATTTCTGTATTTAATAATTTTTATTGGCTAAATATGTTGGTTATGATTTTAGAAGAACATAACTTCAAACGGTTTCGAAATCGGAATTAAAATGGAGTTTTAATTGAATTTTTATTATATAGAAGAGTCCTCAAAACATAAAACTCTCTAAGAGTCCTAAAAACATAAAACTCTCTAGCAAAAAAAAATATTTAAAAATATTGTACGGTCCGATCGAGCTGAAATTTTTTGAAGAGCTTCCTCTCGTCTTCAGGTAATTCTCTGCAAAATTTCATCTAATTCCAACGGTCCGATTATCCGGAATAAATATTTTAGTGTTTGTATATAATTATAACTCTTTTCTTAATCAAACTCTTAATCCTTTATATATCAACTAATTCGTGAATTGGCTTTCCAAATAACTTTTTTTCAAACTTTTCAACCAGAAAACCTCTCCAAAATTACTCCCTTTCATCTACAAACCATAGCCCCAAACTTATTCAAGATTTCAACCTTAGATTAGAA
Source organism: Sambucus nigra (assembly GCA_949130495.1). Lineage (NCBI taxonomy): Eukaryota > Viridiplantae > Streptophyta > Magnoliopsida > Dipsacales > Adoxaceae > Sambucus > Sambucus nigra. Next base: position 643,802,264 of record OX422211.1, on the reverse strand, counting down.
GGCCTATTTGGTGTTTTCTCGAGTTTGGGCTAGAACTTGATTGGATTGTTTTCGCGAGAGGAACGTGATGGTGTGATTAGATTTTGAGGCTCAATTATGTGATGATTCATGTTGGATCTTTTGGTGGTTTGAGGTATGGGGTTTTACACAATATGCTCCTAAATCTCGCGAGTATTATTCTCGTTGTTTTCATTTGATTATTGACTCATATTTGAATTGCTAAATTCATTGGAATCTGGAAATTTTATTTGGAATCTATTTATGATTCATGTGGTGTTATTATTGTGTTCAGCATGTTGTCATGAAGATTTTAATATGACACGGAGGTTGGGCACCCGCCAATATTCCTTTTTCCGGATATGCTAGAATAATGCATAGGCGCGGTACGTTGGTGAGGCCTGGTGACCCGGTTAATGTGTTGTTGAGAAATTATAGTGATATAAATGCTATTGATATTCGCATTTGATTTGAATATTCGTATTCGTGTTGTTACGTTTTATTAATCGCTACATGTTAGGTACCGTATGTATCGATTTTTGATGTTGAGATTTAAATTGAGGAAGTTAGAATTTTAACGACTTTCGGATCGAGTGGGGGATTTTGAGAGCATGTGGTACGCCATTATTTTCATAGTTATGTGTATGTACATAGGCATTATATATTATTTTGTTGCTCGTGGGGTAGGTGCGCGTAAAATTGAGTGTATGGGCGCTCAATTATGGCATTCTACGGATAGGCATATGTGAGCCTTATTTTCTTTTTGCGAGATTTATGTGTTAATGTGTATGCCTCGTCTAATTTCGATAGCGAAATTCTTTGCTAGTGGGGAAGTATATAACACCCCGTGTTTTTATTTATTATTTTAATTAATTAATTGGAATTTTCGAGAAAAATAAATTTTTGAATTTAATAATTTTTGTTGGCTAAATATGTTGGTTATGATTTTAGAAGAACATTACTTCAAACGGTTTCGAAATCGGAATTAAAATGGAGTTTTAATTGAATTTTTATTATATAGAAGAGTCCTCAAAACTTAAAACTCTCTAAGAGTCCGAAAAACATAAAACTCTCTAGCAAAAAGAAATTTTTAAAAATATTGTACGGTCCGATCGAGCTGAAATTTTTTGAATAGCTTCCTCTCGTCTTCAACTAATTCTCTGCAAAATTTCATCTAATTCCAACGGTCCGATCATCCGGAATAAATGTTTTAGTGTTTGTATATAATTATAACTCTTTTCTTAATCGAACTCTTAATCCTCTATATATCAACTAATTCGGGAATTGGCTTTTCAAATAACTTTTTTTCAAACTTTTCAACCAGAAAACCTCTCCAAAATTACTCCATTTCATCTACAAACCATAGCCCCAAACTTATTCAAGATTTCAACCTTAGATTAGAAGGCCTATTTGGTGTTTTCTCGAGTTTGGGCTAGAACTTGATTGGATTGTTTTCGCGAGAGGAACGTGATGGTGTGATTAGATTTTGAGGCTCAATTATGTGATAATTCATGTTGGATCTTTTGGTCGTTTGAGGTATGGGGTTTTACACAATATGCTCATAAATCTCGCGAGTATTATTCTCGTTGTTTTCATGTGATTATTGACTCATATTTGAATTGCTAAATTCATTGGAATCTGGAAATTTTATTTGGAATCTATTTATGATTCATGTGGTATTATTATTGTGTTGAGCAAGTTGTCATGAAGATTTTAATATGACACGGAGGTTGGGCACCCGCCAATATTCCTTTTTCCGGATATGCTAGAATAATGCATAGGCGCGGTACGTTGGTGAGGCCTGGTGACTCGGTTAATGTGTTGTTGAGAAATTATAGTGATATAAATGCTATTGATATTCGCATTTAATTTGAATATTCGTATTCGTGTTGTTACGTTTTATTCATCGCTACATGTTGGGTACCGTATGTATCGATTTTTGATGTTGAGATTTAAATTGAGGAAGTTAGAATTTTAACGACTTTCGGATCGAGTGGGGGATTTTGAGAGCATGTGGTACGCCATTATTTTCATAGTTATGTGTATGTACATAGGCATTATATATTATTTTGTTGCTCGTGGGGTAGGTGCGCGTAAAATTGAGTGTATGGGCGCTCAATTATGGCATTCTACGGATAGGCATATGTGAGCCTTATTTTCTTTTTGCGAGATTTATGTGTTAATGTGTATGCCTCGTCTAATTTCGATAGCGAAATTCTTTGCTAGTGGGGAAGTATATAACACCCCGTGTTTTTATTTATTATTTTAATTAATTAATTGGAATTTTCGAGAAAAATAAATTTTTGAATTTAATAATTTTTGTTGGCTAAATATGTTGGTTATGATTTTAGAAGAACATTACTTCAAACGGTTTCGAAATCGGAATTAAAATGGAGTTTTAATTGAATTTTTATTATATAGAAGAGTCCTCAAAACATAAAACTCTCTAAGAGTCCGAAAAACATAAAACTCTCTAGCAAAAAAAAAATATTTCAAAATATTGTACGGTCCGATCGAGCTGAAATTTTTTGAAGAGCTTCCTCTCGTCTTCAGCTAATTCTCTGCAAAATTTCATCTAATTCCAACGGTCCGATCATCCGGAATAAATGTTTTAGTGTTTGTATATAATTATAACTCTTTTCTTAATCAAACTCTTAATCCTTTATATATCAACTAATTCGTGAATTGGCTTTTCAAATAACTTTTTTTCAAACTTTTCAACCAGAAAACCTCTCCAAAATTACTCCCTTTCATCTACAAACCATATCCCCAAACTTATTCAAGATTTCAACCTTAGATTAGAAGGCCTATTTGATGTTTTCTCGAGTTTGGGCTAGAACTTGATTGGATTGTTTTCGCGTGAGGAACGTGATTATGTGATGATTCATGTTGGATCTTTTGGTGGTTTGAGGTATGGGGTTTTACACAATATGCTCATAAATCTCGCGAGTATTATTCTCGTTGTTTTCATGTGATTATTGACTCATATTTGAATTGCTAAACTCATTGGAATCTGGAAATTTTATTTGGAATCTATTTATGATTCATGTGGTGTTATTATTGTGTTCAGCATGTTGTCATGAAGATTTTAATATGACACGGAGGTTGGGCACCCGCCAATATTCCTTTTTCCGGATATGCTAGAATAATGCATAGGCGCGGTACGTTGGTGAGGCCTGGTGACCCGGTTAATGTGTTGTTGAGAAATTATAGTGATATAAATGCTATTGATATTCGCATTTGATTTGAATATTCGTATTCGTATTGTTACGTTTTATTCATCGCTACATGTTAGGTACCGTATGTATCGATTTTTGATGTTGAGATTTAATTTGAGGAAGTTAGAATTTTAACGACTTTCGGATCGAGTGGGGGATTTTGAGAGCATGTGGTACGCCATTATTTTCATAGTTATGTGTATGTACATAGGCATTATATATTATTTTGTTGCTCGTGGGGTAGGTGAGCGTAAAATTGAGTGTATGGGCGCTCAATTATGGCATTCTACGGATAGGCATATGTGAGTCTTATTTTCTTTTTGCGAGATTTATGTGTTAATCTGTATGCCTCGTCTAATTTCGATAGCGAAATTCTTTGCTAGTGGGGAAGTATGTAACACCCCGTGTTTTTATTTATTATTTTAATTAATTAATTGGAATTTTCGAGAAAAATAAATTTTTGAATTTAATTATTTTTGTTGGCTAAATATGTTGGTTATGATTTTAGAAGAACATAACTTCAAACGGTTTCGAAATCGAATTAAAATGGAGTTTTAATTGAATTTTTATTATATAGAAGAGTCCTCAAAACATAAAACTCTCTAAGAGTCCTAAAAACATAAAATCTCTGGCAAAAAAAAATATTTAAAAATATTGTACGGTCCGATCGAGCTGAAATTTTTTGAAGAGCTTCCTCTCGTCTTCAGCTAATTCTCTACAAAATTTCATCTAATTCCAACGGTCCGATCATCCGGAATAAATGTTTTAGTGTTTGTATATAATTATAACTCTTTTCTTAATCAAACTCTTAATCCTCTATATATCAACTAATTCGTGAATTGGCTTTTCAAATAACTTTTTTTCAAACTTTTCAACCAGAAAACCTCTCCAAAATTACTCCCTTTCATCTACAAACCATAGCCCCAAACTTATTCAAGATTTCAACCTTAGATTAGAAGGCCTATTTGGTGTTTTCTCGAGTTTGGGCTAGAACTTGATTGGATTGTTTTCGCGAGAGGAACGTGATGGTGTGATTAGATTTTGAGGCTCAATTATGTGATGATTCATGTTGGATCTTTTGGTGGTTTGAGGTATGGGGTTTTACACAATATGCTCATAAATCTCGCGAGTATTATTCTCGTTGTTTTCATGTGATTATTGACTCATATTTGAATTGCTAAATTCATTGGAATCTGGAAATTTTATTTGGAATCTATTTATGATTCATGTGGTATTATTATTGTGTTGAGCATGTTGTCATGAAGATTTTAATATGACACGGAGGTTGGACACCCGCCAATATTCCTTTTTCCGGATATGCTAGAATAATGCATAGGCGCGGTACGTTGGTGAGGCCTGGTGACCCGGTTAATGTGTTGTTGAGAAATTATAGTGATATAAATGCTATTGATATTCGCATTTGATTTGAATATTCGTATTCGTGTTGTTACGTTTTATTGATCGCTACATGTTAGGTACCGTATGTATCGATTTTTGATGTTGAGATTTAAATTGAGGAAGTTAGAATTTTAACGACTTTCGGATCGAGTGGGGGATTTTGAGAGCATGTGGTACGCCATTATTTTCATAGTTATGTGTATGTACATAGGCATTATATATTATTTTGTTGCTCGTGGGGTAGGTGCGCGTAAAATTGAGTGTATGGGCGCTCAATTATGGCATTCTACGGATAGGCATATGTGAGCCTTATTTTCTTTTTGCGAGATTTATGTTTTAATGTGTATGCCTCGTCTAATTTCGATAGCGAAATTCTTTGCTAGTGGGGAAGTATATAACACCCCGTGTTTTTATTTATTATTTTAATTAATTAATTGGAATTTTCGAGAAAAATAAATTTTTGAATTTAATAATTTTTATTGGCTAAATATGTTGGTTATGATTTTAGAAGAACATTACTTCAAACGGTTTCGAAATCGGAATTAAAATGGAGTTTTAATTGAATTTTTATTATATAGAAGAGTCCTCAAAACTTAAAACTCTCTAAGAGTCCGAAAAACATAAAACTCTCTAGCAAAAAGAAATTTTTAAAAATATTGTACGGTCCGATCGAGCTGAAATTTTTTGAATAGCTTCCTCTCGTCTTCAACTAATTCTCTGCAAAATTTCATCTAATTCCAACGGTCCGATCATCCGGAATAAATGTTTTAGTGTTTGTATATAATTATAACTCTTTTCTTAATCAAACTCTTAATCCTTTATATATCAACTAATTCGTGAATTGGCTTTTCAAATAACTGTTTTTCAAACTTTTCAACCAGAAAACCTCTCAAAAATTACTCTCTTTCATCTACAAACCATAGCCCCAAACTTATTCAAGATTTCAACCTTAGATTAGAAGGCCTATTTGGTGTTTTCTCGAGTTTGGGCTAGAACTTGATTGGATTGTTTTCGCGAGAGGAACGTGATGGTGTGATTAGATTTTGAGGCTCAATTATGTGATGATTCATGTTGGATCTTTTAGTGGTTTGAGGTATGGGGTTTTACACAATATGCTCCTAAATCTCGCGAGTATTATTCTCGTTGTTTTCATTTGATTATTGACTCATATTTGAATTGCTAAATTCATTGGAATCTGGAAATTTTATTTGGAATCTATTTATGATTCATGTGGTGTTATTATTGTGTTCAGCATGTTGTCATGAAGATTTTAATATGACACGGAGGTTGGGCACCCGCCAATATTCCTTTTTCCGGATATGCTAGAATAATGCATAGGCGCGGTACGTGGGTGAGGCCTGGTGACCCGGTTAATGTGTTGTTGAGAAATTATAGTGATATAAATGCTATTGATATTCGCATTTGATTTGAATATTCGTATTCGTATTGTTACGTTTTATTCATCGCTACATGTTAGGTACCGTATGTATCGATTTTTGATGTTGAGATTTAATTTGAGGAAGTTAGAATTTTAACGACTTTCGGATCGAGTGGGGGATTTTGAGAGCATGTGGTACGCCATTATTTTCATAGTTATGTGTATGTACATAGGCATTATATATTATTTTGTTTCTCGTGGGGTAGGTGAGCGTAAAATTGAGTGTATGGGCGCTCAATTATGGCATTCTACGGATAGGCATATGTGAGCCTTATTTTCTTTTTGCGAGATTTATGTGTTAATGTGTATGCCTCGTCTAATTTCGAGGGCGAAATTCTTTGCTAGTGGGGAAGTATGTAACACCCCGTGTTTTTATTTATTATTTTAATTAATTAATTGGAATTTTCGAGAAAAATAAATTTTTGAATTTAATAATTTTTATTGGCTAAATATGTTGGTTATGATTTTAGAAGAACATAACTTCAAACGGTTTCGAAATCGGAATTAAAATGGAGTTTTAATTGAATTTTTATTATATAGAAGAGTCCTCAAAACATAAAACTCTCTAAGAGTCCTAAAAACATAAAACTCTCTAGCAAAAAAAAATATTTAAAAATATTGTACGGTCCGATCGAGCTGAAATTTTTTGAAGAGCTTCCTCTCGTCTTCAACTAATTCTCTGCAAAATTTCATCTAATTCCAACGGTCTGATCATCCGGAATAAATGTTTTAGTGTTTGTATATAATTATAACTCTTTTCTTAATCAAACTCTTAATCCTTTATATATCAACTAATTCGTGAATTGGCTTTTCAAATAATTTTTTTTCAAACTTTTCAACCAAAAAACCTCTCCAAAATTACTCCCTTTCATCTACAAACCATAGCCCCAAACTTATTCAAGATTTCAACCTTAGATTAGAAGGCCTATTTGGTGTTTTCTCGAGTTTGGGCTAGAACTTGATTGGATTGTTTTCGCGAGAGGAACGTGATGGTGTGATTAGATTTTGAGGCTCAATTATGTGATGATTCATGTTGGATCTTTTGGCGGTTTGAGGTATGGGGTTTTACACAATATGCTCCTAAATCTCGCGAGTATTATTCTCGTTGTTTTCATGTGATTATTGACTCATATTTGAATTGCTAAATTCATTGCAATCTGGAAATTTTATTTGGAATCTATTTATGATTCATGTGGTATTATTATTGTGTTGAGCATGTTGTCATGAAGATTTTAATATGACACGGAGGTTGGGCACCCGCCAATATTCCTTTTTCCGGATATGCTAGAATAATGCAAAGGCGCGGTACGTTGGTGAGGCCTGGTGACCCGTTAATGTGTTGTTGAGAAATTATAGTGATATAAATGCTATTGATATTCGCATTTGATTTGAATATTCGTATTCGTGTTGTTACGTTTTATTCATCGCTACATGTTAGGTACCGTATGTATCGATTTTTGATGTTGAGATTTAATTTGAGGAAGTTAGAATTTTAACGACTTTCGGATCGAGTGGGGGATTTTGAGAGCATGTGGTACGCCATTATTTTCATAGTTATGTGTATGTACATAGGCATTATATATTATTTTGTTGCTCGTGGGGTAGGTGCGCGTAAAATTGAGTGTATGGGCGCTCAATTATGGCATTCTACGGATAGGCATATGTGAGCCTTATTTTCTTTTTGCGAGATTTATGTGTTAATGTGTATGCCTCGTCTAATTTCGAGGGAGAAATTCTTTGCTAGTGGGGAAGTATGTAACACCCCGTGTTTTTATTTATTATTTTAATTAATTAATTGGAATTTTCGAGAAAAATAAAATTTTGAATTTAATAGTTTTTATTGGCTGAATATGTTGGTTATGATTTTGGAAGAACATAACTTCAAACGGTTTCGAAATTGGAATTAAAATGGAGTTTTAATTGAATTTTTATTATATAGAAGAGTCCTCAAAACATAAAACTCTCTAAGAGTCCTAAAAACATAAAACTCTCTAGCAAAAAGAAATTTTTAAAAATATTGTACGGTCCGATCGAGCTGAAATTTTTTGAATAGCTTCCTCTCGTCTTCAACTAATTCTCTGCAAAATTTCATCTAATTCCAACGGTCCGATCATCCGGAATAAATGGTTTAGTGTTTGTATATAATTATAACTCTTTTCTTAATCAAACTCTTAATCCTTTATATATCAACTAATTCGTGAATTGGCTTTTCAAATAACTTTTTTTCAAACTTTTCAACCAGAAAACCTCTCCAAAATTACTCCCTTTCATCTACAAACCATAGCCCCAAACTTATTCAAGATTTCAACCTTAGATTAGAAGGCCTATTTGGTGTTTTCTCGAGTTTGGACTAGAACTTGATTGGATTGTTTTCGCGAGAGGAACGTGATGGTGTGATTAGATTTTGAGGCTCAATTATGTGATGATTCATGTTGGATCTTTTAGTGGTTTGAGGTATGGGGTTTTACACAATATGCTCCTAAATCTCGCGAGTATTATTCTCGTTGTTTTCATTTGATTATTGACTCATATTTGAATTGCTAAATTCATTGGAATCTGGAAATTTTATTTGGAATCTATTTATGATTCATGTGGTGTTATTATTGTGTTCAGCATGTTGTCATGAAGATTTTAATATGACACGGAGGTTGGGCACCCGCCAATATTCCTTTTTCCGGATATGCTAGAATAATGCATAGGCGCGGTACGTTGGTGAGGCCTGGTGACCCGGTTAATGTGTTGTTGAGAAATTATAGTGATATAAATGCTATTGATATTCGCATTTGATTTGAATATTCGTATTCGTATTGTTACGTTTTATTCATCGCTACATGTTAGGTACCGTATGTATCGATTTTTGATGTTGAGATTTAATTTGAGGAAGTTAGAATTTTAACGACTTTCGGATCGAGTGGGGGATTTTGAGAGCATGTGGTACGCCATTATTTTCATAGTTATGTGTATGTACATAGGCATTATATATTATTTTGTTTCTCGTGGGGTAGGTGAGCGTAAAATTGAGTGTATGGGCGCTCAATTATGGCATTCTACGGATAGGCATATGTGAGCCTTATTTTCTTTTTGCGAGATTTATGTGTTAATGTGTATGCCTCGTCTAATTTCGAGGGCGAAATTCTTTGCTAGTGGGGAAGTATGTAACACCCCGTGTTTTTATTTATTATTTTAATTAATTAATTGGAATTTTCGAGAAAAATAAATTTTTGAATTTAATAATTTTTATTGGCTAAATATGTTGGTTATGATTTTAGAAGAACATAACTTCAAACGGTTTCGAAATCGGAATTAAAATGGAGTTTTAATTGAATTTTTATTATATAGAAGAGTCCTCAAAACATAAAACTCTCTAAGAGTCCTAAAAACATAAAACTCTCTAGCAAAAAAAAATATTTAAAAATATTGTACGGTCCGATCGAGCTGAAATTTTTTGAAGAGCTTCCTCTCGTCTTCAACTAATTCTCTGCAAAATTTCATCTAATTCCAACGGTCCGATCATCCGGAATAAATGTTTTAGTGTTTGTATATAATTATAACTCTTTTCTTAATCAAACTCTTAATCCTTTATATATCAACTAATTCGTGAATTGGCTTTTCAAATAATTTTTTTTCAAACTTTTCAACCAGAAAACCTCTCCAAAATTACTCCCTTTCATCTACAAACCATAGCCCCAAACTTATTCAAGATTTCAACCTTAGATTAGAAGGCCTATTTGGTGTTTTCTCGAGTTTGGGCTAGAACTTGATTGGATTGTTTTCGCGAGAGGAACGTGATGGTGTGATTAGATTTTGAGGCTCAATTATGTGATGATTCATGTTGGATCTTTTGGCGGTTTGAGGTATGGGGTTTTACACAATATGCTCCTAAATCTCGCGAGTATTATTCTCGTTGTTTTCATGTGATTATTGACTCATATTTGAATTGCTAAATTCATTGCAATCTGGAAATTTTATTTGGAATCTATTTATGATTCATGTGGTATTATTATTGTGTTGAGCATGTTGTCATGAAGATTTTAATATGACACGGAGGTTGGGCACCCGCCAATATTCCTTTTTCCGGATATGCTAGAATAATGCAAAGGCGCGGTACGTTGGTGAGGCCTGGTGACCCGTTAATGTGTTGTTGAGAAATTATAGTGATATAAATGCTATTGATATTCGCATTTGATTTGAATATTCGTATTCGTGTTGTTACGTTTTATTCATCGCTACATGTTAGGTACCGTATGTATCGATTTTTGATGTTGAGATTTAATTTGAGGAAGTTAGAATTTTAACGACTTTCGGATCGAGTGGGGGATTTTGAGAGCATGTGGTACGCCATTATTTTCATAGTTATGTGTATGTACATAGGCATTATATATTATTTTGTTGCTCGTGGGGTAGGTGCGCGTAAAATTGAGTGTATGGGCGCTCAATTATGGCATTCTACGGATAGGCATATGTGAGCCTTATTTTCTTTTTGCGAGATTTATGTGTTAATGTGTATGCCTCGTCTAATTTCGAGGGAGAAATTCTTTGCTAGTGGGGAAGTATGTAACACCCCGTGTTTTTATTTATTATTTTAATTAATTAATTGGAATTTTCGAGAAAAATAAAATTTTGAATTTAATAGTTTTTATTGGCTGAATATGTTGGTTATGATTTTAGAAGAACATAACTTCAAACGGTTTCGAAATTGGAATTAAAATGGAGTTTTAATTGAATTTTTATTATATAGAAGAGTCCTCAAAACATAAAACTCTCTAAGAGTCCTAAAAACATAAAACTCTCTAGCAAAAAGAAATTTTTAAAAATATTGTACGGTCCGATCGAGCTGAAATTTTTTGAATAGCTTCCTCTCGTCTTCAACTAATTCTCTGCAAAATTTCATCTAATTCCAACGGTCCGATCATCCGGAATAAATGGTTTAGTGTTTGTATATAATTATAACTCTTTTCTTAATCAAACTCTTAATCCTTTATATATCAACTAATTCGTGAATTGGCTTTTCAAATAACTTTTTTTCAAACTTTTCAACCAGAAAACCTCTCCAAAATTACTCCCTTTCATCTACAAACCATAGCCCCAAACTTATTCAAGATTTCAACCTTAGATTAGAAGGCCTATTTGGTGTTTTCTCGAGTTTGGACTAGAACTTGATTGGATTGTTTTCGCGAGAGGAACGTGATGGTGTGATTAGATTTTGAGGCTCAATTATGTGATGATTCATGTTGGATCTTTTAGTGGTTTGAGGTATGGGGTTTTACACAATATGCTCCTAAATCTCGCGAGTATTATTCTCGTTGTTTTCATTTGATTATTGACTCATATTTGAATTGCTAAATTCATTGGAATCTGGAAATTTTATTTGGAATCTATTTATGATTCATGTGGTGTTATTATTGTGTTCAGCATGTTGTCATGAAGATTTTAATATGACACGGAGGTTGGGCACCCGCCAATATTCCTTTTTCCGGATATGCTAGAATAATGCATAGGCGCGGTACGTTGGTGAGGCCTGGTGACCCGGTTAATGTGTTGTTGAGAAATTATAGTGATATAAATGCTATTGATATTCGCATTTGATTTGAATATTCGTATTCGTATTGTTACGTTTTATTCATCGCTACATGTTAGGTACCGTATGTATCGATTTTTGATGTTGAGATTTAATTTGAGGAAGTTAGAATTTTAACGACTTTCGGATCGAGTGGGGGATTTTGAGAGCATGTGGTACGCCATTATTTTCATAGTTATGTGTATGTACATAGGCATTATATATTATTTTGTTTCTCGTGGGGTAGGTGAGCGTAAAATTGAGTGTATGGGCGCTCAATTATGGCATTCTACGGATAGGCATATGTGAGCCTTATTTTCTTTTTGCGAGATTTATGTGTTAATGTGTATGCCTCGTCTAATTTCGAGGGCGAAATTCTTTGCTAGTGGGGAAGTATGTAACACCCCGTGTTTTTATTTATTATTTTAATTAATTAATTGGAATTTTTGAGAAAAATAAATTTTTGAATTTAATAATTTTTATTGGCTAAATATGTTGGTTATGATTTTAGAAGAACATAACTTCAAACGGTTTCGAAATCGGAATTAAAATGGAGTTTTAATTGAATTTTTATTATATAGAAGAGTCCTCAAAACATAAAACTCTCTAAGAGTCCTAAAAACATAAAACTCTCTAGCAAAAAAAAATATTTAAAAATATTGTACGGTCCGATCGAGCTGAAATTTTTTGAAGAGCTTCCTCTCGTCTTCAACTAATTCTCTGCAAAATTTCATCTAATTCCAACGGTCCGATCATCCGGAATAAATGTTTTAGTGTTTGTATATAATTATAACTCTTTTCTTAATCAAACTCTTAATCCTTTATATATCAACTAATTCGTGAATTGGCTTTTCAAATAACTTTTTTTCAAACTTTTCAACCAGAAAACCTCTCCAAAATTACTCCCTTTCATCTACAAACCATAGCCCCAAACTTATTCAAGATTTCAACCTTAGATTAGAAGGCCTATTTGGTGTTTTCTCGAGTTTGGGCTAGAACTTGATTGGATTGTTTTCGCGAGAGGAACGTGATGGTGTGATTAGATTTTGAGGCTCAATTATGTGATGATTCATGTTGGATCTTTTGGCGGTTTGAGGTATGGGGTTTTACACAATATGCTCCTAAATCTCGCGAGTATTATTCTCGTTGTTTTCATGTGATTATTGACTCATATTTGAATTGCTAAATTCATTGCAATCTGGAAATTTTATTTGGAATCTATTTATGATTCATGTGGTATTATTATTGTGTTGAGCATGTTGTCATGAAGATTTTAATATGACACGGAGGTTGGGCACCCGCCAATATTCCTTTTTCCGGATATGCTAGAATAATGCAAAGGCGCGGTACGTTGGTGAGGCCTGGTGACCCGTTAATGTGTTGTTGAGAAATTATAGTGATATAAATGCTATTGATATTCGCATTTGATTTGAATATTCGTATTCGTGTTGTTACGTTTTATTCATCGCTACATGTTAGGTACCGTATGTATCGATTTTTGATGTTGAGATTTAATTTGAGGAAGTTAGAATTTTAACGACTTTCGGATCAAGTGGGGGATTTTGAGAGCATGTGGTACGCCATTATTTTCATAGTTATGTGTATGTACATAGGCATTATATATTATTTTGTTGCTCGTGGGGTAGGTGCGCGTAAAATTGAGTGTATGGGCGCTCAATTATGGCATTCTACGGATAGGCATATGTGAGCCTTATTTTCTTTTTGCGAGATTTATGTGTTAATGTGTATGCCTCGTCTAATTTCGAGGGAGAAATTCTTTGCTAGTGGGGAAGTATGTAACACCCCGTGTTTTTATTTATTATTTTAATTAATTAATTGGAATTTTCGAGAAAAATAAAATTTTGAATTTAATAGTTTTTATTGGCTGAATATGTTGGTTATGATTTTAGAAGAACATAACTTCAAACGGTTTCGAAATTGGAATTAAAATGGAGTTTTAATTGAATTTTTATTATATAGAAGAGTCCTCAAAACATAAAACTCTCTAAGAGTCCTAAAAACATAAAACTCTCTAGCAAAAAAAATATTTAAAAATATTGTACGGTCCGATCGAGCTGTAATTTTTTGAAGAGCTTCCTCTCGTCTTCAGCTAATTCTCTGCAAAATTTCATCTAATTCCAACGGTCCGATCATCCGGAATAAATGTTTTAGTGTTTGTATATAATTATAACTCTTTTCTTAATCAAACTCTTAATCCTTTATATATCAACTAATTCGTGGCTTGGCTTTTCAAATAACTTTTTTTCAAACTCTTCAACCAGAAAACCTCTCCAAAATTACTCCCTTTCATCTGCAAACCATAGCCCCAAACTTATTCAAGATTTCAACCTTAGATTAGAAGGCCGATTTGGTGTTTTCTCGAGTTTGGGCTAGAACTTGATTGGATTGTTTTCGCGAGAGGAACGTGATGGTGTGATTAGATTTTGAGGCTCAATTATGTGATGATTCATGTTGGATCTTTTGGTGGTTTGAGGTATGGGGTTTTACACAATATGCTCCTAAATCTCGCGAGTATTATTCTCGTTGTTTTCATGTGATTATTGACTCATATTTGAATTGCTAAATTCATTGGAATCTGAAAATTTTATTTGGAATCTATTTATGATTCATGTGGTATTATTATTGTGTTGAGCATGTTGTCATGAAGATTTTAATATGGCACGGAGGTTGGGCACCCGCCAATATTCCATTTTCCGGATATGCTAGAATAATGCAAAGGCGCGGTACGTTGGTGAGGCCTGGTGACTCGGTTAATGTGTTGTTGAGAAATTATAGTGATATAAATGCTATGGATATTCGCATTTGATTTGAATATTCGTATTCATATTGTTACGTTTTATTCATCGCTATATGTTAGGTACCGTATGTATCGATTTTTGATGTTGAGATTTAATTTGAGGAAGTTAGAATTTTAACGTCTTTCGGATCGAGTGGGGGATTTTGAGAGCATGTGGTACGCCATTATTTTCATAGTTATGTGTATGTACATAGGCATTATATATTATTTTGTTGCTCGTGGGGTAGGTGCGCGTAAAATTGAGTGTATGGGCGCTCAATTATGGCATTCTACAGATTGGCATATGTGAGCCTTATTTTCTTTTTGCGAGATTTATGTGTTAATGTGTATGCCTCGTCTAATTTCGACGGCGAAATTCTTTGCTAGTGGGGAAGTATGTAACACCCCGTGTTTTTATTTATTATTTTAATTAATTAATTGGAATTTTCGATAAAAATAAATTTTTGAATTTAATAATTTTTATTTGCTAAATATGTTGGTTATGATTTTATAAGAACATAACTTCAAACGGTTTCGAAATCGGAATTAAAATGGAGTTTTAATTGAATTTCTATTATATAGAAGAGTACTCAAAACATAAAACTCTCTAACAGGCCTAAAAACATAAAACTCTCTAGCAGAAAAAATATTTTAAAATATTGTACGGTCCGATCGAGCTAAAATTTTTTGAAGAGCTTCCTCTCGTCTTCAGCTAATTCTCTGCAAAATTTCATCTAATTCCAACGGTCCAATCATCCGGAATAAATGTTTTAGTGTTTGTATATATGTATAACTCTTTTCTTAATCAAACTCTTAATCCTTTATATATCAACTAATTCGTGGCTTGGATTTTCAAATAACTTTTTTTCAAACTTTTCAACCAGAAAACCTCTCCAAAATTACTCCCTTTCATCTAACAACCATAGCCCCAAACTTATTCAAGATTTCAACCTTAGATTAGAAGGCCTATTTGGTGTTTTCTCGAGTTTGGGCTAGAACTTGATTGGATTATTTTCGCGAGAGGAAAGTAATGGTGTGATTAGATTTTGAGGCTCAATTATGTGATGATTCATGTTGGATCTTTTGGTGGTTTGAGGTATGCGGTTTTACACAATATGCTCCTAAATCTCGCGAGTATTATTCTCGTTGTTTTCATGTGATTATTGACTCATATTTGAATTGCTAAATTCATTGGAATCTGAATATTTATTTGGAATCTATTTATGATTCATGTGGTATTATTATTGTGTTGAGCATGTTGTCATGAAGATTTTAATATGGCACGGAGGTTGGGCACCCGCCAATATTCCTTTTTCCGGATATGCTAGAATAATGCATAGGCGCGGTACGTTGGTGAGGCCTGGTGACTCGGTTAATGTGTTGTTGAGAAATTATAGTGATATAAATGCTATGGATATTCGCATTTGATTTGAATATTCGTATTCATATTGTTACGTTTTATTCATCGCTACATGTTAGGTACCGTATGTATCGATTTTTGATGTTGAGATTTAATTTGAGGAAGTTAGAATTTTAACGACTTTCGGATCGAGTGGGGGATTTTGAGAGCATGTGGTACGCCATTATTTTCATAGTTATGTGTATGTTCATAGGCATTATATATATTATTTTGTTGCTCGTGTGGTAGGTGCGCGTAAAATTGAGTGTATGGGCGCTCAATTATGGCATTCTACAGATAGGCATATGTGAGCCTTATTTTCTTTTTGCGAGATTTATGTGTTAATGTGTATGGCTCGTCTAATTTCGAGGGCGAAATTCTTTGCTAGTGGGGAAGTATGTAACACCCCGTGTTTTTATTTGTTATTTTAATTAATTAATTGGAATTTTTGAGAAAAATAAATTTTTGAATTTAATAATTTTTATTGGCTAAATATGTTGGTTATGATTTTAGAAGAACATAACTTCAAACGGTTTCGAAATCGGAATTAAAATGGAGTTTTAATTGAATTTCTATTATATAGAAGAGTCCTCAAAACATAAAACTCTCTAACAGTTCTAAAAACATAAAACTCTCTAGCAGAAAAAAATATTTAAAAATATTGTACTGTCCGATCGAGCTGAAATTTTTTGAAGAGCTTCCTCTCGTCTTCAGCTAATTCTCTGCAAAATTTCATCTAATTCCAACGGTCCGATCATCCGGAATAAATGTTTTAGTGTTTGTATATAATTATAACTCTTTTCTTAATCAAACTCTTAATCCTTTATATATCAACTAATTCGTGGCTTGGATTTTCAAATAATTTTTTTCAAACTTTTCAACTAGAAAACCTCTCCTAAATTTCTCCCTTTCATCTACAAACCATAGCCCCAAACTTATTCAAGATTTCAACCTTAGATTAGAAGGCCTATTTGGTGTTTTCTCGAGTTTGGGCTAGAACTTGATTGGATTATTTTCGCGAGAGGAAAGTGATGGTGTGATTAGATTTTGAGGCTCAATTATATGATGATTCATGTTGGATCTTTTGGTGGTTTGAGGTATGGGGTTTTACACAATATGCTCCTAAATCTCGTGAGTATTATTCTCGTTGTTTTCATGTGATTATTGACTCATATTTGAATTGCTAAATTCATTGGAATCTGAAAATTTTATTTGGAATCTATTTATGATTCATGTGGTATTATTATTGTGTTGAGCATGTTGTCATGAAGATTTTAATATGGCACGGAGGTTGGGCACCCGCCAATATTTCTTTTTCCGGATATGCTAGAATAATGCATAGGCGCGGTACGTTGGTGAGGCCTGGTGACCCGGTTAATGTGTTGTTGAGAAATTATAGTGATATAAATGCTATGGATATTCGCATTTGATTTGAATATTCGTATTCGTATTGTTACGTTTTATTCATCGCTACATGTTAGGTACCGTATGTATCGATTTTTGATGTTGAGATTTAATTTGAGGAAGTTAGAATTTTAACGACTTTCGGATCGAGTGGGGGATTTTGAGAGCATGTGGTACGCCATTATTTTCATAGTTATGTGTATGTTCATAGGCATTATATATATTATTTTGTTGCTCGTGGGGTAGGTGCGCGTAAAATTGAGTGTATAGGCGCTCAATTATGGCATTCTACAGATAGGCATATGTGAGCCTTATTTTCTTTTTGCGAGATTTATGTGTTAATGTGTATGCCTCGTCTAATTTCGAGGGCGAAATTCTTTACTAGTGGGGAAGTATGTAACACCCCGTGTTTTTATTTATTATTTTAATTAATTAATTGGAATTTTCGAGAAAATCAAATTTTTGAATTTAATAATTTTTATTGGCTAAATATGTTGGTTATGATTTTAGAAGAACATAACTTCAAACGGTTTCGAAATTGGAATTAAAATGGAGTTCTAATTGAATTTTTATTATATAGAAGAGTCCTCAAAACATAAAACTCTCTAAGAGTCTTAAAAACATAAAACTCTGTAGCAAAAAAAAATATTTAAAAATATTGTACGGTCCGATCGAGTTGAAATTTTTTGAAGAGCTTCCTCTCGTCTTCAGCTAATTCTGTGCAAAATTTCATCTAATTCCAACGGTCCGATCATCCGGAATAAATGTTTTAGTGTTTGTATATAATTATAACTCTTTTCTTAATCAAACTCTTAATCCTTTATATATCAACTAATTCGTGGCTTGGATTTTCAAATTACTTTTTTTCAAACTTTTCAACCAGAAAACCTCTCCAAAATTACTCCCTTTCATCTACAAACCATAGCCCCAAACTTATTCAAGATTTCAACCTTAGATTTGAAGGCCTATTTGGTGTTTTCTCGAGTTTGGGCTAGAACTTGATTGGATTATTTTCGCGAGAGGAAAGTGATGGTGTGATTAGATTTTGAGGCTCAATTATATGATGATTCATGTTGGATATTTTGGTGGTTTGAGGTATGGGGTTTTACACAATATGCTCCCAAATCTCGCGAGTATTATTCTCGTTGTTTTCATGTGATTATTGACTCATATTTGAATTGCTAAATTCATTGGATTCTGAAAATTTTATTTGGAATCTATTTATGATTCATGTGGTATTATTATTGTGTTGAGCATGTTGTCATGAAGATTTTAATATGGCACGGAGGTTGGGCACCCGCCAATATTCCTTTTTCCGGATATGCTAGAATAATGCATAGGCGCGGTACGTTGGTGAGGCCTGGTGACCCGGTTATTACACCCCGTGTTTTTATTTATTATTTTAATTAATTGATTGGAATTTTTGAGAAAAATAAATTTTTGAATTTAATAATTTTTATTGGCTAAATATGTTGGTTATGATTTTAGAAGAACATAACTTCAAACGGTTTCGAAATCGGAATTAAAATGGAGTTTTAATTGAATTTCTATTATATAAAAGAGTCCTCAAAACACAAAACTCTCTAACAGTCTTAAAAACATAAAATTCTCTAGCAGAAAAAAATATTTAAAAATGTTGTACGGTCCGATCGAGCTGAAATTTTTTGACGAGCTTCCTCTCGTCTTCAGCTAATTCTCTGCAAAATTTCATCTAATTTCAACGGTCCGATCATCCGGAATAAATGTTTTAGTGTTTGTATATAATTATAACTCTTTTCTTAATCAAACTCTTAATCCTTTATATATCAACTAATTCGTGGCTTGGATTTTCAAATAACGTTTTTTCAAACTTTTCAACCAGAAAACCTCTCAAAAATTACTCTCTTTCATCTACAAACCATAGCCCCAAACTTATTCAAGATTTCAACCTTAGATTAGAAGGCCTATTTGGTGTTTTCTCGAGTTTGGGCTAGAACTTGATTGGATTATTTTCGCGAGAGGAAAGTGATGGTGTGATTAGATTTTGAGGCTCAATTTTGTGATGATTCATGTTGCATCTTTTGGTGGTTTGAGGTATGGGGTTTTACACAATATGCTCCTAAATCTCGCGAGTATTATTCTCGTTGTTTTCATGTGATTATTGACTCATATTTGAATTGCTAAATTCATTGGAATATGAAAATTTTATTTGGAATCTATTTATGATTCATGTGGTATTATTATTGTGTTGAGCATGTTGTCATGAAGATTTTAATATGGCACGGAGGTTGGGCACCCGCCAATATTCCTTTTTCCGGATATGCTAGAACAATGCATAGGCGAGGTACGTTGGTGAGGCCTGGTGACCCGGTTAAAGTGTTGTTGAGAAATTATAGTGATATAAATGCTATTGATATTCTCATTTGATTTGAATATTCGTATTTGTATTGTTACGTTTTATTCATCGCTACATGTTAGGTACCGTATGTATCGATTTTTGATGTTGAGATTTAATTTGAAGAAGTTAGAATTTTAACGACTTTCGGATCGAGTGGGGGATTTTGAGAGCATGTGGTACGCCATTATTTTCATAGTTATGTGTATGTACATAGGCATTATATATTATTTTGTTGCTCGTGGGGTAGGTGCGCGTAAAATTGAGTGTATGGGCGCTCAATTATGGCATTCTACGGATAGGCATATGTGAGCCTTATTTTCTTTTTGCGAGATTTATGTGTTGATGTGTGTGCTTCGTCTAATTTCGAGGACGAAATTCTTTGCTAGTGGGGAAGTATGTAACACCCCGTGTTTTTATTTATTATTTTAATTAATTAATTGGAATTTTCGAAAAAAATAAAATTTTGAATTTAATGATTTTTATTGGCTAAATATGTTGGTTATGATTTTAGAAGAACATAACTTCAAACGGTTTCGAAATCGGAATTAAAATGGAGTTTTAATTGAATTTTTATTATATTGAAGAGTCCTCAAAACATAAAACTCTC
Organism: Sambucus nigra; assembly: GCA_949130495.1. Lineage (NCBI taxonomy): Eukaryota > Viridiplantae > Streptophyta > Magnoliopsida > Dipsacales > Adoxaceae > Sambucus > Sambucus nigra. Next base: position 643,782,072 of record OX422211.1, on the reverse strand, counting down.
TAAGAGTCCTAAAAATATAAAACTCTCTAGCAAAAAAAAATATTTAAACATATGGTACGGTCCGATCGAGCTGACATTTTTTGAAGAACTTCCTCTCGTCTTCAGCTAATTTTCTGCAAAATTTCATCTAATTCCAACGGTCCGATCATCCGGAATAAATGTTTTAGTGTTTGTATATAATTATAACTCTTTTCTTAATCAAACTCTTAATCCTTTATATATCAACTAATTCGTGGCTTGGCTTTTCAAATAATTTTTTTTCAAAATATTCAACCAGAAAAACTCTCCAAAATTACTCCCTTTCATCTACAAACCATAGCCCCAAACTTATTCAAGATTTCAACCTTCGATTAGAAGGGCTATTTAGTGTTTTCTCGAGTTTGGGCTAGAACTTGATTGGATTGTTTTCGCGAGAGGAACGTGATGGTGTGATTAGATTTTGAGGCTCAATTATGTGATGATTCATGTTGGATCTTTTGGTGGTTTGAGGTATGGGGTTTTACACAATATGCTCCTAAATCTCGCGAGTATTATTCTCGTTGTTTTCATGTGATTATTGACTCATATTTGAATTGCTAAATTCATTGGAATCTGGAAATTTTATTTGGAATCTATTGATGATTCATGTGGTATTATTATTGTGTTGAGCATGCTGTCATGAAGATTTTAATATGGCACGGAGGTTGGGCACCCGCCAATATTCCTTTTTCCGGATATGCTAGAATAATGCATAGGCGCGGTACGTTGGTGAGGCCTGGTGACCCGGTTAATGTGTTGTTGAGAAATTATAGTGATATATATGCTATTGATATTCTCATTTGATTTGAATATTCGTATTTGTATTGTTACGTTTTATTCATCGCTACATGTTAGGTACCGTATGTATCGATTTTTGATGTTGAGATTTAATTTGAGGAAGTTAGAATTTTAACGACTTTCGGACCGAGTGGGGGATTTTGAGAGCATGTGGTACGCCATTATTTTCATAGTTATGTGTATGTACATAGGCATTATATATTATTTTGTTGCTCGTGGGGTAGGTGCGCGTAAAATTGAGTGTATGGGCGCTCAATTATGGCATTCTACGGATAGGCATATGTGAGCCTTATTTTCTTTTTGCGAGATTTATGTGTTGATGTGTGTGCTTCGTCTAATTTCGAGGACGAAATTCTTTGCTAGTGGGGAAGTATGTAACACCCCGTGTTTTTATTTATTATTTTAATTAATTAATTGGAATTTTTTAAAAAAATAAAATTTTAAATTTAATAATTTTTTATTGGCTAAATATGTGGGTTATGATTTTAGAAGAACATAACTTCAAACGGTTTCGAAATCGGAATTAAAATGGAGTTTTAATTGAATTTTTATTATATAGAAGAGTCCTTAAAACATAAAACTCTCTAAGAGTCCTAAAAACATAAAACTCTCTAGCAAAAAAAAAATATTTAAACATATTAAAGGTTCCGATCGAGCTGAAATTTTTTGAAGAGCTTCCTCTCTTCTTCAGCTAATTCTCTGCGAAATTTCATCTAATTCCAACGGTCCGATCATCCGGAATAAATGTTTTAGTGTTTGTATATAATTATAACTCTTTTCTTAATCAAACTCTTAATCCTTTATATATCAACTAATTCGTGGCTTGGCTTTTCAAATAACTTTTTTTCAAACTTTTCAACCAGAAAACCTCTCCAAAATTACTCCCTTTCATCTACAAACCATAGCCCCAAACTTATTCAAGATTTCAACCTTAGATTAGAAGGCCTATTTTGTGTTTTCTCGAGTTTGGGCTAGAACTTGATTGGATTGTTTTCACGAGAGGAACGTGATGGTGTGATTAGATTTTGAGGCTCAATTATGTGATGATTCATGTTGGATCTTTTAGTGGTTTGAGGTATGGGGTTTTACACAATATGCTCCTAAATCTCGCGAGTATTATTCTCGTTGTTTTCATGTGATTATTGACTCATATTTGAATTGCTAAATTCATTGGAATCTGGAAATTTTATTTGGAATCTATTTATGATTCATGTGGTATTATTATTGTGTTGAGCATGTTGTCATGAAGATTTTAATATGGCACGGAGGTTGGGCACTCGCCAATATTCCTTTTTCCGGATATGCTAGAATAATGCATAGGCGCGGTACGTTGGTGAGGCCTGGTGACCCGGTTAATGTGTTGTTGAGAAATTATAGTGATATAAATGCTATTGATATTCGCATTTGATTTTAATATTCGTATTCGTATTGTTACGTTTTATTCATCGCTAGATGTTAGGTACCGTATGTATCGATTTTTAATGTTGAGATTTAATTTGAGGAAGTTAGAATTTTAACGACTTTCGGATCGAGTGGGGGATTTTGAGAGCATGTGGTACGCCATTATTTTCATAGTTATGTGTATGTACATAGGCATTATATATTATTTTGTTGCTCGTGGGGTAGGTGCGCGTAAAATTGAGTGTATGGGCGCTCAATTATGGCATTCTACGGATAGGCATATGTGAGCCTTATTTTCTTTCTGCGAGATTTATGTGTTAATGTGTATGCCTCGTCTAATTTCGAGGGCGAAATTCTTTGCTAGTGGGGAAGTATGTAACACCCCGTGTTTTTATTTATTATTTTAATTAATTACTTGGAATTTTCGAGAAACATAAAATTTTGAATTTAATAATTTTTATTGGCTAAATATGTTGGTTATGATTTTAGAAGAACATAACTTCAAACGGTTTCGAAATCGGAATTAAAATGGAGTTTTAATTGAATTTTTATTATATAGAAGAGTCCTCAAAACATAAAACTCTCTAAGAGTCCTAAAAACATAAAACTCTCTAGCAAAAAAAAATATTTAAAAATATTGTACTGGCCGATCGAGCTGAAATTTTTTGAAGAGCTTCCTTTCGTTTCCAGTTAATTCTCTGCAAAATTTCATCTAATTCCAACGGGCCGATCATCCGGAATAAATGTTTTAGTGTTTGTATATAATTATAACTCTTTTCTTAATCAAACTCTTAATCCTTTATATATCAACTAATTCGTGGCTTGGATTTTCAAATAACGTTTTTTCAAACTTTTCAACCAGAAAACCTCTCCAAAATTACTCCCTTTCATCTACAAACCATAGCCCCAAACTTATTCAAGATTTCAACCTTAGATTAGAAGGCCTATTTGGTGTTTTCTCGAGTTTGGGCTAGAACTTTATTGGATTATTTTCGCGAGAGGAACGTGATGGTGTGATTAGATTTTGAGGCTTAATTATGTGATGATTCATGTTGGATCTTTTGGTGGTTTGAGGTATGGGGTTTTACACAATATGCTCCTAAATCTCGCGAGTATTATTCTCATTCTTTTCATGTGATTATTGACTTATATTTGAATTGCTAAATTCATTGGAATCTGGAAATTTTATTTGGAATCTATTTATGATTCATGTGGTATTATTATTGTGTTGAGCATGTTGTCATGAAGATTTTAATATGGCACGGAGGTTGGGCAACCGCCAATATTCCTTTTTCCGGATATGCTAGAATAATGCATAGGCACGGTACGTTGGTGAGGCCTGGTGACCCGGTTAATGTGTTGTTGAGAAATTATAGTGATATAAATGCTATTGATATTCGCATTTGATTTGAATATTCGTATTCGTATTGTTACGTTTTATTCATCGCTACATGTTAGGTACCGTATGTATCGATTTTTGATGTTCAGATTTAATTTGAGGAAGTTAGAATTTTAACGACTTTCGGATCGAGTGGGGGATTTTGAGAGCATGTGGTACGCCATTATTTTCATAGTTATGTGTATGTACATAGGCATTATATATTATTTTGTTGCTCGTGGGGTAGGTGCGCGTAAAATTGAGTGTATGGGCGCTCAATTATGGCATTCTACAGATAGGCATATGTGAGACTTATTTTCTTTTTGCGAGATTTATGTGTTAATGAGTATGCCTCGTCTAATTTCGATGGCGAAATTCTTTGCTAGTGGGGAAGTATGTAACACCCCCTGTTTTTATTTATTATTTTAATTAATTAATTGGAATTTTTGAGAAAAATAAATTTTTGAATTTAATAATTTTTATTGGCTAAATATGTTGGTTATGATTTTAGAAGAACATAACTTCAAACGGTTTCGAAATCGGAATTAAAATGGAGTTTTAATTGAATTTTTATTATATAGAAGAGTCATCAAAACATAAAACTCTCTAACAGTCCTAAAAACATAAAACTCTCTAGGAGAAAAAAATATTTAAAAATATTGTACGGTCCGATCGAGCTGAAATTTTTTAAAGAGCTTCCTCTCGTCTTCAGCTAATTCTCTACAAAATTTCATCTAATTCCAACGGTCTGATCATCCGGAATAAATGTTTTACTGTTTGTATATAATTATAACTCTTTTCTTAATCAAACTCTTAATCCTTTATATATCAACTAATTCGTGGCTTGGCTTTTCAAATAATTTTTTTTCAAACTTTTCAACCAGAAAACCTCTCCAAAATTACTCCCTTTCATCTACAAACCATAGCCCCAAACTTATTCAAGATTTCAACCTTAGATTAGAAGGCTTATTTGGTGTTTTCTCGAGTTTGGGCTAGAACTTGATTGGATTGTTTTCGCGAGAGGAACGTGATGGTGTGATTAGATTTTGAGGCTCAATTATGTGATGATTCATGTTGGATCTTTTGATGGTTTGAGGTATGGGGTTTTACACAATATGCTCCTAAATCTCGCGAGTATTATTCTCGTTGTTTTCATGTGATTATTGACTCATATTTGAATTGCTAAATTCATTGGAATCTGGAAATTTTGTTTGGAATCAATTTATGATTCATGTGGTATTATTATTGTGTTGAGCATGTTGTCATGAAGATTTTAATATGGCACGGAGGTTGGGCACCCGCCAATATTTCCTTTTCCGGATATGCTAGAATAATGCGTAGGCGCGGTACGTTGGTGAGGCCTGGTGACCCGGTTAATGTGTTGGTGAGAAATTATAGTGATATAAATGCTATTGGTATTCGCATTTGATTTGAATATTCGTATTCGTATTGTTACGTTTTATTCATCGCTATATGTTAGGTACCGTATGTATCGATTTTTGATGTTGAGATTTAATTTGAGGAAGTTAGAATTTTAACGACTTTCGGATCGAGTGGGGAATTTTGAGAGCATGTGGTACGCCATTATTTTCATAGTTATGTGTATGTACATAGGCATTATATATTATTTTGTTGCTCGTGGGGTAGGTGTGCGTAAAATTGAGTGTATGGGCGCTCAATTATGACATTCTACGGATAGGCATATGTGAGCCTTATTTTCTTTTTGCAAGATTTATGTGTTGATGTGTGTGCTTCGTCTAATTTCGAGGACGAAATTCTTTGCTAGTGGGGTAGTATGTAACACCCCGTGTTTCTATTTATTATTTTAATTAATTAATTGGAATTTTCGAGAAAAATAAATTTTGAATTTAATAATTTTTATTGGCTAAATATGTTGGTTATGATTTTAGAAGAACATAACTTCACACAGTTTCGAAATCGGAATTAAAATGGAGTTTTAATTGAATTTTTATTATATAGAAGAGTCCTCAAAACATAAAACTCTCTAAGAGTCCTAAAAACATAAAACTCTCTAGCAAAAAAAAAATATTTAAACATATTAAAGGTTCCGATCGAGCTGAAATTTTTTGAAGAGCTTCCTCTCGTCTTCAGCTAATTCTCTACAAAATTTCATCTAATTCCAACGGTCCGATAATCCGTGATGAATGTTTTAGTGTTTGTATATAATTATAACTCTTTTCTTAATCAAACTCTTAACCTTTATATATCAACTAATTCGTGGCTTGGCTTTTCAAATAACTTTTTTTCAAACTTTTCAACCAGAAAACCTCTCCAAAATTACTCCCTTTCATCTACAAACAATAGCCCCAAACTTATTCAAGATTTCAACCTTAGATTAGAAGGCTTATTTGGTGTTTTCTCGAGTTTAGGCTAGAACTTGATTGGATTATTTTCGCGAGAGGAAAGTGATGACGTGATTAGATTTTGAGGCTCAATTATGTGATGATTCATGTTGGATCTTTTGGTGGTTTGAGGTATGGGGTTTTACACAATATGCTCCTAAATCTCGCGAGTATTATTCTCGTTCTTTTCATGTGATTATTGACTCATTTGAATTGCTAAATTCATTGGAATCTGGAAATTTTGTTTGGAATCTATTTATGATTCATGTGGTATTATTATTGTGTTGAGCATGTTGTCATGAATATTTTAATATGGCACGGAGGTTGGGCACTCATTTTTCCGGATATGCTAGAATAATGCATAGGCGCGGTACGTTGGTGAAGCCTGGTGACCCGGTTAATGTGTTGTTGAGAAATTATAGTGATATAAATGTTATTGATATTCACATTTGATTTGAATATTCGTATTGTTACGTTTTATTCATCGCTATATGTTAGGTACCATATGTATCGATTTTTGATGTTGAGATTTAATTTGAGGAAGTTAGAATTTTAACGACTTTCGGATCGAGTGGGGGATTTTGAGAGCATGTGGTACGCCATGATTTTCATAGTTATGTGTATGTACATAGGCATTATATATTATTTTGTTGCTCGTGGGGTAGGTGCACGTAAAATTGAGTGTATGGGCGCTCAATTATGGCATTCTACGGATAGGCATATGTGAGCCTTATTTTCTTTTTGCGAGATTTATGTGTTGATGTGTGTGCTTCGTCTAATTTCGGGGACGAAATTCTTTGCTAGTGGGGAAGTATGTAACACCCCGTGTTTTTATTTATTATTTTAATTAATTAATTGGAATTTTTGAGAAAAATAATTTTTTGTATTTAATAATTTTTATTGACTAAATATGTTGGTTATGATTTTAGAAGAACATAAGTTCAAACGGTTTCGAAATCGGAATTAAAATGGAGTTTTAATTGAATTTTTATTATATAGAAGGGTCCTCAAAACATAAAACTCTCTAAGAGTCCTAAAAACATAAAACTCTCTAGCAAAAAAAAATATTTAAACATATTAAAGATCCCGATCGAGCTGAATTTTTTTTGAAGAGCTTCCTCTCGTCTTCAGCTAATTCTCTGCAAAATTTCATCTAATTCCAATGGTTCGATCATCCGGAATAAATGTTTTAGTGTTTGTATATAATTATAACTCTTTTCTTAATCAAACTCTTAATCCTTTATATATCAACTAATTCGTGGCTTGGCTTTTCAAATAACATTTTTTCAAACTTTTCAACCAGAAAACCTCTCCAAAATTACTCCCTTTCATCTACAAACCATAGCCCCAAACTTATTCAAGATTTCAACCTTAGATTAGAAGGCTTATTTTGTGTTTTCTCGAGTTTGGGCTAGAACTTGATTGGATTATTTTCGCGAGAGGAACGTGATGGTGTGATTAGATTTTGAGGCTCAATTATGTGATGATTCATGTTGGATCTTTTAGTGGTTTGAGGTATGGGGTTTTACACAATATGCTCCTAAATCTCGCGAGTATTATTCTCGTTGTTTTCATGTGATTATTGACTCATATTTGAATTGCTAAATTCATTGGAATCTGGAAATTTTGTTTGGAATATATTTATGATTCATGTGGTATTATTATTGTGTTGAGCATGTTGTCATGAAGATTTTAATATGGCACGGAGGTTGGGCACCCGCCAATATTTCCTTTTCCGGATATGCTAGAATAATGCATAGGCGCGGTACGTTGGTGAGGCCTGGTGACCCGGTTAATGTGCTGTTGAGAAATTATAGGGATATAAATGCTATTGATATTCGCATTTGATTTGAATATTCGTATTCGTATTGTTACGTTTTATTCATCGCAATATGTTAGGTACCGCATGTATCGATTTTTGATGTTGAGATTTAATTTGAGGAAGTTAGAATTTTAACGACTTTCGGACCGAGTGGGGGATTTTGAGAGCATGTGGTACGCCATTATTTTCATAGTTATGTGTATGTACATAGGCATTATATATTATTTTGTTGCTCGTGGGGTAGGTGCGCGTAAAATTGAGTGTATGGGCGCTCAATTATGGCATTCTACGGATAGGCATATGTGAGCCTTATTTTCTTTTTGCGAGATTTATGTGTTGATGTGTATGCTTCGTCTAATGTCGAGGACGAAATTCTTTGCTAGTGGGGAAGTATGTAACACCCCGTGTTTTTATTTATTATTTTAATTAATTAATTGGAATTTTCGAGAAAAATAAAATTTTCAATTTAATAATTTTTATTTGCTAAATATGTTGGTTATGATTTTAGAAGAACATAACTTCAAACGGTTTCGAAATCGGAATTAAAATGGAGTTTTAATTGAATTTTTATTATATAGAAGAGTCCTCAAAACATAAAACTCTCTAAGAGTCCTAAAAACATAAAACTCTCTAGCAAAAAAAAATATTTAAACATATGGTACGGTCCGATCGAGCTGACATTTTTTGAAGAACTTCCTCTCGTCTTCAGCTAATTCTCTTTAAAATTTCATCTAATTCCAACGGTCCGATCATCCGGAATAAATGTTTTAGTGTTTGTATATAATTATAACTCCTTTCTTAATCAAACTCTTAATCCTTTATATATCAACTAATTCGTGGCTTGGATTTTCAAATAACTTTTTTTCAAACTTTTCAACCAGAAAACCTCTCCAAAATTACTCCCTTTCATCTACAAACCATAGCCCCAAACTTATTCAAGATTTCAACCTTATATTAGAAGGCTTATTTGGTGTTTTCTCGAGTTTGGGCTAGAACTTGATTGGATTATTTTCGCGAGAGGAACGTGATGGTGTGATTAGATTTTGAGGCTCAATTATGTGATGATTCATGTTGGATCTTTTGGTGGTTTGAGGTATGGGGTTTTACACAATATGCTCCTAAATCTCGTGAGTATTATTCTCGTTGTTTTCATGTGATTATTGACTCATATTTGAATTGCTAAATTCATTGGAATCTGAAAATTTAGTTTGGAATCTATTTATGATTCATGTGGTATTATTATTGTGTTGAGCATGTTGTCATGAAGATTTTAATATGGCACGGAGGTTGGGCACCCGCCAATATTTCATTTTCCGGATATGCTAGAATAATGCGTAGGCGCGGTACGTTGGTGAGGCCTGGTGACCCGGTTAATGTGTTGTTGAGAAATTATAGTGATATAAATGCTATTGATATTCGCATTTGATTTGAATATTCGTATTCGTATTGTTACGTTTTATTCATCGCTATATGTTAGGTACCGTATGTATCGAATTTTGATGTTGAGATTTAATTTGAGGAAGTTAGAATTTTAACGAATTTCGGATCGAGTGGGGAATTTTGAGAGCATGTGGTACGCCATTATTTTAATAGTTATGTGTATGTACATAGGCATTATATATTATTTTGTTGTTCGTGGGGTAGGTGCGCGTAAAATTGAGTGTATGGGCGCACAATTATGGCATTCTACGGATAGGCATATGTGAGCCTAATTTTCTTTTTGCGAGATTTATGTGTTGATGTGTCTGCCTCGTCTAATTTCGAGGACGAAATTCTTTGCTAGTGGGGAAGTATGTAACACCCCGTGTTTTTATTTATTATTTTAATTAATTAATTAAAATTTTCGAGAAAAATAAAATTTTGAATTTAATAATTTTTATTGGCTAAATATGTTGGTTATGATTTTAGAAGAACATAAGTTCAAACGGTTTCGAAATCGGAATTAAAATGGAGTCTTAATTGAATTTTTATTATATAGTAATAGAAGGGTCCTCAAAACATAAAACTCTCTAGCAAAAAAAAATATTTAAACATATTAAAGGTCCCGATCGAGCAGAAATTTTTTGAAGAGCTTCCTCTCGTCTTCAGCTAATTCTCTGCAAAATTTCATCTAATTCCAATGGTCCGATAATCCGTGATAATTGTTTTAGTGTTTGTATATAATTATAACTCTTTTCTTAATCAAACTCTTAATCCTTTATATATCAATTAATTAATGCTTGGCTTTTCAAATAACTTTTTTTCAAACTTTTCCACCAGAAAACTTCTCCAAAATTACTCCCTTTCATCTACAAACAATAGCCCCAAACATATTCAAGATTTCAACCTTAGATTAGAAGGCTTATTTGGTGTTTTCTCGAGTTTGGGCTAGAACTTGATTGGATTATTTTCGCGAGAGGAAAGTGATGGCGTGATTAGATTTTGAGACTCAATTATGTGATGATTCATGTTGGATCTTTTGGTGGTTTGAGGTATGGGGTTTTACACAGTATGCTCCTAAATCTCGCGAGTATTATTCTCGTTGTTTTCATGTGATTATTGACTCATATTTGAATTGCTAAATTCATTGGAATCTGGAAATTTAGTTTGGAATCTATTTATGATTCATGTGGTATTATTATTATGTTGAGCATGTTGTCATGAAGATTTTAATATGGCACGGAGGTTGGGCACCCGCCAATATTTCCTTTTCCGGATATGCTAGAATAATGCGTAGGCGCGGTACGTTGGTGAGGCCTGGTGACCCGGTTAATGTGTTGTTGAGAAATTATAGTGATATAAATGCTATTGATATTCGCATTTAATTTGAATATTCAGATTCGTATTGTTACGTTTTATTCATCGCTATATGTTAGGTACCGTATGTATCGATTTTTGATGTTGAGATTTAATTTGAGGAAGTTAGAATTTTAACGACTTTCGGATCGAGTGGGGGATTTTGAGAGCATGTGGTACGCCATTATTTTCATAGTTATGTGTATGTACATAGGCATTATATATTATTTTGTTGCTCGTGGGGTAGGTGCGCGTAAAATTGAGTGTATGGGCGCTCAATTATGGCATTCTACGGATAGGCATATGTGAGCCTTATTTTCTTTTTGCGAGATTTATGTGTTGATGTGTGTGCTTCGTCTAATTTCGAGGACGAAATTCTTTGCTAGTGGGGAAGTATGTAACACCCCGTGTTTTTATTTATTATTTTAATTAATTAATTGGAATTTTTGAGAAAAATAAAATTTTGAATTTAATAATTTTTATTGGCTAAATATGTTGGTTATGATTTTAGAAGAACATAACTTCAAACGGTTTCGAAATCGGAATTAAAATGGAGTTTTAATTGAATTTTTATTATATAGAAGGGTCCTCAAAACATAAAACTCTCTAAGAGTCCAAAAAACATATAACTCTCTAGCAAAAAAAAATATTTAAACATATTAAAGGTCCCGATCGAGCTGAATTTTTTTGAAGAGCTTCCTCTCGTCTTCAGCTAATTCTCTGCAAAATTTCATCTAATTCCAACGGTCCGATAATCCGTGATAAATGTTTTAGTGTTTGTATATAATTATAACTCTTTTCTTAATCAAATTCTTAATCCTTTATATATCAACTAATTAACGCTTGGCTTTTCAAATAACTTTTTTTCAAACTTTTCAACCAGAAAACCTCTCCAAAATTACTCCCTTTCATCTACAAATAATAGCCCCAAACTTATTCAAGATTTCAACCTTAGATTAGAAGGCTTATTTGGTGTTTTCTCGAGTTTGGGCTAGAACTTGATTGGATTATTTTCGCGAGAGGAAAGTGATGGCGTGATTAGATTTTGAGGCTCAATTATGTGATGATTCATGTTGGATCTTTTGGTGGTTTGAGGTATGGGGTTTTAGACAATATGCTCCTAAATCTCGCGAGTATTATTCTCGTTGTTTTCATGTGATTATTGACTCATATTTGAATTGCTAAATTCATTGGAATCTGGAAATTTTGTTTGGAATCTATTTATGATTCATGTGGTATTATTATTGTGTTGAGCATGTTGTCATGAAGATTTTAATATGGCACGGAGGTTGGGCACCCGCCAATATGTCCTTTTCCGGATATGCTAGAATAATGCATAGGCGCGGTACGTTGGTGAGGCCTGGTGACCCGATTAATGTGTTGTTGAGAAATTATAGTGATATAAATGCTATTGATATTCACATTTGATTTGAATATTCGTATTCGTATTGTTACGTTTTATTCATCGCTATATGTTAGGTACCCTATGTATCGATTTTTGATGTTGAGATTTAATTTGAGGAAGTTAGAATTTTAACGACTTTCGGATCGAGTGGGGGATTTTGAGAGCATGTGGTACGCCATTATTTTCATAGTTATGTGTATGTACATAGGCATTATATATTATTTTGTTGCTCGTGGGGTAGGAGCGCGTAAAATTGAGTGTATGGGCGCTCAATTATGGCATTCTACGGATAGGCATATGTGAGCCTTATTTTCTTTTTGCGAGATTTATGTGTTGATGTGTGTGCTTCGTCTAATTTCGAGGACGAAATTTTTTGCTAGTGGAGAAGTATGTAACACGCCGTGTTTTTATTCATTATTTTAATTAATTAATTGGAATTTTTGAGAAAAATAAAATTTTGAATTTATTAATTTTTATTGGCTAAATATGTTGGTTATGATTTTAGTAGAACATAACTTAAAACGGTTTCGAAATCGGAATTAAAATGGAGTTTTAATTGAATTTTTATTATATAGAAGAGTCCTCAAAACATAAAACTCTCTAAGAGTCCTAAAAATATAAAACTCTCTAGCAAAAAAAAATATTTAAAAATATTGAACCGTCCGATCGAGCTGAATTTTTTTGAAGAGCTTCCTCTCGTCTTCAGCTAATTCTCTACAAAATTTCATCTAATTTCAACGGTCCGATCATCCGGAATAAATGTTTTAGTGTTTGTATATAATTATAACTCTTTTCTTAATCAAACTCTTAATCCTTTATATATCAACTAATTCGTGGCTTGGCTTTTCAAATAACTTTTTTTCAAACTTTTCAACCAGAAAACCACTCCAAAATTACTCCCTTTCATCTACAAACCATAGCCCCAAACTTATTCAAGATTTCAACCTTAGATTAGAAGGCTTATTTTGTGTTTTCTCGAGTTTGGGCTAGAACTTGATTGGATTATTTTCGCGAGAGGAACGTGATGGTGTGATTAGATTTTGAGGCTCAATTATGTGATGATTCATGTTGGATCTTTTGGTGGTTTGAGGTATGGGGTTTTACACAATATGCTCCTAAATCTCGCGAGTATTATTCTCGTTGTTTTCATGTGATTATTGACTCATATTTGAATTGCTAAATTCATTGGAATCTGGAAATTTTGGTTGGAATCTATTTATGATTCATGTGGTATTATTATTGTGTTGAGCATGTTGTCATGAAGATTTTAATATGGCACGGAGGTTGGACACCCGCCAATATTCCTTTTTCCGGATATGCTAGAATAATGCGTAGGCGCGGTACGTTGGTGAGGCCTGGTGACCCGGTTAATGTGTTGTTGAGGAATTATAGTGATATAAATGCTATTGATATTCGCATTTGATTTGAATATTTGTATTGTTACATTTTATTCATCGCTATATGTTAGGTACCGTATGTATCGATTTTTTATGTTGAGATTTAATTTGAGAAAGTTAGAATTTTAACACTTTCGGATCGAGTGGGGAATTTTGAGAGCATGTGGTACGCCATTATTTTCATAGTTATGTGTATGTACATAGGCATTATATATTATTTTGTTGCTCGTGGGGTAGGTGCGCATAAAATTGAGTGTATGGGCGCTCAATTATGGCATTCTACGGATAGGCATATGTGAGCCTTATTTTCTTTTTGCGAGATTTATGTGTTGATGTGTCTGCTTTGTCTAATTTCGAGGACGAAATTCTTTGCTAGTGGGGAAGTATGTAAACCCCCGTGTTTTTATTTATTATTTTAATTAATTAATTAAAATTTTCGAGAAAAATAAATTTTTGAATTTAATAATTTTTATTGGCTAAATATGTTGGTTATGATTTTAGAAGAACATAACTTCAAACGGTTTCGAAGTCGGAATTAAAATGGAGTTTTAATTGAATTTTTATTATATAGAAGAGTCATCAAAACATAAAACTCTCTAAGAGTCCTAAAAACATAAAACTCTCTAGCAAAAAGAAAATATTTAAAAATATTGAAGGGTCCGATCGACCTGAAATTTTTTGAAGAGCTTCCACTCGTCTTCAGCTAATTCTCTGCAAAATTTCATCTAATTCCAACGGTTCGATCATCCGGAATAAATGTTTTAGTGTTTGTATATAATTATAACTCTTTTCTTAATCAAACTCTTAATCCTTTATATATCAACTAATTCGTGGATTGGCTTTTCAAATAACATTTTTTCAAACTTTTCAACCAGAAAACCTCTCCAAAATTACTCCCTTTCATCTACAAACTATAGCCCCAAACTTATTCAAGATTTCAACCTTAGATTAGAAGGCTTATTTTGTGTTTTCTCGAGTTTGGGCTAGAACTTGATTGGATTATTTTCGCGAGAGGAACGTGATGGTGTGATTAGATTTTGAGGCTCAATTATGTGATGATTCATGTTGGATCTTTTAGTGGTTTGAGGATTGGGTTTTACACAATATGCTCCTAAATCTCGCGAGTATTATTCTCGTTGTTTTCATGTGATTATTGACTCATATTTGAATTGCTAAATTCATTGGAATCTGGAAATTTTGTTTGGGATCTATTTATGATTCATGTGGTATTATTATTGTGTTGAGCATGTTGTCATGAAGATTTTAATATGGCACGGAGGTTGGGCACCCGCCAATATTTCCTTTTCCGGATATGCTAGAATAATGCATAGGCGCGGTACGTTGGTGAGGCCTGGTGACCCGGTTAATGTGTTGTTGAGAAATTATAGGGATATAAATGCTATTGATATTCGCATTTGATTTGAATATTCGTATTCGTATTGTTACGTTTTATTCATCGCAATATGTTAGGTACCGCATGTATCGATTTTTGATGTTGAGATTTAATTTGAGGAAGTTAGAATTTTAACGACTTTCGGACCGAGTGGGGGATTTTGAGAGCATGTGGTACGCCATTATTTTCATAGTTATGTGTATGTACATAGGCATTATATATTATTTTGTTGCTCGTGGGGTAGGTGCGCGTAAAATTGAGTGTATGGGCGCTCAATTATGGTATTCTACGGATAGGCATATGTGAGCCTTATTTTCTTTTTGCGAGATTTATGTGTTGATGTGTATGCTTCGTCTAATGTCGAGGACGAAATTCTTTGCTAGTGGGGAAGTATGTAACACCCCGTGTTTTTATTTATTATTTTAATTAATTAATTGGAATTTTCGAGAAAAATAAAATTTTGAATTTAATAATTTTTATTTGCTAAATATGTTGGTTATGATTTTAGAAGAACATAACTTCAAACGGTTTCGAAATCGGAATCAAAATGGAGTTTTAATTGAATTTTTATTATATAGAAGAGTCCTTAAAACATAAAACTCTCTAAGAGTCCTAAAAACATAATACTCTCTAGCAAAAAAAAATATTTAAAAATATTGAACCGTCCGATGGAGCTGAAATTTTTTGAAGAGCTTCCACTCGTCTTCAGCTAATTCTCTGCAAAATTTCATCTAATTCCAACGGTCCGATCATCCGGAATAAATGTTTTAGTGTTTGTATATAATTATAACTCTTTTCTTAATCAAACTCTTAATCCTTTATATATCAACTAATTCGTGGCTTGGATTTTCAAATAACTTTTTTTCAAACTTTTCAACCAGAAAACCTCTCCAAAATTACTCCCTTTCATCTACAAACCATAGCCCCAAACTTATTCAAGATTTCAACCTTAGATTAGAAGGCTTATTTGGTGTTTTCTCGAGTTTGGGCTAGAACTTGATTGGATTATTTTCGCGAGAGGAACATGATGGTGTGATTAGATTTTGAGGCTCAATTATGTGATGATTCATGTTGGATCTTTTGGTGGTTTGAGGTATGGGGTTTTACACAATATGCTTCTAAATCTCGTGAGTATTATTCTCGTTGTTTTCATGTGATTATTGACTCATATTTGAATTGCTAAATTCATTGGAATCTGGAAATTTAGTTTGGAATCTATTTATGATTCATGTGGTATTATTATTGTGTTGAGCATGTTGTCATGAAGATTTTAATATGGCACGGAGGTTGGGCACCCGCCAATATTTCCTTTTCCGGATATGCTAGAATAATGCATAGGCGCGGTACGTTGGTGAGGCCTGGTGACCCGGTTAATGTGTTGTTGAGAAATTATAGTGATATAAATGCTATTGATATTCGCATTTGATTTGAATATTCGTATTCGTATTGTTACGTTTTATTCATCGCTATATGTTAGGTACCGTATGTATCGAATTTTGATGTTGAGATTTAATTTGAGGAAGTTAGAATTTTAACGAATTTCGGATCGAGTGGGGGATTTTGAGAGCATGTGGTACGCCATGATTTTCATAGTTATGTGTATGTACATAGGCATTATATATTATTTTGTTGCTCGTGGGGTAGGTGCACGTAAAATTGAGTGTATGGGCGCTCAATTATGGCATTCTACGGATAGGCATATGTGAGCCTTATTTTCTTTTTGCGAGATTTATGTGTTGATGTGTGTGCTTCGTCTAATTTCGAGGACGAAATTCTTTGCTAGTGGGGAAGTATGTAACACCCCGTGTTTTTATTTATTATTTTAATTAATTAATTAAAATTTTCGAGAAAAATAAAATTTTGAATTTAATAATTTTTATTGGCTAAATATGTTGGTTATGATTTTAGAAGAACATAACTTCAAACGGTTTCGAAATCGGAATTAAAATGGAGTCTTAATTGAATTTTTATTATATAGTAATAGAAGGGTCCTCAAAACATAAAACTCTCTAAGAGTCCTAAAAACATAAAACTCTCTAGCAAAAAAAAAATATTTAAACATATTAAAGGTCCCGATCGAGCTGAAATTTTTTGAAGAGCTTCCTCTCGTCTTCAGCTAATTCTCTGCAAAATTTCATCTAATTCCAATGGTCCGATAATCCGTGATAATTGTTTTAGTGTTTGTATATAATTATAACTCTTTTCTTAATCAAACTCTTAATCCTTTATATATCAACTAATTAATGCTTGGCTTTTCAAATAACTTTTTTTCAAACTTTTCCACCAGAAAACCTCTCCAAAATTACTCCCTTTCATCTACAAACAATAGCCCCAAACTTATTCAAGATTTCAACCTTAGATTAGAAGGCTTATTTGGTGTTTTCTCGAGTTTGGGCTAGAACTTGATTGGATTATTTTCGCGAGAGGAAAGTGATGGCGTGATTAGATTTTGAGACTCAATTATGTGATGATTCATGTTGGATCTTTTGGTGGTTTGAGGTATGGGGTTTTACACAATATGCTCCTAAATCTCGCGAGTATTATTCTCGTTGTTTTCATGTGATTATTGACTCATATTTGAATTGCTAAATTCATTGGAATCTGGAAATTTTGTTTGGAATCTATTTATGATTCATGTGGTATTATTATTGTGTTGAGCATGTTGTCATGAAGATTTTAATATGGCACGGAGGTTGGGCACCCGCCAATATTTCCTTTTTCCGGATATGCTAGAATAATGCATAGGCGCGGTACGTTGGTGAGGCCTGGTGACCCGGTTAATGTGTTGTTGAGAAATTATAGTGATATAAATGCTATTGATATTCTCATTTGATTTGAATATTCGTATTCGTATTGTTACGTTTTATTCATCGCTACATGTTAGGTACCGTATGTATCGATTTTTGATGTTGAGATTTAATTTGAGGAAGTTAGAATTTTAACGACTTTCGGATCGAGTGGGGGATTTTGAGACCATGTGGTACGCCATTATTTTCATAGTTATGTGTATGTACATAGGCATTATATATTATTTTGTTGCTCGTGGGGTAGGTGCGCGTAAAATTGAGTGTATGGGCGCTCAATTATGGCATTCTACGGATAGGCATATGTGAGCCTTATTTTCTTTTTGCGAGATTTATGTGTTGATGTGTCTGCTTTGTCTAATTTCGAGGACGAAATTCTTTGCTAGTGGGGAAGTATGTAACACCCCGTGTTTTTATTTATTATTTTAATTAATTAATTGGAATTTTTGAGAAAAATAAAATTTTGAATTTAATAATTTTTATTGGCTAAATATGTTGGTTATGATTTTAGAAGAACATAACTTCAAACGGTTTCGAAATCGGAATTAAAATGGAGTTTTAATTGAATTTTTATTATATAGAAGGGTCCTCAAAACATAAAACTCTCTAAGAGTCCAAAAAACATAAAACTCTCTAGCAAAAAAAAATATTTAAACATATTAAAGGTCCCGATCGAGCTGAAATTTTTTGAAGAGCTTCCTCTCGTCTTCAGCTAATTCTCTGCAAAATTTCATCTAATTCCAACGGTCCGATAATCCGTGATAAATGTTTTAGTGTTCGTATATAATTATAACTCTTTTCTTAATCAAATTCTTAATCCTTTATATATCAACTAATTCGTGGCTTGGCTTTTCAAATAACTTTTTTTCAAACTTTTCAACCAGAAAACCTCTCCCAAATTACTCCCTTTCATCTACAAATAATAGCCCCAAACTTATTCAAGATTTCAACCTTAGATTAGAAGGCTTATTTGGTGTTTTCTCGAGTTTGGGCTAGAACTTGATTGGATTATTTTCGCGAGAGGAAAGTGATGGCGTGATTAGATTTTGAGGCTCAATTATGTGATGATTCATGTTGGATCTTTTGGTGGTTTGAGGTATGGGGTTTTAGACAATATGCTCCTAAATCTCGCGAGTATTATTCTCGTTGTTTTCATGTGATTATTGACTCATATTTGAATTGCTAAATTCATTGGAATCTGGAAATTTTGTTTGGAATCTATTTATGATTCATGTGGTATTATTATTGTGTTGAGCATGTTGTCATGAAGATTTTAATATGGCACGGAGGTTGGGCACCCGCCAATATGTCCTTTTCCGGATATGCTAGAATAATGCATAGGCGCGGTACGTTGGTGAGGCCTGGTGACCCGATTAATGTGTTGTTGAGAAATTATAGTGATATAAATGCTATTGATATTCACATTTGATTTGAATATTCGTATTCGTATTGTTACGTTTTATTCATCGCTATATGTTAGGTACCGTATGTATCGATTTTTGATGTTGAGATTTAATTTGAGGAAGTTAGAATTTTAACGACTTTCGGATCGAGTGGGGGATTTTGAGAGCATGTGGTACGCCATTATTTTCATAGTTATGTGTATGTACATAGGCATTATATATTATTTTGTTGCTCGTGGGGTAGGAGCGCGTAAAATTGAGTGTATGGGCGCTCAATTATGGCATTCTACGGATAGGCATATGTGAGCCTTATTTTCTTTTTGCGAGATTTATGTGTTGATGTGTGTGCTTCGTCTAATTTCGAGGACAAAATTTTTTGCTAGTGGAGAAGTATGTAACACCCCGTGTTTTTATTTATTATTTTAATTAATTAATTGGAATTTTTGATAAAAATAAAATTTTGAATTTATTAATTTTTATTGGCTAAATATGTTGGTTATGATTTTAGAAGAACATAACTTAAAACGGTTTCGAAATCGAAATTAAAATGGAGTTTTAATTGAATTTTTATTATATAGAAGAGTCCTCAAAACATAAAACTCTCTAAGAGTCCTAAAAATATAAAACTCTCTAGCAAAAAAAAATATTTAAAAATATTGAACTGTCCGATCGAGCTAAATTTTTTTGAAGAGCTTCCTCTCGTCTTCAGCTAATTCTCTACAAAATTTCATCTAATTTCAACGGTCCGATAATCCGTGATAAATGTTTTAGTGTTCGTATATAATTATAACTCTTTTCTTAATCAAATTCTTAATCCTTTATATATCAACTAATTCGTGGCTTGGCTTTTCAAATAACCTTTTTTCAAACTTTTCAACCAGAAAACCTCTCCCAAATTACTCCCTTTCATCTACAAATAATAGCCCCAAACTTATTCAAGATTTCAACCTTAGATTAGAAGGCTTATTTGGTGTTTTCTCGAGTTTGGGCTAGAACTTGATTGGATTATTTTCGCGAGAGGAAAGTGATGGCGTGATTAGATTTTGAGGCTCAATTATGTGATGATTCATGTTGGATCTTTTGGTGGTTTGAGGTATGGGGTTTTAGACAATATGCTCCTAAATCTCGCGAGTATTATTCTCGTTGTTTTCATGTGATTATTGACTCATATTTGAATTGCTAAATTCATTGGAATCTGGAAATTTTGTTTGGAATCTATTTATG
Organism: Sambucus nigra; assembly: GCA_949130495.1. Taxonomy (NCBI): domain Eukaryota; kingdom Viridiplantae; phylum Streptophyta; class Magnoliopsida; order Dipsacales; family Adoxaceae; genus Sambucus; species Sambucus nigra. The sequence continues at coordinate 643,761,891 of OX422211.1, read as the reverse complement.
ATTCATGTGATATTATTATTGTGTTGAGCATGTTGTCATGAAGATTTTAATATGGCACGGAGGTTGGGCACCCGCCAATATGTCCTTTTCCGGATATGCTAGAATAATGCATAGGCGCGGTACGTTGGTGAGGCCTGGTGACCCGATTAATGTGTTGTTGAGAAATTATAGTGATATAAATGCTATTGATATTCACATTTGATTTGAATATTCGTATTCGTATTGTTACGTTTTATTCATCGCTATATGTTAGGTACCGTATGTATCGATTTTTGATGTTGAGATTTAATTTGAGGAAGTTAGAATTTTAACGACTTTCGGATCGAGTGGGGGATTTTGAGAGCATGTGGTACGCCATTATTTTCATAGTTATGTGTATGTACATAGGCATTATATATTATTTTGTTGCTCGTGGGGTAGGAGCGCGTAAAATTGAGTGTATGGGCGCTCAATTATGGCATTCTACGGATAGGCATATGTGAGCCTTATTTTCTTTTTGCGAGATTTATGTGTTGATGTGTGTGCTTCGTCTAATTTCGAGGACAAAATTTTTTGCTAGTGGAGAAGTATGTAACACCCCGTGTTTTTATTTATTATTTTAATTAATTAATTGGAATTTTTGATAAAAATAAAATTTTGAATTTATTAATTTTTATTGGCTAAATATGTTGGTTATGATTTTAGAAGAACATAACTTAAAACGGTTTCGAAATCGAAATTAAAATGGAGTTTTAATTGAATTTTTATTATATAGAAGAGTCCTCAAAACATAAAACTCTCTAAGAGTCCTAAAAATATAAAACTCTCTAGCAAAAAAAAATATTTAAAAATATTGAACTGTCCGATCGAGCTAAATTTTTTTGAAGAGCTTCCTCTCGTCTTCAGCTAATTCTCTACAAAATTTCATCTAATTTCAACGGTCCGATAATCCGTGATAAATGTTTTAGTGTTCGTATATAATTATAACTCTTTTCTTAATCAAATTCTTAATCCTTTATATATCAACTAATTCGTGGCTTGGCTTTTCAAATAACTTTTTTTCAAACTTTTCAACCAGAAAACCTCTCCCAAATTACTCCCTTTCATCTACAAATAATAGCCCCAAACTTATTCAAGATTTCAACCTTAGATTAGAAGGCTTATTTGGTGTTTTCTCGAGTTTGGGCTAGAACTTGATTGGATTATTTTCGCGAGAGGAAAGTGATGGCGTGATTAGATTTTGAGGCTCAATTATGTGATGATTCATGTTGGATCTTTTGGTGGTTTGAGGTATGGGGTTTTAGACAATATGCTCCTAAATCTCGCGAGTATTATTCTCGTTGTTTTCATGTGATTATTGACTCATATTTGAATTGCTAAATTCATTGGAATCTGGAAATTTTGTTTGGAATCTATTTATGATTCATGTGGTATTATTATTGTGTTGAGCATGTTGTCATGAAGATTTTAATATGGCACGGAGGTTGGGCACCCGCCAATATGTCCTTTTCCGGATATGCTAGAATAATGCATAGGCGCGGTACGTTGGTGAGGCCTGGTGACCCGATTAATGTGTTGTTGAGAAATTATAGTGATATAAATGCTATTGATATTCACATTTGATTTGAATATTCGTATTCGTATTGTTACGTTTTATTCATCGCTATATGTTAGGTACCGTATGTATCGATTTTTGATGTTGAGATTTAATTTGAGGAAGTTAGAATTTTAACGACTTTCGGATCGAGTGGGGGATTTTGAGAGCATGTGGTACGCCATTATTTTCATAGTTATGTGTATGTACATAGGCATTATATATTATTTTGTTGCTCGTGGGGTAGGAGCGCGTAAAATTGAGTGTATGGGCGCTCAATTATGGCATTCTACGGATAGGCATATGTGAGCCTTATTTTCTTTTTGCGAGATTTATGTGTTGATGTGTGTGCTTCGTCTAATTTCGAGGACAAAATTTTTTGCTAGTGGAGAAGTATGTAACACCCCGTGTTTTTATTTATTATTTTAATTAATTAATTGGAATTTTTGATAAAAATAAAATTTTGAATTTATTAATTTTTATTGGCTAAATATGTTGGTTATGATTTTAGAAGAACATAACTTAAAACGGTTTCGAAATCGAAATTAAAATGGAGTTTTAATTGAATTTTTATTATATAGAAGAGTCCTCAAAACATAAAACTCTCTAAGAGTCCTAAAAATATAAAACTCTCTAGCAAAAAAAAATATTTAAAAATATTGAACTGTCCGATCGAGCTAAATTTTTTTGAAGAGCTTCCTCTCGTCTTCAGCTAATTCTCTACAAAATTTCATCTAATTTCAACGGTCCGATCATCCGGAATAAATGTTTTAGTGTTTGTATATAATTATAACTCTTTTCTTAATCAAACTCTTAATCCTTTATATATCAACTAATTCGTGGCTTGGCTTTTCAAATAACTTTTTTTCAAACTTTTCAACCAGAAAACCTCTCCAAAATTACTCCATTTCATCTACAAACCATAGCCCCAAACTTATTCAAGATTTCAACCTTAGATTAGAAGGCTTATTTTGTGTTTTCTCGAGTTTGGGCTAGAACTTGATTGGATTATTTTCGCGAGAGGAACGTGATGGTGTGATTAGATTCTGAGGCTCAATTATGTGATGATTCATGTTGGATCTTTTGGTGGTTTGAGGTATGGGGTTTTACACAATATGCTCCTAAATCTCGCGAGTATTATTCTCGTTGTTTTCATGTGATTATTGACTCATATTTGAATTGCTAAATTCATTGGAATCTGGAAATTTTGGTTGGAATCTATTTATGATTCATGTGGTATTATTATTGTGTTGATCATGTTGTCATGAAGATTTTAATATGGCACGGAGGTTGGGCACCCGCCAATATTCCTTTTTCCGGATATGCTAGAATAATGCGTAGGCGCGGTACGTTGGTGAGGCCTGGTGACCCGGTTAATGTGTTGTTGAGGAATTATAGTGATATAAATGCTATTGATATTCGCATTTGATTTGAATATTTGTATTGTTACGTTTTATTCATCGCTATATGTTAGGTACCGTATGTATCGATTTTTTATGTTGAGATTTAATTTGAGAAAGTTAGAATTTTAACACTTTCGGATCGAGTGGGGAATTTTGAGAGCATGTGGTACGCCATTATTTTCATAGTTATGTGTATGTACATAGGCATTATATATTATTTTGTTGCTCGTGGGGTAGGTGCGCATAAAATTGAGTGTATGGGCGCTCAATTATGGCATTCTACGGATAGGCATATGTGAGCCTTATTTTCTTTTTGCGAGATTTATGTGTTGATGTGTCTGCTTTGTCTAATTTCGAGGACGAAATTCTTTGCTAGTGGGGAAGTATGTAAACCCCCGTGTTTTTATTTATTATTTTAATTAATTAATTAAAATTTTCGAGAAAAATAAATTTTTGAATTTAATAATTTTTATTGGCTAAATATGTTGGTTATGATTTTAGAAGAACATAACTTCAAACGGTTTCGAAGTCGGAATTAAAATGGAGTTTTAATTGAATTTTTATTATATAGAAGAGTCATCAAAACATAAAACTCTCTAAGAGTCCTAAAAACATAAAACTCTCTAGCAAAAAGAAAATATTTAAAAATATTGAAGGGTCCGATCGAGCTGAATTTTTTTGAAGAGCTTCCACTCGTCTTCAGCTAATTCTCTGCAAAATTTCATCTAATTCCAACGGTCCGATCATCCGTAATAAATGTTTTAGTGTTTGTATATAATTATAACTCTTTTCTTAATCAAACTCTTAATCCTTTATATATCAACTAATTCCTTGCTTGGCTTTTCAAATAACTTTTTTTCAAACTTTTCAACCAGAAAACCTCTCCAAAATTACTCCCTTTCATCTTCAAACCATAGCCCCAAAATTATTCAAGATTTCAACCTTATATTAGAAGACTTATTTGGTGTTTTCTCGAGTTTGGGCGAGAACTTGATTGGATTATTTTCGCGAGAGGAACGTGATGGTGTGATTAGATTTTGAGGCTCAATTATGTGATGATTCATGTTGGATCTTTTGGTGGTTTTGAGGTATGGGGTTTTACACAGTATGCTCCTAAATCTCGCGAGCATTATTCTCGTTGTTTTCATGTGATTATTGACTCATATTTGAATTGCTAAATTCTTTGGAATCTGGAAATTTTGTTTGGAATCTATTTATGATTCATGTGGTATTATTATTGTGTTGAGCATGTTGTCATGAAGATTTTAATATGGCACGGAGGTTGGGCACCCGCCAATATTCCTTTTTCCGGATATGCTAGAATAATGCATAGGCGCGGTACGTTGGTGAGGCCTGGTGACCCGGTTAATGTGTTGTTGAGAAATTATAGTTATTTAAATGCTATTGATATTCGCATTTGATTTGAATATTCGTATTGTTACGTTTTATTCATCGCTATATGTTAGGTACCATATGTATCGATTTTTGATGTTGAGATTTAATTTGAGAAACTTAGAATTTTAACAACTTTCGGATTGAGTGGGGGATTTTGAGAGCATGTGGTACGCCATTATTTTCATAGTTATGTGTATGTACATAGGCATTATATATTATTTTGTTGCTCGTGGGGTAGGTGCGCGTAAAATTGAGTGTATGGGCGCTCAATTATGGCATTCTACGGATAGGCATATGTGAGCCTTATTTTCTTTTTGCGAGATTTATGTGTTGATGTGTGTGCTTCGTCTAATTTCGAGGACGAAATTCTTTGCTAGTGGGGAAGTATGTAACACCCCGTGTTTTTATTTATTATTTTAATTAATTAATTGGAATTTTTGAGAAAAATTAAATTTTGAATTTAATAATTTTTATTGGCTAAATATGTTGGTTATGATTTTAGAAGAACATAACTTCAAACGGTTTCGAAATCGGAATTAAAATGGAGTTTTAATTGAATTTTTATTATATAGAAGGGTCCTCAAAACATAAAACTCTCTAAGAGTCCAAAAAACATAAAACTCTCTAGCAAAAAAAAATATTTAAACATATTAAAGGTCCCGATCGAGCTGAAATTTTTTGAAGAGCTTCCTCTCGTCTTCAGCTAATTCTCTGCAAAATTTCATCTAATTCCAACGGTCCGATAATCCGTGATAAATGTTTTAGTGTTTGTATATAATTATAACTCTTTTCTTAATCAAATTCTTAATCCTTTATATATCAACTAATTCGTGGCTTGGCTTTTCAAATAACTTTTTTTCAAACTTTTCAACCAGAAAACCTCTCCAAAATTACTCCCTTTCATCTACAAATAATAGCCCCAAACTTATTCAAGATTTCAACCTTAGATTAGAAGGCTTATTTGGTGTTTTCTCGAGTTTGGGCTAAAACTTGATTGGATTATTTTCGCGAGAGGAAAGTGATGGCGTGATTAGATTTTGAGGCTCAATTATGTGATGATTCATGTTGGATCTTTTGGTGGTTTGAGGTATGGGGTTTTAGACAATATGCTCCTAAATCTCGCGAGTATTATTCTCGTTGTTTTCATGTGATTATTGACTCATATTTGAATTGCTAAATTCATTGGAATCTGGAAATTTTGTTTGGAATCTATTTATGATTCATGTGGTATTATTATTGTGTTGAGCATGTTGTCATGAAGATTTTAATATGGCACGGAGGTTGGGCACCCGCCAATATGTCCTTTTCCGGATATGCTAGAATAATGCATAGGCGCGGTACGTTGGTGAGGCCTGGTGACCCGATTAATGTGTTGTTGAGAAATTATAGTGATATAAATGCTATTGATATTCACATTTGATTTGAATATTCGTATTCGTATTGTTACGTTTTATTCATCGCTATATGTTAGGTACCGTATGTATCGATTTTTGATGTTAAGATTTAATTTGAGGAAGTTAGAATTTTAACGACTTTCGGATCGAGTGGGGGATTTTGAGAGCATGTGGTACGCCATTATTTTCATAGTTATGTGTATGTACATAGGCATTATATATTATTTTGTTGCTCCTGGGGTAGGAGCGCGTAAAATTGAGTGTATGGGCGCTCAATTATGGCATTCTACGGATAGGCATATGTGAGCCTTATTTTCTTTTTGCGAGATTTATGTGTTGATGTGTGTGCTTCGTCTAATTTCGAGGACGAAATTTTTTGCTAGTGGAGAAGTATGTAACACCCCGTGTTTTTATTTATTATTTTAATTAATTAATTGGAATTTTTGAGAAAAATAAAATTTTGAATTTATTAATTTTTATTGGCTAAATATGTTGGTTATGATTTTAGAAGAACATAACTTAAAACGGTTTCGAAATCGGAATTAAAATGGAGTTTTAATTGAATTTTTATTATATAGAAGAGTCCTCAAAACATAAAACTCTCTAAGAGTCCTAAAAATATAAAACTCTCTAGCAAAAAAAAATATTTAAAAATATTGAACCGTCCGATCGAGCTGAATTTTTTTGAAGAGCTTCCTCTCGTCTTCAGCTAATTCTCTACAAAATTTCATCTAATTTCAACGGTCCGATCATCCGGAATAAATGTTTTAGTGTTTGTATATAATTATAACTCTTTTCTTAATCAAACTCTTAATCCTTTATATATCAACTAATTCGTGGATTGGCTTTTCAAATAACTTTTTTTCAAACTTTTCAACCAGAAAACCTCTCCAAAATTACTCCCTTTCATCTACAAACCTTAGCCCCAAACTTATTCAAGATTTCAACCTTAGATTAGAAGGCTTATTTTGTGTTTTCTCGAGTTTGGGCTAGAACTTGATTGGATTATTTTCGCGAGAGGAACGTGATGGTGTGATTAGATTCTGAGGCTCAATTATGTGATGATTCATGTTGGATCTTTTGGTGGTTTGAGGTATGGGGTTTTACACAATATGCTCCTAAATCTCGCGAGTATTATTCTCGTTGTTTTCATGTGATTATTGACTCATATTTGAATTGCTAAATTCATTGGAATCTGGAAATTTTTGTTGGAATCTATTTATGATTCATGTGGTATTATTATTGTGTTGAGCATGTTGTCATGAAGATTTTAATATGGCACGGAGGTTGGGCACCCGCCAATATTCCTTTTTCCGGATATGCTAGAATAATGCGTAGACGCGGTACGTTGGTGAGGCCTGGTGACCCGGTTAATGTGTTGTTGAGGAATTATAGTGATATAAATGCTATTGATATTCGCATTTGATTTGAATATTTGTATTGTTACGTTTTATTCATCGCTATATGTTAGGTACCGTATGTATCGATTTTTTATGTTGAGATTTAATTTGAGAAAGTTAGAATTTTAACACTTTCGGATCGAGTGGGGAATTTTGAGAGCATGTGGTACGCCATTATTTTCATAGTTATGTGTATGTACATAGGCATTATATATTATTTTGTTGCTCGTGGGGTAGGTGCGCATAAAATTGAGTGTATGGGCGCTCAATTATGGCATTCTACGGATAGGCATATGTGAGCCTTATTTTCTTTTTGCGAGATTTATGTGTTGATGTGTCTGCTTTGTCTAATTTCGAGGACGAAATTCTTTGCTAGTGGGGAAGTATGTAAACCCCCGTGTTTTTATTTATTATTTTAGTTAATTAATTAAAATTTTCGAGAAAAATAAATTTTTGAATTTAATAATTTTTATTGGCTAAATATGTTGGTTATGATTTTAGAAGAACATAACTTCAAACGGTTTCGAAGTCGGAATTAAAATGGAGTTTTAATTGAATTTTTATTATATAGAAGAGTCATCAAAACATAAAACTCTCTAAGAGTCCTAAAAACATAAAACTCTCTAGCAAAAAGAAAATATTTAAAAATATTGAAGGGTCCGATCGAGCTGAAATTTTTTGAAGAGCTTCCACTCGTCTTCAGCTAATTCTCTGCAAAATTTCATCTAATTCCAACGGTCCGATCATCCGTAATAAATGTTTTAGTGTTTGTATATAATTATAACTCTTTTCTTAATCAAACTCTTAATCCTTTATATATCAACTAATTCCTTGCTTGGCTTTTCAAATAACTTTTTTTCAAACTTTTCAACCAGAAAACCTCTCCAAAATTACTCCCTTTCATCTTCAAACCATAGCCCCAAAATTATTCAAGATTTCAACCTTATATTTGAAGACTTATTTGGTGTTTTCTCGAGTTTGGGCTAGAACTTGATTGGATTATTTTCGCGAGAGGAACGTGATGGTGTGATTAGATTTTGAGGCTCAATTATGTGATGATTCATGTTGGATCTTTTGGTGGTTTGAGGTATGGGGTTTTACACAGTATGCTCCTAAATCTCGCGAGCATTATTCTCGTTGTTTTCATGTGATTATTGACTCATATTTGAATTGCTAAATTCTTTGGAATCTGGAAATTTTGTTTGGAATCTATTTATGATTCATGTGGTATTATTATTGTGTTGAGCATGTTGTCATGAAGATTTTAATATGGCACGGAGGTTGGGCACCCGCCAATATTCCTTTTTCCGGATATGCTAGAATAATGCATAGGCGCGGTACGTTGGTGAGGCCTGGTGATCCGGTTAATGTGTTGTTGAGAAATTATAGTTATTTAAATGCTATTGATATTCGCATTTGATTTGAATATTCGTATTGTTACGTTTTATTCATCACTATATGTTAGGTACCATATGTATCGATTTTTGATGTTGAGATTTAATTTGAGAAACTTAGAATTTTAACAACTTTCGGATTGAGTGGGGGATTTTGAGAGCATGTGGTACGCCATTATTTTCATAGTTATGTGTATGTACATAGGCATTATATATTATTTTGTTGCTCGTGGGGTAGGTGCGCGTAAAATTGAGTGTATGGACGCTCAATTATGGCATTCTACGGATAGGCATATGTGAGCCTTATTTTCTTTTTGCGAGATTTATGTGTTGATGTGTCTGCTTCGTCTAATTTCGAGGACGAAATTCTTTGCTAGTGGGGAAGTATGTAAACCCCCTTGTTTTTATTTATTATTTTAATTAATTAATTAAAATTTTCGAGAAAAATAAATTTTTGAATTTAATAATTTTTATTGGCTAAATATGTTGGTTATGATTTTAGAAGAACATAACTTCAAACGGTTTCGAAATCGGAATTAAAATGGAGTTTTAATTGAATTTTTATTATATAGAAGGGTCCTCAAAACATAAAACTCTCTAAGAGTCCTTAAGACATAAAACTCTCTATCAAAAAAAAATATTTAAAAATATTGAACGGTCCGATCGAGCTGAAATTTTTTAAAGAGCTTCCTCTCGTCTTCTGCTAATTCTCTGCAAAATTTCATCTAATTCCAACGGTCCTATCATCCGGAATAAATGTTTTAGTGTTTGTATATAAATATAACTCTTTTCTTAATCAAACTCTTAATCCTTTATATATCAACTAATTCGTGGCTTGGCTTTTCAAATAACTTTTTTTCAAACTTTTCAACCAGAAAACCTCTCCAAAATTACTCCCTTTCATCTACAAACCATAGCCCCAAACTTATTCAAGATTTCAACATTAGATTAGAAGGCTTATTTGGTGTTTTCTCGAGTTTGGGCTAGAACTTGATTGGATTATTTTCGCGAGAGGAACGTGATGGTGTGATTAGATTTTGAGGCTCAATTATGTGATGATTCATGTTGGATCTTTTGGTGGTTTGAGGTATGGGGTTTTACACAATATGCTCCTAAATCTCGCGAGTATTATTCTCGTTGTTTTCATGTGATTATTGACTCATATTTGAATTGCTAAATTCATTGGAATCTGGAAATTTTGTTTGGAATCTATTTATGATTTATGTGGTATTATTATTGTGTTGAGCTTGTTATCATGAAGATTTTAATATGGCACGGAGGTTGGGCACCCGCCAATATTCCTTTTTCCGGATATGCAAGAATAATGCATAGGCGCGGTACGTTGGTGAGGCCTGGTGATCCGGTTAATGTTTTGTTGAGAAATTATAGTGATATAAATGCTATTGATATTCGCATTTGATTTGAATATTCGTATTGTTACGTTTTATTCATCGCTATATGTTAGGTACCATATGTATCGATTTTGGATGTTGAGATTTAATTTGAGAAACTTAGAATTTTAACAACTTTCGGATTGAGTGGGGGATTTTGAGAGCATGTGGTACGCCATTATTTTCATAGTTATGTGTATGTACATAGGCATTATATATTATTTTGTTGCTCGTGGGGTAGGTGCGCGTAAAATTGAGTGTATGGGCGCTCAATTATGGCATTCTACGGATAGGCATATGTGAGCCATATTTTCTTTTTGCGAGATTTATGTGTGTATGTGTCTGCTTCGTCTAATTTCGAGGACGAAATTCTTTGCTAGTGGGGAAGTATGTAAACCCCCTTGTTTTTATTTATTATTTTAATTAATTAATTAAAATTTTCGAGAAAAATAAAATTTTGAATTTAATAATTTTTATTGGCTAAATATGTTGGTTATGATTTTAGAAGAACATAACTTCAAACGGTTTCGAAATCGGAATTAAAATGGAGTTTTAATTGAATTTTTATTATATAGAAGGGTCCTCAAAACATAAAACTCTCTAAGAGTCCTTAAAACATAAAACTCTCTAGCAAAAAAATATATTTAAAAATATTGAACGGTCCGATCGAGCTGAAATTTTTTAAAGAGCTTCCACTCGTCTTCAGCTAATTCTCTGCAAAAATTCATCTAATTCCAACGGTCCTATCATCCGGAATAAATGTTTTAGTGTTTGTATATAAATATAACTCTTTTCTTAATCAAACTCTTAATCCTTTATATATCATCTAATTCGTGGCTTGGCTTTTCAAATAACTTTTTTTCAAACTTTTCAACCAGAAAACCTCTCCAAAATTACTCCCTTTCATCTACAAACCATAGCCCCAAACTTATTCAAGATTTCAACCTTAGATTAGAAGGCTTATTTGGTGTTTTCTCGAGTTTGGGCTAGAACTTGATTGGATTATTTTCGCGAGAGGAACGTGATGGTGTGATTAGATTTTGAGGCTCAATTATGTGATGATTCATGTTGGATCTTTTGGTGGTTTGAGGTATGGGGTTTTACATAATATGCTCCTAAATTTCGCGAGTATTATTCTCGTTGTTTTCATGTGATTATTGACTCATATTTGAATTGCTAAATTCATTGGAATCTGGAAATTTTGTTTGGAATCTATTTATGATTCATGTGGTATTATTATTGTGTTGAGCATGTTGTCATGAAGATTTTAATATGGCACGGAGGTTGGGCACCCGCCAATTTTTCCTTTTTCCGGATATGCTAGAATAATGCATAGGCGCGGTACGTTGGTGAGGCCTGGTGACCCGGTTAATGTGTTGTTGAGAAATTATAGTGATATAAATGCTATTGATATTCGCATTTGATTTGAATATTCGTACTCGTATTGTTACGTTTTATTCATCGCTATATGTTAGGTACCGTATGTATCGATTTTTGATGTTGAGATTTAATTTGAGAAAGTTAGAATTTTAACAACTTTCGGATCGAGTGGGGGATTTTGAGAGCATGTGGTACGCCATTATTTTCATAGTTATGTGTATGTACATAGGCATTATATATTATTTTGTTGCTCGTGGGGTAGGTGCGCGTAAAATTGAGTGTATGGGCGCTCAATTATGGCATTCTACGGATAGGCATATGTGAGCCTTATTTTCTTTTTGGGAGATTTATGTGTATGCTTCGTCTAATTTCGAGGACGAAATTCTTTGCTAGTGGGGAAGTATGTAACACCCCGTGTTTTTATTTATTATTTTAATTAATTAATTGGAATTTTTGAGAAAAATAAAATTTTGAATTTAATAATTTTTATTGGCTAAATATGTTGGTTATGATTTTAGAAGAACAAAACTTCAAACGGTTTCGAAATCGGAATTAAAATGGAGTTTTAAGTGAATTTTTATTATATAGAAGAGTCCTCAAAACAAAAAACTCTCTAAGAGTCCTAAAAACATAAAACTCTCTAGCAAAAAAAAAATATTTAAAAATATTGATGGCTCTGATCGAGCTGAAATTTTTTGAAGAGCTTCCACTCGTCTTCAGCTAATTCTCTGCAAAATTTCATCTAATTCCAACGGTCCGATCATCCGGAATAAATGTTTTAGTGTTTGTATATAATTATAACTCTTTTCTTAATCAAACTCTTAATCCTTTATATATCAACTAATTCGTGGCTTGGCTTTTCAAATAACGTTTTTTCAAACTTTTCAACCAGAAAACCTCTCCAAAATTACTCCCTTTCATCTACAAACCATAGCCCCAAACTTATTCAAGATTTCAACCTTAGATTAGAAGGCTTATTTGGTGTTTTCTCGAGTTTGGGCTAGAACTTGATTGGATTATTTTCGCGAGAGGAACGTGATGGTGTGATTAGATTTTGAGGCTCAATTATGTGATGATTCATGTTGGATCTTTTGGTGGTTTGAGGTATGGGGTTTTACACAGTATGCTCCTAAATCTCGCGAGTATTATTCTCGTTGTTTTCATGTGATTATTGACTCATATTTGAATTGCTAAATTCATTGGAATCTGGAAATTTTGTTTGGAATCTATTTATGATTCATGTGGTATTATTATTGTGTTGAGCATGTTGTCATGAAGATTTTAATACGGCACGGAGGTTGGGCACCCGCCAATATTTCCTTTTCCGGATATGCTAGAATAATGCATAGGCGCGGTACGTTGGTTAGGCCTGGTGACCCGGTTAATGTGTTGTTGAGAAATTATAGTGATACAAATGCAATTTATATTCGCATTTGATTTGAATATTCGTATTGTTACGTTTTATTCATCGCTATATGTTAGGTACCATATGTATCGATTTTTGATGTTGAGATTTAATTTGAGGAAGTTAGAATTTTAACAACTTTCGGATCGAGTGGGAAATTTTGAGAGCATGTGGTACGCCATTATTTTCATAGTTATGTGTATGTACATGGGCATTATATATTATTTTGTTGCTCGTGGGGTAGGTGCACGTAAAATTGAGTGTATGGGCGCTCAATTATGGCATTCTACGGATAGGCATATGTGAGCCTTATTTTCTTTTTGCGAGATTTATGTGTTGATGTGTATGCTTCGTCTAATTTCGAGGACGAAATTCTTTGCTAGTGGGGAAGTATGTAACACCCCGTGTTTTTATTTATTATTTTAATTAATTAATTGAAATTTTCGAGAAAAATAAATTTTTGAATTTAATAATTTTTATTGGCTAAATATGTTGGTTATGATTTTAGAAGAACATAACTTCAAACGGTTTCGAAATTGGAATTAAAATGGAGTTTTGATTGAATTTTTATTATATAGAAGAGTCCTCAAAACATAAAACTCTCTAAGAGTCCTAAAAACATAAAACTCTCTAGCAAAAAAAAAAATATTTAAAAATATTGAACGATCCGATCGAGCTGAAACTTTTGAAGAGCTTCCTCTCGTCTTCAGCTAATTCTCTGCAAAATTTCATCTAATTCCAACGGTTCGATCATCCGGAATAAATGTTTTAGTGTTTGTATATTATTATAACTCTTTTCTTAATCAAACTCTTAATCCTTTATATATCAACTAATTCGTGGCTTGGCTTTTCAAATAACTTTTTTTCAAACTTTTCAACCAGAAAACCTCTCCAAAATTACCCCCTTTCATCTACAAACCATAGCCCCAAACTTATTCAAGATTTCAACCTTAGATTAGAATGCTTATTTGGTGTTTTCTCGAGTTTGGGCTAGAACTTGATTGGATTATTTTCGCGAGAGGAACATGATGGTGTGATTAGATTTTGAGGCTCAATTATGTGATGATTCATGTTGGATCTTTTAGTGGTTTGAGATATGGGGTTTTACACAATATGCTCCTAAATCTCGCGAGTATTATTCTCGTTGTTTTCATGTGATTATTGACTCATATTTGAATTGCTAAATTCATTAGAATCTGGAAATTTTGTTTGGAATCTATTTATGATTCATGTGGTATTATTAATGTGTTGAGCATGTTGTCATGAAGATTTTAATATGGCACGGAGGTTGGGCACCCGCCAATATTCCTTTTTCCAGATATGCTAGAATAATGCATAGGCGCGGTACGTTGGTGAGGCCTGGTGACCCGGTTAATGTGTTGTTGAGAAATTATAGTGATATAAATGCTATTGATATTCGCATTTGATTTGAATATTCGTATTAGTATTGTTACGTTTTATTCATCGCTAATATTTTTGTTGAGCATCTTCCTGTCGTATTGTGTACTTCCCCATATTTTCTTTTAGTTGGCAGGTTAGCGCGGATTTGGGCGCTTTGGATTTGATTTGGAGATTGATTTTAGCGAGGATTATTTTGGGAAGAATTTTAATACAAGTGATGAGAAGACTTGTATTATTTTGATGTATAGATCATTGGAGATTTGTATTTACTGTTTTCGAGATAGTTAGATTGTTGTAATTATTTCGAGAGAATTGTTGTATTTAATTTGAAGATGAGATTAGTGGTTTCTTTTGTATTGTGGGATTTTTAGATGCTCTATACCTCGTTATATTGTGGATTAGTTTAGTTTTATCGATAGTAGCGCTCCGTTCGCTCTTCCCGGGCGGGCGGGGTGTTACAAAATGCTTATTGAGGGAGATTGGATGGTATATCAACGGTTTGCACAATGTCCGTTTATCCTAGTTGCGTATCTCATGTCATGACTCTATTGGTTTGTAGAATCATCAATATTCTAGGCTTGTATGCATTGTGTATGTTTGTTCATTGAGTTCAATTTATATTGTCACATGAGGTTATATTCAAATGTGATGAAGTTTGCAATAAATTGAGAACTCCGTGAACATGTTTAAGTGACTGGGTCTAAATTTGATCGTCTCTAGTTCACACCCCAACACTTCCGTTTCCATATGACACATTTTTTCCATACGAGTGTGAAAGACTCCTATTATATTTTGTGTGTGTCATTTGTGTGTTTATATCTATATATGTGTACTTGAGTCTCTTTGATATATATAATGTATACATATATTTGATATTTTTGTTTTGCCTTTGCCTTGCTTTCTAGTCCTTTTATGCTTATACTTTAGTTTTGGTATCTATCTTGGATTAGTTATGCTTTTGTTGCCCATATGCTTTCATGTCTTATCACTTTATGCTTCAACATGCTTTTATATTTATTCTTTATCCTTTGCCTATTCCAGAACAAAAAGGGGGAGAATGATAGGGGAGAAATGGTATCAGAAATGGTATCTTATCCTATTATAATCTTTTCTAAGTTTAGGAGACTTAACTTAGGGGGAGTAGCTAACTTCTTGGGTTAATCATTTTGATAAAGGGGATAAAGGGGAGAATTAATTTAGGGGGAGTAATTATTTAATTGCTTTAAATACTTGATATTCCCTATGCATTTGATGAGTTTTCGTAAGTGTGCAGGAATTCTTCTAAAGCGGCATCTTTCAATGGCAAAGCGTTTGATCCTTGGGTTGAGTCAAGTTTGGGTGGGTTATGTTTTGAGTCTAGTGAGCTTGACGACCCTTTAGGATTTTTGTTTGGTTTTTGTCCCGGAATAGCCAAAGGGGGAGATTTGTAAGGACACAAATTTCCAATTGAGTCCATATATAGTTTTGGCTCAATTCCGGACAGAAACATTTATTCATAGGATTGTATTTAATTGTAATATTCTCAAGCCAATGAAAAGTTTGTTTGAAGACGTAGCGGCAAAGAGTATAAAGCTTCATAATCATGCCGGTTTCGTGCCTCGTTTATACGTCATCAACCATAGTTTCATGCTCCCAAGGTATGAATGCAATCATATATATATAGGAGCTTGGAGCTTATTTATTGGGTGTTAGGTTTAATTAAAAATGTGTTTTATTTTCAGAAAGAATTAATTACAACTTTAAAATAAGTTTATAAAGTTTTCTGGGCTAAAATCGAATTTTCCAAACTTTCTGGAAGTTCGTTCGATATGTCGTTCGAACGAGATTGTCGTTCGAACCAGATGTCGTTCAAACGAGATTGCCAACGACTTCCCATTAAGGGATACTGGAATTTTGTTCGAAATGTCGTTCGAACGCGATTGTCATTCTAACAAGATTTCCAACGAGTTTCTAACGAGTTAATACTGGAACTTCGTTAGAAGACTCGTTCGAACGAGAGTTCGTTCAAACGAAATTTCATTCGAACGTGATGCCAGGCGGGAACAGTTTTTGGCAGTTTTAAGCAGTTTTTCTCCCACTTCCCCACTTGTTTCTTAAACAATTTTTCTCAGACTTTATTATGTGCGGGAATAACATTTTCCATACTATCTTTTTCATATCCTACTAACTCCTAGAGAGTGTTTTGAGAGTAAAATAAAAGAGGGAAAAAGATCATGTTTTGAGTGTGTTTTTATCAAAGAGAAAAATATACACCACTCTAGTTTACACCCAAAATAGTTTCTTCCAAGTTCCCATATTCATATATCTTGCTTGGAGTTTGGCACCGAGTTCATCTCTTCCGTTCAATGAGAAGTTTCGGGTTTTCTATTACATCCCATAAAGAAAGAAGAAGAGTTTTGTTGTGGCATTACCCACTTAGAGAAAGGCTCTTTGCTCGGGTGACGATGACCATATAAAGTCCGATCGGTGGATTCCGAGACCACGGTGGAGCTCCAAGGTTATCCGCTAGGAAGAGGTATCTACAAGAAGAAGCGTCAGGGCTTGAGAGGGATCGAGTCGTGTGTTGTAAGCCTTTTTGTCTTGTATTTGTAAATTCCGTACTTAGTGGATTTGTGGCTAGGGCCGTCCGAGGTTGTTTCCCGTTGTGGATTTTTTCTCGTACATCTCGGCGTAGTGTGATTGATTTATTTAATATCTTGCATAATGAATTAGAACTCATGACTTAGGCAAATTCAAGGACTTGAATGAATTAACTTGGTTTAAGTGAAAATGATTTTAATGCGTTAATTTAATTTCACTCGGTTTAATTTTAATTTGTTTATGTAAATTAAAAAAAAATTAAGTTGAACCATCACCTTTTACGTTTCCGCATATATTTCACAAGGAAATTGATTTCAAAGTATAAAAAGACTTTTTGATTTTTAAGATTGGGGGCTTTCATTTTTTAACGAAACTTCAATTAAAATTTAATATGAAGATTAAATTTCTTCACCCCACATTGACAAAGGCAACCTAAAACTGATTAACGTTGCATTTATCATTTCAACCAAAGTACTATTTTTCATTTCCACCATTTTATTTTGTTACGGTGTGTATGGTGTCGTAACTTGATGAATTATTCCATGTGTATTACAAAATCAGATGAACTCATTTGGTTATTATTCACCACTCTATTGGATCGTAGGACTTTGGATTTTTGATTTTGTTGAGTTTTAACTTCTGCTTTAAAAATAAAAAATTTATCGAATACTTCATCTTTACTTTTAAGTAAATATGTATGTGCATATTTAGAGGTATCATCGATAAAAGTTAATAAATATTTATCTCCTCCACGAGTGACATTACTCTTCATATCACATATATCACTATGTATATGATAAAGCATTTCAGATGTCCTCTCAACAGATTTAAATGACTTTCTAGTTATCTTATATTGGGCAAAAATTTCACATTTATCATAATGGTCAATTTTACAATCAGAAATTAATCCTAGATTAGTCATATTTTTAATAATTCTATAATTAACATGACCAATTCTATTATGTCGTAAAGAAATAGAATCAACCATATAAACGGAAATAATATCATTTATTATATTAAATTTGATCATGCCGTTACAAGAGTACCCTTTGCCAATAAACTCACAATTCTTGGATAAGACAAGCTTATCCGACTCATAAATAAGTTTGAAACGTCTCTTATTGAGATGGTCTTTAGACACAAGATTTTTACTCATTTTCGGTACATAAAATACATCAATTAAAGTAAGAACCTTCTGAGATGTCAATTTCAATTCCACTGTGCCCTTTTCAATTACTTTGGTTTGGAGGTTGTTTGCCATTTTTACTTCTTTTCCAACGATCTCTTGATATTTTTGTAAAAGAGAACGATCTTTGCAGATATGAATGGTTGAACCGATATCTAACCACTATTTACTTTCATTATCCACAGAATTTGCTTCGCACACCATTGCAATAAGTTCTTAAACATTGTTGGTTTCCTTGATCACTTGTTTTTCCCTAAAATGTCTTCTTTTTAAGTCGACATTATCGAGCAAAATGACCTAGTTTATCACAGAAGTAGCATTTACCTTTCTTCCTTTTATTTGCACCCCGGTTCTTGAAATTTGAATCATTCCTTGCTTTAAGTTTGGAATCTTTGGTATTTTTGGATTTTTGATCCTCAACCATATTTTTCTTGGAATGATTATTACTTTGATCTTCCTTTTTCTCCCGAATACGAGAATCTTCTTCAATTCAAAAATGGCGAAGAAGTGATTCAACTATATATGTCTTTTCATCATGATTAATTTTTTTCTTAAAGACATTACAAGCGAAAGGAAGTTCAGAAACAATCATACCCACTTGAAATTCATCTTGAAGATTTATTCCAACGGCTTTAAGATCACCGACTATTTGTAAGTTTATGGGCTTGCGCAATGACATATTTATCATTAGTCATTTTATATTTCATATAGTTAGAAATAAGAAACTTACAGTTACTTGCTTCCTCATTTTGATATTTATTCTCCAATGCCTTCCATAATTCCTTTGCCGTAAGAATCATTCGATGTTCACTATAGACAATTTCAGTTAATGCATTAAGAATGTGTCCTCGACACATATATTCGTCTTATTTCCTCTTCACATGTTTTTGCTTGACATATTAAGTATCTTTGGGTGAGGGTTCGGGAATGGTTCAAGTCCATCATCAAGAATATACGCAAGCTTGAGAGATGTGAGAAAGAACATGATTTTATCTTATCAACTAGTGTAAATTTTGCCATCAGAATGATCGATTCGAACCAAATTTTGACTCATAACTTGAATAATTGTGCTAAAATTCCTTCCATATTTTCGAAATATATTGCATAAAACTGTTGAAAAATTAT
Source organism: Sambucus nigra (assembly GCA_949130495.1). NCBI lineage: Eukaryota > Viridiplantae > Streptophyta > Magnoliopsida > Dipsacales > Adoxaceae > Sambucus > Sambucus nigra. The sequence continues at coordinate 643,742,864 of OX422211.1, read as the reverse complement.
GAAGGAATAATAATAAAATTAATTATGAATCCAAGTTACTGTAAGGAACGTTCTAGGAAAGCTGTATTTTTGGTAATATTTCTCCCTTTTCGAATGAAAGCCGTGAGTACACAATATAATTAGTAGTATAAATTTTCCTTCAGGATACAATGAAGTGATGTAACTTGTTTGATGCAAACTATGTACAGTTTGATCAAACCAAGAACACTCTGAAATGTTAACCTGATAATGCCAAAGGGTAGAGGATAGAGATATGAGAACAAGGCAATTTTTGGTGTCCAAAATAGAGACCCGGGACTCTTTTTATAGCCATTTTGGTGGCTGTTTATGGACAATCACCTCCTTTCAGGAATGCGACTCAGTGGCCATTGGATCATATTTATTCAGAATTCATTTGATCGCACGGTCCAAATTTGGCATCTAATCATAAGAGAATGGATTCACCCTATACGAATCGCCACGAGTCAATTCAACGGTTCAGATCATCCCGCTTGGGTTATAACATCCTTTGATTACATTGATTAACCACAACCATCGATATGGTTGACTTTGACAAAACTTTAGGCTTCCACGCTCCAATTGACGCCATCAAAGTGCCCTTTCGCACATCATAATTTGTGGTGCTTTGCAACACCGCAAAGCACCATATCATAGCCTTTTTTGCTAGAAGACTAATAGCCATCTTTTATTTATTAGTTTTATACCCTTTCACTTTTTTGTAAAGTTTCTATGTGGGACATTTAAACCACTCTCAATTTTCTTTATCTCTCTCTCTTAAAGAAGACCCAATATGAAATCCTCAAGATAAAAAACTCACTTGCACAATATTAATATTAAATTATAGGGTCATTTAAGGTTTGGCCCCCATTTAATTTCCGATACTGACTCTAACCCCCGCAAATTGACTTTCTTAAGGTTTAACCCCCATTTCTAACATTCCGTCCAAACTGGCGTTAACCCATATGTTTTTTTTATTTTTATCCCCAAATTGCCCCTAATTACTGCTAGGCATTACTAGCCGTTATCCAGTCCTTCTATTTAAGCCCCACACTGCTATTATTTTTCTCACCAAAATGGGGGGAGGCTCAACTTCATCCTACAAAGTCATTGCCTTAATATTTTATTTTTTATTTATTTTTATAATTTATTAATTTCAATTATTAATGTGTACCCTATTTTAATTTTTGCGGGTAGTATGCCAACTTTGTGATGAAAGTGGTCATGTAGCCAAATTTTATCCGTCATTGCCAAAAAATCAAACGCAACAAGATGTGAAGAAAGACGTATGTTTTCAATGTGGAGAAGAAGGGAACTGGGTGAAACATTGTCCATGGAAGAATACGAAGCGTCCAAATGGTTGCAAGACCCCAAGAAATTTATGGACGTCTAGGAAAGAATGGAGTTACGAAAAAAAAAATCTCAAATGTGTTAATTGTGGTAGTTTCTAGTGGCTTGACACCATTAAATAGAAGAATCCACATATGAATTTGAAAGTGAAGTTAGAAGTGACTTTAGATGATTTATGTAATGGTTTTAAAAGTAGTGTGAATTTTAGTATTTGATTTCATAATTTATGTAAGGATATCAATGGTTTTAATGATATTTAGATGTGTCATTTTAACTTGCGTATTTAATTGTATATCCAACACATTATAGACAACAAAAACAAGTCAACATCCAATAACATTCATTAACAACTTTGCATCTAAAAGTACATAACAACTTAGACAATAATATCCAGTTAACATCCACATTACATAACAACATTCAAAAGTAGATAACAACGTCCAAAACAAGTTAAATGATTCTGAAAAATTATTTGTGATGTGTTCACACTTTGAGGTGAAATCAAAGTATGCTCCAGCCCATGAATTTTTCTCCTCCTGTTCAAGCCTTTTTGTTGAAGGCTTGGTTTCACTTTCAAATCTTGGTCCCTCTTTTTCAATTCTTGGTTTCACTTTCCTTCCTCTTGCATCAGTTGAAGGCTTTCCCTTACAAGTCTTTTTGTTGTGCCCATATTCCCCATATTTTGCACATTTTTTAGACTTCTTTCTTGGTGGAACTGATCCCTCTTCCTTTCCCCTTCTCTTTTGAGTCCTTGGTCTTCCAGGAGGTCTTGTCAGTGGTGGTGGTTCCACTTTGTGCTCAGGCTGTGGCCAAAATTTTGAATCATCTATTGGGTGGACATAACCTGCATATGTAGCCTTGTAAGCTTGCACAGTAAATAGTTGGTTGCAATACCTACAATGAAAGACAAAATATGCAATCAATCAAATTGACTTTCCCAAGCAATCAAAGATACACATATGCAATTAAATATGAACTTACATATCCCATGGATCCCTCTTTGGTAGTATAATTGTTGTGGCATGCACACATGGGATGCCTGACATTTGCCATTCCCTATATGTGCAAGTCTTATTTTGAGGATCTAAGGTCCATGTTTGCTCTTTCCTATTGAGAACAACCTACAGAAAGTCATCGGCACCTTGGGTTGTATATTTGTTGTAGTATTTCTTGTGTTTTCTCAAAATTTCCTTCACCTTAGGTACTAGTTGAGTGTGTTGCATAACTTCTGCTTCTGTCCTTCTTTTGTACATGATAGACACCACCAACAATTGGTACTTCTCAACAAGTTTCGTAAGTGGTAGTTCTCTCAATGATAGAATCATTTTGTTAAATGATTCTAAAAAATTATTTGTGAAATCAAATTATGCTCTAGCCCATGAACTTTTCTCCTCCTGTTCAAGCTACTTCTTGCCATCAGGACTTGCTTTAGCCAGTTCTTTCATCCATTGTTCATGCTCCTCAATCCTGTATGCTCTTGCAGCTCCCCAAGTTAAAATTTTCAAGTGAGAACCTTTAAATCCACTATTTTTGAAGTTCTTATACATATGTCTGAAGTAGTATCTGTGGTGTGACTCTTCAAAGACTTCCTTCACAGCCTCTATCAATCCTTTCTGTCTGCCTGACCTTAATGTTAGGGGTAGCCTATGCTTCTTTAAATGGGGTGCAAGTGTCCTTAGAAAGTCTCTCCCTGCATCAAAGCACTCAAATCTACAAATAAATATACCAATTGGGAACAACCCACTGTTTTCATCTAGGGACTATAGAAAGTACCACACCACCATACTTACCCTTTAGGAATGATCCAACCAAACCAAGAATTGGTTTACAGCCATTGATGAAGCCATCCAATGAAGCTTTGAATGCAATATATATTGAAACAAATGACTGACCAATAGGGGACCTGAACTATTATACATCACTACCAGGGTTCATCTTTAGAATTTAATTATGTATTTCTGGGACCATTCTATAGTCCTCTTTGTAACTACCCAAAAACCCTCGCATGAGAAATCATCTTGGCATTGTATGGAGTCATGTATGACACCTTTGTTCCATGTTTCTCCTAAATTTTTGCAATTATGTCCTTTGGCTTGAATTCTTGGTGGTTCCTCATAGTTGTCTCTATTTGATTTGCAACCCAACCAATATATTCTTTTGAGTTTTTGCATTTCTCATCACTCTTATAGTGTGTTGGTCATTGAAGCTTCTAAGCATGGCAGTGTGTTCCTTTGGCAGCCTTCTAACATACACCCTCTATGAACATTTGGGGTCTTTGCACAAAAATATAATCTTTAAATTGTCATTATTCTTCTGGTTGTATTCAAACTTCTTCTTAGTGGCATATCATGTATTGTCTACAATGCTTCATAGTAGGCCATAACATCTTAGCATGTAAGTTTTAAATCTCACCCATATTAGAACCAACATCTTCACTATCATACACATTTTGAGTTTGATCAATGAATTCCTTGAATTCAGAATGAATTAACCCAATGCCTCTCTCTGTACACTGCTCAGTTGAGTGTTGCGATTCCATATCCTCAAGATACTCTGAAGCTAATTCCACACTATTATCACCACTAGATTCCTCAGTATAACTCTCCATGTACAAACTATCTTCACTAACGTCAGTAGGACTGTTGTATACTTCTTCTGCAGCCAAATCGTCAAATTGACCCATGTTGGATGGTGCTTCATTTGGATCATCAACCACTACTGCTTCATGTGTGGTCTCAAATGGTTCATCAACCACAACTGCTTCATGTGTAGTCTCAAATGGATCATCAACCGCTGCGGCAAAATGTGTGGTCGCAAATGGAGTCTCAAGCACTGGGGGTTCTCTCAAGTAAATTTAGGAAAGCCCAGTTATCTTCACCACTACCAGCAATGACACCAGTCTCTGTATCAGTGGCTCTAAATGGCTTTTGTTTGGTAAACCTAGGGGACCTTCTAGGTTGTTTTGGGTTTCGGACTTAGTGGATTGTTATGATAGGGTTTTTTAAATGGCTTGTTGTGAGTTTGGGACTGAGTGGATAGTTGTGATAGGGTTTTCTTGAGTGGGATGTTGGGGTTTGGAAGTAAGGTAAAGGTGAAAATTTCCATTCATAGGTAAAATAATGTCCCACATTTTCATCAAGTCTTTGTTTCCCAAAATAGGTTCTATGGTCCCCTCATTCACCCAATCTATGTTGAAATCCTTGAGCCCAGACATTTCTTCCATGTGATTTACCAAATCAATAAAGCAAAGTTCATCCCCATCCACATCAACTAATTTAAAAGTCTAATAACCTAGATATGTGAACCTTTCATCATCCCCCCATAATGGATCACAAATGTCTTTTACCAAGTAAAGGCACCTACAAAAGTTAAGCATTGATATAAGACAAAAAATACAACAAAATTCTATTAAATAACAACCCAACATAAAAAACCTACATGCATACAACAAAAACCTTCGAAGAATTATTTAGTGTGATGATACCATATGAAACAACAAGAAACACTATTTTTTTCTACATTTACATCACAAATATGGCAAAATATTTTTTTTAAAAAAAAAGCTTAAATGTAAGATTAACATTTGTTTAGTGTGATGAATACCACGAAATCGAGTGAAACCCTAGCTTTTTAACGGTGATTTATTGTTGCAAAGAGAGAAATCAGTATTGTATGTGAAGAGAAATCAGTAATCGTTGCAAAGAGAGAGAAGAACACTCAGAAATGTCGTACAGCTATAAAAGACAACGATTGAGTTTACATATTAAAGCAGGGGTATAATTGGTAATAACCATGTGGGTTAACGGCGGTTTGGAGGGAATGTTAGAAATGGGGGCCAAACCTTAAGAAAGTCAATTTACGGGGGTTAAACTCAGTATCAAGAATTAAATGAGGGTTAAGCCTTAAATGACCTTAAATTATATTCCCAAAATACAAACTCAATTATATAATATTAATTACTCAATATATTTTGAAAATTCCAACAGGCCTCAAGGGATAGGTTCTCGATTTTGGGTTTTGGTCCCTTACATTGTCTACGGTTGATATCTTCTGCACACTGTAACAACCCCTATTTTCACGTAAATGTTGACCAGACATGATACTCCGAAGATGTGGCTTTTCTATCAATTTATATCATTCTCAGCATCAAACCACAATAAAAGAGTTTAATTTCCAAAACCACAAGCATAATAAATCTGAAGTAAATAAATAACCAAGAAATAATAAGTCCAATGTCAACATCGAGATAAGATAAAAGCCCAACACAAATAAGACTGTCTCAACTGACTGAATAAAAATAAACTTTAGACTTATGCCCATATAATATCCAAAATAAAAGACTGAAATGAAGTAACAACCTAAACTAGAATATACGAGTTGATCTCTGATAAGCAAAGTAAGACCGCAAGGCTGATATCTCATCAGTCTTGCTATCCATATCTAGGCACACTTGGCGGGAGAAAACGTTTATAATTTGGGTTAGCACCCTAGAGTTGCAAGAATTAACTTACTGAAATTAAGATGCAAGTATACAGTGGAGTTAAAGTATGTATATCCCATTTGCACTCACATACGATAAATATCTCACCTTTCATCTAGGTGCTATACTATACGCATGCTATCCCAAATCCTAAATAAAATAACGGGTATTATACCATTATTTAGGATATGGTGCATCTAGCACAATTCACATATTGAAATATAATTGTCTACACCCGTGTTACCGTTTCCTCGAATGCCCCAGTCATACTACCCATAAAGTGACAACCATTTATTATGCATACTACGTAGTATTGGGTTTGTGATTGATTGTCTACATCATTAGACTAAGTAATTAATCTCATTTAATTCACATGATTATATATATAGGTCCCTACATATATATACGACACTTCATGGCATCTACCATTTGTGTCCCGTTCGTGCTCTATCGGTAAGTCCGAAGGAGTCCTTTATCCAATCAGACATCACAAAACACACACAAGTGGGGCGGTCCCTATGCAGTACACCATTACAAGGCCCATACCCAACAGTGACAATGGATCCCAGCATCTACACCTACCTCTCGTAAGTGGCGTTGCTATGTAGTACCTAAAATAATGACCTACACAACACCTAACCCACCTGTGCCGACGTGTGCTACGGTCCCGAACGCGTGTAAACTCAACCGATAGAACCGTCCACGATCATAGGTATGTTCACACAAGTAATTAAGTGCATATCTTTATCACATAACGTGTATAGGCAATTACTCTATAATTGCCCCCACAGTATATTATTGATTCGCCCATCAATAGTTTTCCATTTAATTAACTATCCCGTTAATTATTAGTTTCTCTATTTTAAATAGTAATCCCAACATTACCTAAAATTTTCTACGATTAGTTTAGGTATTTTCCAACCTTCCATTTTGTTCCGAGAAGTTCCATCCTAACTCCCGAACTTTATCTACCAAGTCACACCGTAAACACCCATATTTCCATACCCTAGATTTTATTCCTGACTAACCCAAGGTAATATAATATCCTACATGTTTCACAGAAGTCCTAAATTTCATCTACAGATCCCCTAAATTGATCTGGACCCGACTGATTCACTAAGGAAACAAAAGAAGCAATCTGGGCTAAACAGGTGGTCCGAACCGATTGACCCCCCTGATTCTGGCCCGGGCTGGGCGGGTCTGTAATGAATTATGACGAAATTTCTCAATTTCCTTACCCCATAAGCACACTATTCTTCATCCAAAACCCAAACTAACATCATATATGACACCTAAATCGTTTTCCAGCATCAACTAACAATTTTCTACATGAAAATAGTCCGTAAGACATATCCATTTCATATGGGTACAATTATCTCAAGAATTATAAAGTGGGTAATTCCTAGTTACCAAGATTTATTTATTTTTCATCAGTTGGACTCAAGAACCATTCTTTCTTATGGATTTACATTAGATTTGTACTACCACAATGTGAGATCACAAGATTCATCTCCAAATTAATATAACTATCACTTTTTCTAGGTTTGCTCATCAATTCACCAATTCTCAAATCCTAATCATTTAGGATGGGATCCTCTACATGCTTAAGGTTTAATCTCATTCTATCATCATCAATTAATGTGTTTAACCCAGAATTCTACATGAGAGATTACACAAATGAATTAAGAAATACATTGAAAGTTAATTTGAGCAAGAAAATTCTTGCCTTATGATGAAGATTGAAGCTTCTCTTCTTGAATCCCTAATTTCCTTCTCTCCCTTGGCCTTGGTAACTTCCTTCTATGGATGAGGGTTGCTAGGTTTAGTTTTGGTGGGATGAAATGAGTTTCTTAAACTCTTACTTGACTTATAAAAGACTCTAATCCTGAGTTAAGCCTTAATCTCTATTTTTAGGCTCCCAAATGAGCCCGAACCCATAACCGAAATGACCCAACAACTCCCCAAATGATATACCTATACCCCGGGCCCAATTTTAGATGTCTAAAACACCTAAATGAGTCCCCAAAACATCCCGGAACGCACCCGAATTACTTTTACCCACCATATACATTTTTTCAATAAAATTGAATATCACATATTAATTATAAATTAAACATGCAATAATTTCCTACGAGAACTTTTAACATGCATAAATAAATTCACATAACATGAAATTACAACTAATCAATTTATTCATTATTTATTTACTTAAATACTACCGATTTAATTTAAATTATACCGATTTTATTTTATTATAAAAATACGGGGTATTACACACGCATTACATGGAAGTTTATTTTTAATGAACAACACATACTTATTGCTGGGACATTCTAAGCTTTTTGAGAAATGATCCTCTAGAGGAAAGCATTTTCACATCTATTCATACTTGCCTGCTTCAAGTAAAAGTTCGAAACACACAGATCCAACATCACATTATGTTAGAGGAAGCTTTACAAGCTTAATAGGTATTTCAGAAGTTCAAGAATTCTGCATTAAGAATATAATTACAGATTTCTTACTCCAACATGATTTTTACTAGTAGAGAATGTTATGGCCCTGCCAGCCACTGCGGTAATTCGAAATCTTCTAGCCTGCACAATAAGAAAATGTCGCTAAATAAATTGAATGATATAAGTAATACAACACAACTATATTTTCCTTTTAATTTGGAATAACAGAAAAATCTGGCTGGAATGCACAAAATGGAAGGAAATTGATATAATGAAAGCATATGCAAGAAGTTATATTTCTTTTCATCCACTCTTGTCGACTCAAACCCAGGTAAGAACAAAGTTAATGAAGTTTTCTCTCCAGATGAAGGGCATTTCAGGGTAAAAACAAAGTAATATAATTTCAATCCAATGAGCAATGAAACTAACAGAGAAGAGGAGACAAATTAAGGAGAGAAAGTTGTCACCAACTTAGCAATCTGGCCTTATTCACTGTAATGGTCACATAGAGCCAATCTTTGATGTTTTCCAATGACATGAAAATGGCATATCCACCTGAAGTTTTTAATCCCAATGTGCCACAAACTCCCCAAAATCCTAGAGAAAATCCAAGCCCTATAATCAAACTCAACCCATGGGCTACTATTCTGTTCTGATAGTCATCCTCATCCTCATGCTATTTAGGGATGACTACAAAGTCCTGAATTAGCCACATAGATTGAAGCACCAAAGCTCTGTAATTGAGTGCCTGTTGGAATTCTGCCTGGCAATTTCTTATACAACAGATCCAAAACCTCAATATAGGTTAGTTGAGAAAGGCTTGTAGGAATTTCATTGGTAAGCTGATGTCTTGATAAATCAGATATTTTATCAACCTCAGTTGACCAATTTTTTGGTCAATGATTCCAGTTAAGAAGTATCTTCACAACTTAATGCCAACGAGGCCTACAAAATCCATCATTTTACTGGGAAATTCTCCAATCAATTTGTTTCTCGAAAGATTAATGAGTCTAACGAGTCCCAGAATTGTTTTGTACACAAGGAGGAATTTTATTTAGGCTTTGTAACTTGATTGCCAAAAGGCCATACAATCTTCTATTTAAATACGCTTACATAACCGACTCAAAACTCCTCCAAATTCAACCTCTGATTATGATCCTATAGACTTAAATTTCTTGGAACTCAAAACACAAACTAAGCAGCCGACTCTTTTAATTCATGAACCACCCTGAATAAACTAGGCATAAAACCCACATTTTCTGAAATTTGTAATTACAACTTTTAACACATCAATGTATTGAGTGTTTTCAGTTATAATTCCTTATTATTAGAGGTTTGTTGTCAATGTCTAGGATGGTGTTAATACTAAAGTTTTATGTTGCTATTTGTCATTAATATAGTATACTTTCATGGTCAATATCTAACCAAAACTTTCCCTAATGTATATTTCATATGGTCATTTTAATAGATGAGAGTTCAAGAGTTGGCAACTAGTACTGCCTTCATCTACAGTAGTACCATTATAACTCAAGTTCCAGATGAGAGTAAGACTTTAATTTTGGTTCTGATGATTTTATTGTGTCACAAGTTTTTTTCTGCTTGCTAGGTAATTAATTCATGAAGTGCTTCGAAGTATATAGTTTAACATCATTAGCCAGAAGTATCCAAGGTTTGAACATGCATCACTCTTCTAAGTACATTTTAAGTGACATTGAATAAGTAGCCTAACCCTTCAGAGCTTCCTCTACCTTTGAGAAAGAGAAAGGGGTGCGGGGCTGACCTTAGTAAGGGTTGTAAACTTCAATTAAGAGAATTTGGGTTTCCATTTTCTGCTATGCGCCTATATTTACATGCAATTCTTGTACACCCAGGCTCTTTCTTCTATGCATTTTTATTTACAGCATGGATCATAAATTTATCTAATGTAAACGCGGAAGAAGACTTAAAACACTTACACTCACACACAAAAAAGAAATTATGATTCTCTCCTCAATCATTTCTCATATTATTCTTCAAATCAATATAAAAAGTGGATACAAGAGGGAGGCCCAGTTCCTTATTTAGAACTAAAACTAGGCATGCTTAACAAGGCATCTGATTAAATGAGGATTATTAATTATAAAAGGAAAATATAATTAACACGTAGAATATCTCCGAAATAATAACTAATACCTAAACTTAAGGAACAACCAATAATCCACCTTCCCATTAACTTAATTTGGCCAGCCCTTGGAGGGACCAACATAATCCGTACACACATTATCTCTAGCTTTGAACATGAATTTTCCCCCTGCCAATTAACTTCCTCTCCTTATTCAGTTCTTTGTTGCCTTTCATACTGTTTTGGTAGTTTGGTTAACGAACGTTTTTGCCCACTCTCACAGCCTGTTTCCACCTATGTTTGGGATGTTGTAAAGTTCTTCAAGTGCTTTCTTGGAAAATTTGAGATGGACATTATATTGGCAATTGCGGCTGTACCTCTAAAATTAGTTTTGAACATTTACCTTTAGTCATATATTTTTTATGGACACATATTGGACTCTACTTAATGCTAATGATAGAAAATGGTATAGAGATGAATATTGATACTATTGAACCTTTAAGTATATAAATATTTGTATCACATAAATGATACAAGAGTACGGTTTTATCTTTATTTTCGGGCATGGAATAAGCTTGAAATCAACAGTAGTGACCTTTTATCACGGTAAATATTTGAAAATAAGTTAATAGTGGGCCTTTGTGCACTGTAATAGGTTATCGTAGATTTGTATAGATTTTTATGTTAAATACTACAGATTTTTTAACTAGTGTGGAATTTGATAAATTGATTTTCAAAAAACAACTATTGAATTGAGTCGTTCCAAAATAGAGCGCGACTCTAAATTTGAGGAAGAGGCATAATCTTTTGAATGTTGTCTCGAGGACACTTAGAGTGGTGGTCTAAAAAAATTATGATTACTTCTCATATATGAAGTGGCTCCTCAATGCAGTACCCCTACCAGTTTGATTAATAACTTCAATTTTGTACCCAAAATATCATCTCCTGCTGGGTTCATTAGAACTTTGAACACTCTATATATAGAGCTTCACGACCATTTTGACAGTAGCGAAAAAAAGAGCTTCACCAATTCACAGGCAAATAGCAACTATTCTACATTCACTAGGAATATTGACAGATGCAAACTCTCAGAAATTAGCAGCATGGGGCCGAGACTCACCTGGAACAATAGTTGCCGGGGTTTCGCTAATTCCATGGTGAGACTTGACAGATCTATGGTAATGCAGATTGGCGAATTAAGTTCCCGGAAGCAGTTGTGGACAATTTGCCAAGAACGGCCTCGGACCATAGCCCTATGCTCATCTTCACCAAAGGTAAACTCTCTCCTAAGTTTCTTAATAAACCTTTAGGACTCCTTGCTAGTTGGTTCGAGAGGGCGGATTTCGACGAGCTTGTTAAAGCTAGTTGGCAAACGTCTCATATAATTGACTATAATATCAATTTAGTTAATAAAAATGCCATGTTTTGGAACAAAAATGTTTATGGTAATATTTTTCAAAGAAAAAGACAGCTTCTTAATAGACTTAAAGGGATCCAAATGGCTCAACAACAGAAATTTTCGCATAGCTTGGACTATTTAGAGATTGACCTTAGGGAAGAGTATAATAATATCCTTCATGAGGAGGAAATTTTCTGGAAAAAAAATCGAGAGTACAATGGCTAGTTGAAGGAGACGAACACAATTTTTTTTCACACCTCTACCATTATTAGGAGAAGAAAAAATAAAATTGATAGGTTGTTCATTGATGGCGAGTGGTCCGACGATCCGAAAATTATAGGAAATCACATAAATGACTATTTCGAGAAGTTATTTGCGGAGCCTAACCTTGTTGATAGTGCATATATTTTTGACCCTTTGTTACTTCCTAAAATTAGTAACGAGGATAATCTGAGACTCAACTACGAGGTCAGTGAATATGAAATTAAGAGAGCTCTTTTTAGTATGAAACCGTCTAAAGCTCCCGAGCCTGATGGCTTCCAACCCATGTTCTTCCAAAATTATTGGGACACGGTTGCCCCGAGCCTTGAGGTTGTGATAAAAAAAGCTGTGGGGGGACTTGTGCCCGATCATATGAACAAGAGTCACATTACCCTCATTCCCAAAATCGACAACCCGAAGGCCATTAGCCAATTTCAACCCATTACCCTCTGTAATGTCACATATAAAATTTTATCTAAGGTGATTGTGAATAGAATCAAACCCATTCTTATGAAAGTCATCTGCCCGTTTCGAACAAAAGGGAGTATGTGGTGGTGTTAGGTTTTGTTTTTATGGATTCTTGGACAAGAGGGGATAGAAACCCTAGGGTTTCTTGGGGATAGGGAAGACAGGGTTTGGAATTGAATTTTTTTGTTGAAATTGGCTAGGGTTTGTGGTGGAATATTTCTTGGATAGATCCAGGTGAATTTTGGATTAACTGGGGTTGGAAAACAATGGTTCTTGATCAATTGCAACAACTTCTTGAAATTCTGGGGAATTATTTTCCATTTCAAACTTGCGATCTACTCGAGATGGTGGTGGAGAGGCCGACATAGGCTGGTTCTGTAAAACAGACCCGACGGACTGTTGTCCCGGAAAATCCAACGAGAGTAAGGTTCTGGGAAGGTTAATCGACAGCAAACCCGCATGGTTCGAGTGGATGGTGGAGTCCGTAATGTCTTCCGGCGGTTCCTGGCTGCAATCCGCCTCTTTTGGAAGGTTATTGGGCATGGATGGAATTCCAGCAGTTCCGACGGTTGTAGCAGGGGTGTCCCGTGGTGACAGCAGGTCCGTGGGGGTCTTCATCAACCCCAGAGGATTTTTCGACATGATCTGGACAGAAACCAACCCCATAAGGTGGCTGGTGGGTCGCCGTTCTGTTTGCCAAGAAATTCCGGTAGCCTTGGCTGCTCTAGACCCATCCAGGTGGGGAATTGGTGGATCGGGGACCTGTCCAGAACAGGAGATGCATGAAGTAGTGGGGCGGCAGATCTGGGGTCCCCAAACATCCTTTAAGGTTTGTAAAATTACATTTTTTTGTGGTAGGGGTGTGAAATAGGTTGCAGAAGCGTTAGTAGATGAGTTTGGGGGGCTAAGGTTAGGGTTTCTTGAGTTAGGGTTAGGGTTAGGATGTAGGGTGGTGGTGGAAGGGAAACGAGCTTCAAGATCCTCAAGTCACGTCAAGAGGTGGTCCAAGACTCCCACGAATTGATCATAACGAGTGTCAACGGGAGCACATCTCCTCTTAAAACCCATTTGTCGATTTTTGTGTTTTTTTTACAACAACAATGAGTAGAACCAACGAGGCTCTAATACCAATTGATGTAAATGACGTCAAATGGGAGCAAGAAAAGATAAATCTCTCTAAAACTCTCTAATCAATATCTCATAAAATGGAAGAATGCCTCAAATGAGGTTATATATGGTATTTATAGGAAGGAGGTTGCTTGGCCTCTAAGCTAAGAATCTAATTACAATTATGTCCCTAGGAGCCAATAATCTTCTTTCTTCTAAATACTAAACAAACAACTAATAAAAGAAAATACATCAAATAAAGGAAACAAAAGAAAATAACAAAGATACAATAAAATTCTAAAAATAACCCCTAATTCTTGATCCACTGAGACTGTCATGGTTCAAAGTATCGGCCGAGTTGACTCGGTATCGGCCGAGTCAACTCGGAATCGGAGGGCACCGATCCGATACCGAGAGACGTTTCAAAAAAAACACTGAATCGGCCGAGACAGCCGCGATATCGCCCGAGACAACCGATTCCGAGACGCCTCGCCGCGATATCGGCAGAGACAACCGATTCAAACGATATTGTCAAATTTTGTTTTATTTTTTGATAGAACTTTTATCTTTTACCATATTATTAATTTTTTAAAACATAAAACTCTTTTTTTTTTAAATGACTCTACTAAAAAAAATATATAAATCTTTTAAAAAGTAGTACTCTTTTTTTTTAAAATGACTACTAAAACTCTTTTTTCAAAGAAATGTTATTTTTTTACAAAAAATATTCAAATCTTTTACAGAAAATATATAATGTACATTTATGTTTGTAAAAAATGTACATTTCTGTACAAATATTATTTTGTACGTTTTTTGTAAAAATGTACATTTTTGTTTAAAAAAAAAAGTACATATTTGTAAAAAAATATATATTTGTACATATTTGTAAAAAAATATATATTTTTGTTAAAAAAAATGTACATTTTTGTAAAAATGTCTTTTTGTACGTTTTTGTAAAAATGTACATTTTTGAAATTTTTTGTAAAAAATGTTCTTTTGTACGTTTTTATAAAAATGCAAAAAACAATATACATATTTGTTAAAAAAATGTACATTTTTGTAAAAATGTTCTTTTGTACGTTTTTGTAAAAATGTAAAAAAATGTACATTGTTGTTAAAAAATGTACATTTTTGTAACAATGTTCTTTTGTACGTTTTTGTAAAAATGTAAAAAAATATACATTGTTGTTAAAACAAAATGTATATTTTTGTTTTTCAATATTATTATTGGTTTACTATGCAATATTGAATCTGACAACTCTGCCGCGCTTCAGTATAACCAATTCTACAATGCAATGCATATTGAATGATGGGTTTGAATGTATCTCATTGGTCCACATTGTTAATCTTATTTTTTTTTTAATTTTCTATATTTTTTTCGAAATTTTTTGCGCTCTCTAAATAGCGTATCTTTGCGTATCGCCCGATACCGCGACCGAGTTGAAAATCGGGTGTCCGATACCGGGACCGATACCGAGACTTTGAACCATGAAGACTGTTGACGCTCAGGTCAAAAGCCTCAAGCGGTAAGATTGAGCAGTTGGAAAAATTGGGAACAATTTCAGAAAGCAATCCATCGAGATTGTTATGGCTCAAGTCTAAAAACCATAAGTTGCACATGCTACTCAATAAATTTGGAATTCTTCCGTCTAGTTGGTTGAATGAAAGATCAAGATGTGCAAGAGAAGTCATACTCCAAAATGCATCATCTGGAACTTGGTCACTTATCCGGTTGAATTGGAGTGTGACCTCAACGAGGCTGCTACTAACATTAAACAACCGTTGAAATACGGATGAAGTGAAATAATTATTATATAAATGAAGGATAGCAAGAGAAGAAGATGAATTAACTATGGGAAGAGACGAAGGGGTTATATCAATAAGACTGCAACCATCTAAATGCAACTCCACTAGGGTACGAACGGATGTAATGATTTCTAACCAACCGGTGGCACTAGTAAGGTTGATGTAACTAATGTCGAGGAAACACAAAGAAGGAAGACGAGAAAGCCACTCTAGTTTCTTCACATTTAAATCATAGCTTGAGAGGTTGTCTATCTCGTGAGGAATTTCTCCCGCCAGGTAAGCACCACGGAGGTCCAGGTACCTTATGTGACACCCCGACTAATTAAATACCAGGTAGCTACTCCTTTATAAAATTAATTCAAAATGCCAAGTTGGCTCAGTTAATAGCATCACTGTCGAAAACATTTTAATATTACTAACCACCTAGTATTTAAAAAGCAAGTTGCCAAATTTTAATTTAAATCTGATTAACATGCAACAAGTGGAAGGAAGAAATAAATAACACCATTCACCAAACTGAAGTAAAACGAATAACCATCACATAACAGTAATTAAAGTCTGGAGGAAAAACTCCTCACTACAATCCCATAACTGAAAGGAATAAACTGAAACAATAAATGCTAAAGTCTGAAAACTGAAATATAAAAGATGTCCCTAAATAGAAATGGGCAACATGCCCTACAACTGATAGATAATGACTCTGGAATCCAAACGATAGAAGCGTCTACATGCAAATCCCTGTAGCTTCCACAAACAGCTACAGCTCGTCACCTGAATGAGTATCCTATGCTTGGTGTCCCTGTGGCTGGGCACCTAAAAAGGTTTTACAAGAAAAAGATTTGAAAAGAAAACGAGTCAGAGCCCGAATGTGGAGTTATATTTTAAAAACCTGCAAGTGCTTTAAAAACATTTAAAACATTAAATGCAAAGTACATGTTAGGACGTGCACTCACATTATATTCTCGCCTCTCGTCTAACTGTGCACTCCTAACGCAAGTACCCATCTATAACTACCCATACTACTAGCTAAGTGACAACATATCTAGCTAGACTGCCAAAGGTCCTGCCAATAATACTTGGTTCCATTTACATAATAATGCTCGTAATTAAATAGGGGTTTAACGTCAACTCAGATACTCAATGTGCAATATTTATAACTGTCAATTAACTCGTTATATTTCTCGAAACAATACCGTAATATAATTACAACATTAACATGGTGATTCTCATTAATTAAATGTATATTATTCACATCATAAATATACAATACAAGCACCCCGCAACTAAGCTGTAGTGCACACATACTCTGCTATCCATCCCGGTACATCACGTACATAAGGATCACATATTCCGAATCTCTCAGGAATAGTTCAGATAACACAAATCACAAATAGTGGAGGCGAACACAGTCACCATCACATGGGTCACGCACATACCTACGCTCCCATGATCATGCAGACTTATTAATATCACAATAAGTCCTTCTATGACCTATGTTCATCAAGGTACCAGTCTATATCCCCCCCGTAGGCACACAAGGATTAGAGGGTCCTAAGCGAACGTAACCTCCCGTGATAGCAAGTATGGTAGGTATGTCATACACACAAGATTTTATGCTAAGCATTCACACATCTTAGATATCTCAATATTAATAAAGTCATACTCTACATCATTATACCATTATTCCAAATCCATATATTTCAAGTATCCCGATAATATATAATTTAAATGGTCGACACGTCTCACGTCGTAATTCCTTAAACTTAAAACCTATCTCAAATAGACTATTAAGTCTCCCATAATTCTCACATATGACATCTTTATACCTAAGGTCTTTGCTTCTGCCCCAAACCTTATTTCATCAACTTATTCAAATTTGTACTATTAACCCAAATATTATCTCACATGACAAATTTCATTTATTTAGGAAAATTCCTCAAATTACATTCCAAATAAAGTCCCATCTCATAATCATGCCTACTGGTCTTCCTTAAAGTTAAGGGTATTCATAAAGTCTCTAATAATATTATCCAAGGGTTAACACCACTAAAATTCAATTAAGGGAAAACTTCATTTATTCTGGGAAGGTCGATCGATCGACCTTGACCTTCGATCGATCGACCTTGACCTTCGATCGATCGATTTTGTCGATCGATCGACTGATGAATGTCGATCGATCGATTACACAGGTATGGTTACGGACTGCTTCGATTTGCAGATTTGAAAACATCCCAAAACTTATTTTTAAAGCATGATTCTCTAATATAACGTTATAGTAATGTCATATAACCATCCTACAATATTACTAACGTCCATAAATCAATATTTCAACAACTAAAGGCTACATATGGATCAATCTTTATCAAAAACCTAGTTTTCTAATTTATCTCAAGAACATTCATAAACCTCATCTTAAATCCGTTTTTGGTATCACAAAAGTCAGTAATTCTCTTAATATGATCTTCCAGTAACATTCTACATGCAACCTATGTCCCAAAAATTAAACTAATAACTCCAATCTTATGGGTTTTTCATTATCTTCCAAGAACACATAAAGTTTTTGAATAATCTAACATGGAAGAAGCATTCTCCGAAATTTAAATGGAATAAATCACTTGCCTTGATTGTCTCTGGATTTGGTGTTGGATTTGTAAGCTCTTTCTGCAGATTTTCTGCAGAATTCCTCCTCTTTCCCTTCCTCTCTAAGCTTTCTTCTTCCAAAGGTGGCTATGGTGGCTAGGGTTTCCTTTGGGAGAGTTGGAAGACTAAATGATAACCTACGTAGCTTTCTAGGTTAATAAGGGTTGGTTATGGGCTTAGTGGGTCTTATCCACATCAGATTTAATTAACCAAATTTTCGTCACTTTTAATTCCTCAAAACGTGAAATTACCAAAATACCCTTTAAGTTGCCGGTATGGCCTAAAAATACCCCGGGACCCAAACTATACCCCCGGCTAGTGTTTTCTGACTATCTCGACACTTCCGGACGCGATGGCGCACTCAAAACGACCATACGGATTATAGATTTTAAATTCACTTTTTATTATCAAAATATTATACCGTGACGCGACGGTCCCACGCGTCTCAACAAAATTTCTAAAATGCCGTATATAAATCCCACGATAAATTTTATAATACCAAGTTCATATATAATCATATATGCACATAATCAAATACTAACTCGTATCACATTAGTATTTATAACCCGGATTAATTTCCAATTAATACACAAATTTAATTAATTAATCCCAAAAATAAATATAGTCAAAAGTACGGGGTATTACATACTCCCCCCCTAATAACTGAATTTCGTCCCGAAATTCGTAACTAGAAAGTACGTGCTAAAAATAGCTCTGGATAACGTTCGCGCATCTCATCCTCGCGCTCCCATGTGGACTCCTCGACATTGTGATGTCGCCACTGAACACGCACTAACGGAACTATCTTTGACCGCAGTTTCCTCTCGCTTCGGTCCAAAATAGCAGTGGCCCCTCCTCGTAGGAGCTATCCGGCTGGAGATCGATGTCTTCCACAGCAATATGAGAATGAGCCAAATCATCTCTAAGGTATTTCCTCAGCGAGGAAATATGGAACACGTCGTGAATCCGATGCAAGCGCTCCGGTAGTCCAAGTCTATACGCAACTGGTCCGATCCGCTCAATAATAGGAAACAGCCCCACGTACCTCGGTGCCAACTTCCCCTTCTTCCCGAAACGCATAATCCCCTTCATTGGAGATACCCTGAGTAAAACCTGGTCCCCCACTTGGAACTCCCTGAAAAACCTCTTCGCATCAGCATAACTCTTCTGCCTGTCTTTAGCTACCTGAATGCGACTCCGAATCAACTCAATCCTTGCCGAAGTGTCCTGAATCACTTCCGGCCCAAGTAGTTTGTTGTCCCCCACTTCTAACCAACATGCTGGGGAACGACAAGGCCTACCGTACAATGCCTCAAACGGAGCCATGCCAATAGTAAACTGATAGGAGTTGTTGTAAGCAAACTCCACCAGTGGAAGGTACTGCTCCCATCCACCCCCGAAGTCAATAATGCACATGCGTAGCATGTCCTCCAACATCTGATTGGTGCGCTCTGTCTGCCCATCGGTCTGCGGATGATAAGCCGTACTCAACCGCAATTCCGTGCCCATTGCCTCCTGGAAACTCTCCCAAAACCGCGAAACGAATATCTTGTCTCTGTCAGACACGATATTTAAGGGTACACCGTGGAGTCTCACAATCTCTGAAATGAAGAGCTGGGCATACTATCCCGTAGTGTAGTCAGTCCTTACGGGTAAGAAGTGAGCGACCTTGGACAACCTGTCCACAATTACCCAAACGGAGTCATGACCCCTCTGCGACGTAGGCAACCCCGTGACAAAATCCATGGATATGCTCTCCCACATCCACACCGGAACCTCCAATGGCTGTAGCAATCCTGCTGGTCTCTGATGATCCACTTTTACAAGCTGACAAGTGGCGCATTTCGAGACAAACTCAGCGATATATCTCTTCATACCGCTCCACCAATACTGCCGTCTCATGTCTTGGTACATTTTGTCCCCTCCGGGATGTACCGCGAACCGTGAGCCGTGCGACTCTGCCATCACATCGTGCCGCAATTCTTCCCCTTCCGGAACTACCATTCTCCCATTGAAGCATAATCCCCCGTCTGAGCTAACGGTATAGGACTCGGCTCCCTCTGCAAGTAATCGAACTATCTGCTCCTGACAGAACGAATCGTTAGCCTGTGCCCGTACTACCTTCGTGACAATCTGCGGTGTAACGGTCATCACAGACATAAAAGATCGGGCTACTGCATCCTGGTGTCCCAATTCCTTCCACTTAGCTTTCCACACCTCTGCCACCTCATCTGCTGGCCTGCGGCTCAACGCGTCTGCTACCACGTTAGCCTTACCCGGGTGGTACTGGATGTCGAACTGGTAGTCTTTCACAAACTCAAGCCACCTACGCTGCCGCATGTTCAACTCCTTCTGTGTGAACAGATACTGTAGTGACTTGTGATCCGTGAACAGCTGAAACTTCTCCCCCAAAAGATAGTGCCTCCAAATCCGTAAGGCAAATACCACTGCTGCCAACTCCAAATCATGCGTGGGGTAATTCTTCTCATGAGGCTTAAGCTTACGGGAAGCATAAGCTATGGCCTGTCTCTCCTGCTGCAATACACCTCCCAGTCCTTGCAAGGACGCATCGGTGTAAACCAAATACTCAACTCCCGGTCTCGGCAATGCTAACACAAGTGCTGAGGTCAATTTGTCCTTCAATTCATCGAATGCCAACTGACAGGCATCACTCCAAATGTACGGCACACCCTTACGAGTAAGATGTGTCAAAGGACCTGCTATCTCCGAGAAACCCCGAATAAACCTCCTGTAGTATCCTGCCAAACCCAAGAAACTACGAATCTCCGTTGGTGTCGTGGGCTGTCCCCACTCCCTCACCGCTGATACCTTCCCCGGATCAACAGATATCCCTTGGTCGGAAATAATGTGACCCAAGAATTGGACTTCTTTCAGCCAAAACCCGCACTTCTCATATTTTGCATACAGCTCGTTCTGACGAAGTGTCTGCAAAACCTGCCTAAAATGCTCGGCGTGCTCCTCCTCCGTCTGAGAGTAAACCAGAATGTCATCAATGAAGACAATGACAAACTGATCTAGGAAATCCCTGAACACCCTGTTCATCAAGTCCATAAACACTGCTGGAGCGTTGGTCAAGCCGAAAGGCATAACCCGAAACTCGTAAGAACCATATCTTGACAAGAACGCGGTATTCGAGACATCCTCCTCCCTGATACGCAACTGAAGGTATCCCGACCTCAAGTCAATCTTCGAGAAGAAAGAAGCTCCCCTCAACTGGTCGAATAAGTCATCGATTCGAGGCAACGGATACTTATTCCGTATCGTGACCTTATTCAACTCTCGGTAGTCCACGCACAATCTCAGTGAACCATCCCTCTTCTTCACAAACAAAACCGGAGCGCCCCAAGGTGAGGTACTCCTGCGAATAAAGCCCTGCCCTAACAGCTGCTCTATCTGATCCCGTAACTCTCGCATCTCAGCTGGAGCCATACGGTACGGTGCACGTGCTATAGGTCTCGTACCCGGTAGCAAATCTATAACGAAGTCTATCTCTCGACTGGGTGGTAAGCCTGGTATCTCCTGAAACACATCCGAATACTCCCTGACAACCGGGATCGAATCTAAAGGAATAACAACCTCCTTAGAGGTATCATCCTCTATGTAATACAGATGAGCGGTCGATCCTCCCTCTGGGCGAGGCATCGCCACTATAAACATCTCTTGCCCCGGAATGGCAAAAACAATGCTCCCGCTGAAGCAATCAATCATGGCCCTATATGCTACGAGCCAATCCATACCGATGATCACATCGTGAACATGCATGTCAAACACTAACATGTCTGCAGGCAATACCAAACCACCAATCTCTACCCCCACTCCCCGGCATATAAAGAAAATAAGTGACCCACTCCCTAATGGTGAGTCGACACACGTTACTGTGCTCTCTGCCGTGGCTAACAATCCTAAAGCTTTCGCGAAATGTGTAGCTATGAAACAATG
Organism: Sambucus nigra; assembly: GCA_949130495.1. Taxonomy (NCBI): domain Eukaryota; kingdom Viridiplantae; phylum Streptophyta; class Magnoliopsida; order Dipsacales; family Adoxaceae; genus Sambucus; species Sambucus nigra. Next base: position 643,720,842 of record OX422211.1, on the reverse strand, counting down.
TGTAGCACTCGTATCAAATAACACCCGACCCATAGTGCCATGGATAGGAAACGTACCCTCGATCGCGGGCGGTGCCTGTGGAACTGCAGCCTGGTGAACGTTGTAGACACGTCCATACTGTAGCTGCCCCTGCTGAGCTGGGACTGCTGGAATGGGTGGCAATGCTGCCATCTGTGGCAGTGCGGGAAGAGCTGCGGGAAACATCGGCCTCTGTGGCTCCTGGCGAGCACCCTGCTGCTGCTGCTGTGGGGCCCTGCCCCTATCAGGACAATCCTGCTTCTTATGGCCAGTCTTGCCACAAGTAAAGCACTTTCCTGGGAAGTTCCCTCCCCTCTGCCCCTGCTGTCCCCGGCCCTGGTGGCCGTTACCATTCCTCCCTTGGCCCTGCTGAAACTGCTGCCCATTCTGTCCCTGTTGGCCCTGATGGCCGTTTGGACCCTGATGGCCCTGACGGAAACCTCCCTGTCCCTGCCTGTAGTTCCCTGACCGGAACCTCTTATTATCCCCCTGCTGGGTACCCTGCTCATTCTGTCTCTGCCCCTGACCAGATTGTGCCCCGCTGGCACCATGTCCTCCAGTCCTGCCCTGATGGCTAGACTCTCCCGACCGTTTGCCCTCGGCCATATGAAAACGGTGGTTCTGGCAGTGTAACAATGCTGCGTTAACCACATCAGAATAAGTGGCCAACGATAGGTTCCCTAGCAGATGCTGACGGATCCTCCAATTTAACCCATCTGTGAACTTCTCAATCTTCTTCTTCTCTGTTGGAATCTCGTCTGGAACGATATTCAACAGGTTAGTAAACTCGGCCTCATACTCGGCCACTGTCTTGCCCTCTTGCTTCAAACTCATCAGCTTCCTCCTCATCTCTGTATGAACTGCGGATGGGAAGTACTTGTGGTCGAACCGCACCCAGAACTCCTGAATCGTGAGGGTATCCCTCTCCTCTGCGGTGGTAATGGACTCCCACCACTGTAGTGCAGATCCCACTAGCTTGAAAGTAGCTAGCACCTGTTTCTGAACATCTGTGCACTCATGCAACCTCAAATGCCTCTGTATGTCCTTCCTACATTGGCTCGAGACTACTACGTCTGAGCTACCTGCAAACTCTGGCGGATGCGCTTTCTGAAAAGCGTCTCGTACACGCTCCCAAGCAGACGGGAATGCATTAACCTGTGCTGGCGCGACAACCGGCGCCTGAGGCGGTGCCTGCTGAATCACGGCAATCGCGGCATTTACCGCTTGGGCTACTATAGCAGCAACCTCAGCGGCGTTCAACATGCCCTAAACTGGAGCGGGCTGGGGTTCGGGCTTTGCATTCCTGGGAACTCGTCGTGCACGTCGTGGAGGCATCTGAAATAAGAACAAAGTTTATAAGTTCGCTGTTTATAAACTTAAAATAGCTGAAGAACGAAGCATACACAAAAAGAGTACAACAGTCCTAAAATATAGGGCTCTATATCAAAGAAACGTAGCAGAAACATAATAGCCGTACAGATCCTAAAGGACACTAGAACCTGATGCTCTGATACCACCTGTGACACCCCGACTAATTAAATACCGGGTAGCTACTCCTTTATAAAATTAATTCAAAATGCCAAGTTGGCTCAGTTAATAGCATCACTGTCGAAAACAGTTTAATATTACTAACCACCTAGTATTTAAAAAGCAAGTTGCCAAATTTTAATTTAAATCTGATTAACATGCAACAAGTGGAAGGAAGAAATAAATAACACCATTCACCATACTGAAGTAAAACGAATAACCATCACATAACAGTAATTAAAGTCTGGAGGAAAAACTCCTCACTACAATCCCATAACTGAAAGGAATAAACTGAAACAATAAATGCTAAAGTCTGAAAACTGAAATATAAAAGATGTCCCTAAATAGAAATGGGCAACATGCCCTACAACTGATAGATAGTGACTCTGGAATCCAAACGATAGAAGCGTCTACATGCAAATCCCTGTAGCTTCCACAAACAGCTACAGCTCGTCACCTGAATGAGTATCCTATGCTTGGTGTCCCTGTGGCTGGGCACCTAAAAAGGTTTTACAAGAAAAAGATTTGAAAAGCAAACGGGTCAGAGCCCGAATGTGGAGTTATATTTTAAAAACCTGCAAGTGCTTTAAAAACATTTAAAACATTAAATGCAAAGTACATGTTAGGACGTGCACTCACATTATATTCTCTCCTCTCGTCTAACTGTGCACTCCTAACGCAAGTACCCATCTATAACTACCCATACTACTAGCTAAGTGACAACATATCTAGCTAGACTGCCAAAGGTCCTGCCAATAATACTTGGTTCCATTTACATAATAATGCTCGTAATTAAATAGGGGTTTAACGTCAACTCAGATACTCAATGTGCAATATTTATAACTGTCAATTAACTCGTTATATTTCTCGAAACAATACCGTAATATAATTACAACATTAACATGGTGATTCTCATTAATTAAATGTATATTATTCACATCATAAATATACAATACAAGCACCCCGCAACTAAGCTGTAGTGCACACATACTCTGCTATCCATCCCGGTACATCACGTACATAAGGATCACATATTCCGAATCTCTCAGGAATAGTTCAGATAACACAAATCACAAATAGTGGAGGCGAACACAGTCACCATCACATGGGTCACGCACATACCTACGCTCCCATGATCATGCAGACTTATTAATATCACAATAAGTCCTTCTATGACCTATGTTCATCAAGGTACCAGTCTATATCCCCCCCCGTAGGCACACAAGGATTAGAGGGTCCTAAGCGAACGTAACCTCCCGTGATAGCAAGTATGGTAGGTATGTCATACACACAAGATTTTATGCTAAGCATTCACACATCTTAGATATCTCAATATTAATAAAGTCATACTCTACATCATTATACCATTATTCCAAATCCATATATTTCAAGTATCCCGATAATATATAATTTAAATGGTCGACACGTCTCACGTCGTAATTCCTTAAACTTAAAACCTATCTCAAATAGACTATTAAGTCTCCCATAATTCTCACATATGACATCTTTATACCTAAGGTCTTTGCTTCTGCCCCAAACCTTATTTCATCAACTTATTCAAATTTGTACTATTAACCCAAATATTATCTCACATGACAAATTTCATTTATTTAGGAAAATTCCTCAAATTACATTCCAAATAAAGTCCCATCTCATAATCATGCCTACTGGTCTTCCTTAAAGTTAAGGGTATTCATAAAGTCTCTAATAATATTATCCAAGGGTTAACACCACTAAAATTCAATTAAGGGAAAACTTCATTTATTCTGGGAAGGTCGATCGATCGACCTTGACCTTCGATCGATCGATTTTGTCGATCGATCGACTGATGAATGTCGATCGATCGATTACACAGGTATGGTTACGGACTGCTTCGATTTGCAGATTTGAAAACATCCCAAAACTTATTTTTAAAGCATGATTCTCTAATATAACGTTATAGTAATGTCATATAACCATCCTACAATATTACTAACGTCCATAAATCAATATTTCAACAACTAAAGGCTACATATGGATCAATCTTTATCAAAAACCTAGTTTTCTAATTTATCTCAAGAACATTCATAAACCTCATCTTAAATCCGTTTTTGGTATCACAAAAGTCAGTAATTCTCTTAATATGATCTTCCAGTAACATTCTACATGCAACCTATGTCCCAAAAATTAAACTAATAACTCCAATCTTATGGGTTTTTCATTATCTTCCAAGAACACATAAAGTTTTTGAATAATCTAACATGGAAGAAGCATTCTCCGAAATTTAAATGGAATAAATCACTTGCCTTGATTGTCTCTGGATTTGGTGTTGGATTTGTAAGCTCTTTCTGCAGATTTTCTGCAGAATTCCTCCTCTTTCCCTTCCTCTCTAAGCTTTCTTCTTCCAAAGGTGGCTATGGTGGCTAGGGTTTCCTTTGGGAGAGTTGGAAGACTAAATGATAACCTACGTAGCTTTCTAGGTTAATAAGGGTTGGTTATGGGCTTAGTGGGTCTTATCCACATCAGATTTAATTAACCAAATTTTCGTCACTTTTAATTCCTCAAAACGTGAAATTACCAAAATACCCTTTAAGTTGCCGGTATGGCCTAAAAATACCCCGGGACCCAAACTATACCCCCGGCTAGTGTTTTCTGACTATCTCGACACTTCCGGACGCGATGGCGCACTCAAAACGACCATACGGATTATAGATTTTAAATTCACTTTTTATTATCAAAATATTATACCGTGACGCGGCGGTCCCACGCGTCTCAACAAAATTTCTAAAATGCCGTATATAAATCCCACGACAAATTTTATAATACCAAGTTCATATATAATCATATATGCACATAATCAAATACTAACTCGTATCACATTAGTATTTATAACCCGGATTAATTTCCAATTAATACACAAATTTAATTAATTAATCCCAAAAATAAATATAGTCAAAAGTACGGGGTATTACACCTTAGTTTGGTAAGTGAGCCAATGAAGCGAGGGATGTGGGTACCACTTAAATCATTGAAGCTGAGGTCCAGGTAATGCAAATGGTGCAAATCAAGCAAGGAAGGCCTAATCTTTCCTCTTAAACCAGTTACACTGAGATCAATCTTAATACTCTTATCTGTTCTGTTGCTGCACCCAACTCCTTTCCATTGGCAGCACTCCTTTTGATCATCTTCGCTTCCCCATGAAGAGCGGAAGTTGTAATCGTCAATGAAGCCTTGTTTGAACTTCAGGAGTGCTTGTCTTTCCCTCTCTACGCACCTGATTACTTGAGCCTCTCCAACGCTTCCTCCGGACGATGAACAAGTGATGATAATAAACAAAAGCGCATGGAGAAGCATAGTAAGGAAACTCTTTCTACCCGCCATCGATATCGATAACAGTTGTACAGCTATACAGTTATTCCCACTTAAGATTATTACCTCCCACGCTCGACTTCATTTATAGGAAAAGTCTTTCGCACGTCATTATATGAAAATTTAATTTAATATTAGTTGCATGAATACGCTAGCTTTTAACGACTCAAGTCAACTAAGTCAAGTCAATTTAATTTGAGAAAATCATTATTAATTTTTTGTGTTTAATTTCAAATACATTTTAATAAAATATTAATTACAAATATGAAAAAATGTGTTATTGAATTGTGACAACCAATGCATTTTCATTAAAAAAAATTGATGAAAAAATTTGAAGCATAAGGAAGCTTGATATGCTTTAAAAAAACATGATTTTGCTTGTAGGGAGTGTAATGATGCAGATAGACACTCCGGAGATTTAAGATCTTCTAGACTATCCAATAAGGAACAACACGTATCATTTTATCATTTTCACATTTTAAAGTGCTAAATAAATTGCATGATAAGACGAACACAAAATAAATTTTGTTTTTTGGAATTAGAAAACGTCTACTAAAGTACACAATTGATAAAAAGAAACGGAGCTACTAGGGGTTAAATCTTTTACTCCACGCTTATTCACTCTAACCAAACGAGGTGCCAATAAGTTTAATGAACCTTTGTTTACACGTAAAGGCCATTTTGGGATCAAAAGGTAATACAGCTTTCAGAAAAATGAGAAAAAACATCAGAAAAGAGGAGACAAAATAATGAGAGAGAGTTGTTACCATTCATCTATTAAGCCACCACCGCTGCAATCTAACCTTATTCACTGTAATAGTCACGTAGAGCCAATCTTTGATGTTGTCAAACAAAATGAAAAAGGCATATCTGCATGAAGTGTTTAACCATAAAGTTCCACAAACTCCCCAAAATCCTAGAGCGAATCCAGGCCCTATACTCAAAATAAACCCGGGGGTTATTAAACTGTCCTCGTCGTCATCCACATTCTCATTATCTTTAAGGACGATAGTGTTAGGACCTAGACACTCTCTTGTAAGTGGGGGCCCACATAGTTTGGAATTCCCCACGTACATTGAGGCATCGAAGGTCTGCAATTGACTGCCTGTTGGAATTCTGCCTGACAAGTTGTTGTGCGACAAGTCCAAAAATCCAAGACCGCTTAGTTGAGAAATGCTGGTAGGAATTTCACCGGCCAAATAATTTCTCGATAAATCAAGAAAATCTAGCATCCTCAGTTGACCAATCTTTTGATCAATGACTCCGGTTAAGAAGTTTCGGGACAGGTTAAGTTCGATTAGGCCTACGAGATTCATAATTTCACTTGGAATTTTTCCCAGCAATTTATTGCTCGAAAGATCGATGGCTTTAACGAGTCCCAGAGTAGTACTGTACACTCGTTTCCTACCTTTCCAGAGCAAAATCGCATGCTCAACGTGGTTACCTATTGCATTATTACTAAGATCATACATTTGGGTTAAAGTTGACTCTTTATTCGTATTATGAGTCATTGCGGTAAAATTATTGAAGCAGTTTGGTATAGTTCCCGAGATATTATTAAACGAGAGGTCAAAGATTTGAATATGTGAGAGACGACAAATCTCCAAGGGAATACTTCCATTGAATGCATTGGAGCGTAGGCTAAGCACGATGAGTTGTGATAGGCTTTCCCCCATCCACGCTGGTAATGTTCCTGATATTTTGTTCTCTCCCAGATCAATTGTTGACAACTGTGTACAATTCTTCATGGACAAAGGCAATTCCCCGGTGAATCCATTGTTACGTAAATATAGCACCCTGATCCGATGAAGGGAGCCCATTGAGCTTGGAATTTTACCAAAGAATTTATTATCTGACAAGTTCAAAATGGTGAGGTTCTCCAAATGCATCAAGCATTCAGGAAGCTCTCCTGAGAAGTTGTTATTGGAGAGGTCAACATAGGTCAGTGTTTTACTAGTACACAGAAAAGAAACTTGACCAGAAAACATATTTTTGGAGAGATCAAGACTATAGACATTAGAGGGAAGTTGGGAAATCTGTCCCTCAAAATGGTTAGAACTCAAATTTAAAGAACGAAGACCAGCAATATTAGATGATATATTGGGAAATCTGCCGCTGATTTCATTGTGGGAGAGATAGCAGAACTGTAAGGTAGAAGCTAGGTCTGAAAACCAATTAGGGATTGCATCTGCAATTCCTGCGCTATCCATATAAAGCCCGGAAACGTTCTTTTGATTCCGAAACCATTCAGGAAAACGAGGCCCCAATTTGCAAGAACTTAAATATACGTACTCTAGTTGAAAAGGGGGAGACCACTGAGAGCTGAAGTTGAAAGCGAGAGAGTTGAAGGATAAGTCCAAACGTTTCAGTTTGGAAAGATGCAAAAAGTGAGCTTCGGAAATGGTTCCTTTGAGAGAATTAAAAGAAAGATCCAAAATCTCAAGTTGTGTAAGGTTTCCCAAAGTTGGTGAAATCGTTCCATTCAAATGATTATCACTTAAGTGCAACTCCCTCAGTGAAGAATTAATTGGGAGATCAGGAATTGATCCGGTGAGATTATTATAGTTCAGGTCAAGATAACGCAAGTTGGTTAGTGAGGCAATGAAGTGAGGAATTTCTCCGGTGAGATAGTTCCCACCGAGGCCGAGGTATGTTAGTTTGGTAAGTGAGGCAATGAAGTGAGGGATGTGGGTACCGCTTAAATAATTGTAACTGAGGTCAAGATGACGCAAGTTTGAGAGGTTGCCGATCTCGTGAGGAATTTCTCCTCCTGCCAAACTAGAAAACCAGAGGTCGAGGTAAGTTAGTTTGGTAAGGGAGCCAATGAATGGAGGGATGTATGTACCGCTTAAATTAGTGCTACCGAGGGCCAGGTAATGCAAATGGTGCAAATCAAGCAAGGAAGGGCTAATCTTACCTCTTAAAGAATAGTAACCGAGATCAATCTTGATGACTCTATCTGTTCGGTTGCTGCACCCAACTCCTCTCCATTGGCAGCACTCCTTTTGATGATCTCCGCTTCCCCACGAAGAGAGGTAGTTGTAATCGTCAATGAAGCCTCGTTTCAAGTCCAGGAGTGCTCGTCTTTCCCTCTCTACGCACATGATTACTTGAGCCTCTCCTCCGGACGATGAACAAGTGATGATAATAAACAAAAGCGCATGGAAATGGAGAAGCATAGTAACGAAACTCTTTCTACCCGCCATCGATATCGATAACAGCTATACAGTTATTATTACCTCCCACGCTCGACTTCATTTATAGGAAAACTATTTTGCACCTCATTATATCAAAATTTAATATTAACTGGATGAATACGAAAGACTCAAGTCAACTAAGTCAAGTCAATTTAAAAATAAAAAGTTAGTCAAAATTTTTTAGGGAGTTTTGAGAAAAGGTTCAAAATGTATAAAATTAAAACACTCCATATAATTTTATAAATTTAGTTTCTATACTAAAAATTCCATGAAAAATAGTGCAGCTCGCGCGGACAAAAAAAATAAATGCTATTGTACCACAGGGACTAGATTTATAAATACTATTGTACCAGAGGGACTAGATTTATAAACTTGAAAAATATTATCCTAAAAATCTAAATATAGGAAGGAACATGACATTTACCTTAATTCTCTAATATTTTTAATACATATTCAGTGCATGTCTTTTATTTTATTTTAAAAATTCTCTCAAATATTCATTTAAGCAATATTCTCTAATTTTTAAAGTTCACGCTAGCGACATTTTGATGAACTTTTTGGAACAAATAAAAACGCTTAAACTAAATGTGTATTAAAAAATATTTGAGAGACTATTTGTCATATGCCTCTAATTTCAAGTACATTTTAATAAAGTACTAATTATAAATATGAAAAATGTACTATTAAATTGTGACAATCGACACATTTTCAATAAAGAAAACTGATGAAAAAATGATTTTATGCATAAATATTGTTATTTTGGGGGGGGGGGGGGGGGGATTTCGAGGAAAGGTTCAATCTAATTCAAAGTGTATAAAAATATGACACACCATATAATTTTATAAATTTAGCTCCGGTACTAAAGACCATAAAAAATGACCAACATACCATTTCACAACTCATACAAAAAAAACCATCAAAATTTTAAAAGTCCATAACTTCAAATCTAAAAATCCAAAATTCACAAAAATTATATATTTGAAATCTAATCGCCGATCTATCCAACAACACCCATATTTGGTGTTTTTTGACAAAAAATCGAAATTGATAAATTTACTATTTCACTAAAACCTCCATTTTTTCGGTAAAAAATTTATTTTTTCCGACGAACACTATATTATTTCCAACAAAAAACTTTCTTCTCCAGCGCTGAAAATGGTGACGCTGGTGCGGACCAAAAAAATGAAAGAAATAAATGAAGAGAGAGAAATGATCCGACGAGAATTCGGGTGGTCCGCGATGAGGATTTCGGTGTTCGAACGTGAATTTCGGTGGGCGGGGGGGATGGGGTTATGTGTTTTTTTTTAGAATGATTTTTAAATGAGTATGGGTAAGGGTATAAATATAAATACCTCTTTAACTAAAACAAATAAAATTACCTGTTTTGTGTACTCCTAAGTCTAAAGGGACTATACAAATAAATGTTATTGCACCACAGGGACTAGATTTATAAACCTGAAAACCATTGTCCAATAAATTCAAATATAGAAAGGAACATGACCTTGACCTTAATTCTCTCTATATTTTTTATGCAATATGTGTTGTCAAAATGGAATAGTTGAGGGACACTTTAACATATTTTTTAGATTTGGGCTTGATCCGTAAAATCTTTATAGTTTAGGGTGTATTACTGTAACTTATCCTTGTTTTAATGCTTTTATATTTGTTGATCACTTGAAATAGGAACGTGTCACCCCTCGATGCGCATGTAATGTATAATCTTTGTTGTAAATTATATCGTCTGCAAATGGATGTAAAAAACTACTACTAACATTAAATTTGTTAAAAATTGTATGCAAAATCAACCATTATACATGTTTATTATTTTACCATTCAACATGAGTAAGGTTGTTTGCGGTTTAGTAAAAATCCGTACCGTACCATTTTGTACCGAAAATTATTGGTAATATTTTATATTTTTTAGTTACCGAAACTGAAACTACCGAAATCGAAATTATCGAATTTTTTTTGGTTGGTTTTGATTTTAACATTTTAAAAATTGATTTACCGACTGTACCGTACCAAAATAGAGTACTAAAATTAATGTACCAAAAATACCAAAATGTTATTACCAAATCGAAAATACCAAATTAAATAAAGCTCGAATGCCTAATGATTAAAGTCAGACACAACCACACTCTTAAATATTTTATATGTTCTTTATTTTTCTTTTAAGTGGCCAAATCCTTTCATAACCCTTGGATCAATACAAGATTTTACCGCCCTTGGATCATTCACAATACAACTTAGAACAACAATAGGGTTAATGATTCACATTCAATATCATAAATTACAACTCTCTCTCATCTTACAAAACAATACTCTCTCATCTTTCCATTCTCACAGAACCCCTCACTTCGGTTATCTCCGCCAACCCACCGTCATGTCCATTCATCTTCAGCTCGGCTCATTTTTCCGACAATATTTTAGATCACACATTTTTTTTTTATTGTGTTTGGATTACTTATGGTATATATTTGTTGGAAATGATGACCCCGGATTTTTAAAATCTTACCAAATGTAATTTCAATTTCCTTTTAAAGATGCGAAATAAAGATGGCTCAACAAAAATTCATATAACCCAAATTTTAATTTATTTTCAAATTAAAATAAACATACCATAAAGTGAAGTTAAATTAAACAATTTTTCAATTTTTTACTTAAACCAAATTAATTCAACTCAAGTCCTAGAATTTGCCTAAACTATATTTTTAATATTACCAAATTAGGCCAAACCAAATTTAACAAATTAAATGATGACTTGAATTAAATTAATATCAATTTTACCCAACAAAAATTATTTAGCACCATCTTAAGCATGAGTAGTGATTTAAACCAAATTTTATCTTTTCACCTAATCATGCATTTAAGGTGAATTTTGCGAAAGATAAAATAAACAAACCACTACGCCGCGAAGTACGAGGAAAAACTCACAACGAAAAAAAAAGCTCGGACGGCCTTAGCCTTAAGTTCACTAAGTACGAAATTAACAATTACTAGCAAGATAACTTACAACACTCGACTCGACTCCTTCAAGCCCCGACGCATCTTCTTGTAACTACCTTTGCCTAGCCGACAATCCCGGATTCCACTGGAACCTTGGAATCCACCAATGAGGCTTTAGGAACAACCGTCAACCACACATGGTGCGTGTCACCATGTGAGAATGCTGCAGCAAAAAACGAGACTCCTTCTTTCAGGGATGTAGAAGTAAACCCAAATGAACTCTTCAACTCGGTAGAGTAAACCCGGTGCCAAACACTCCAAGCAAGATATATATATGGTAACTTGGAATAAACAAACTATGGGTGCAAACAAAAGTGTTTTGGAATAATGTTCTTGAAAATACAAACACTTAAAACATGAACTTTTGAACTTAGCAATTTCTCTCTAAAAATGTTCTCTCAAAAAGGTGTTTAGAAAATGTCAAAAGTTAGTTTTTCAAACTTGGTTCCCGCACATATAACTTCAAAAAAAAGTTAGTGGGTAAAAGAAAATGGGAACATGGGAAAAACTGCTTAAAACTGCCAGAAAAATTTCCCGCCTCAAATCTCGTTCGAACGAAGTCTCGTTCGAACGACACTTCCAACGAAGTTCCAGTGGCCAATGGGGAAAGTTCGTTGGCAAACTCGTTCGAACGAAAAACTCATTCGAACGACAATATCGAACGACTTTCCAGAATATTTAAAATTTAATTTTTAGCCCATAAACTTTATTTTAAAGTTCTAATGAAACCATCTGAAAATAAACATCAGTTTAAAATAATATTACACCTTTGTAAAATTATTCCAAGTCTCCCCTTATATATATAGAAATGCATTCATACCTTTTGGAGACTATGGAATATGATGTTGATGACGTAGAAACATGGCACTTGAAACTCGGCAATGATGAAGCTTTATAAGTCTTGTGCGCTACGTCTTCAACTTTTGCATGTCATAGACTTGGAGGATACTCACTCAATACTATCCTATGACGCAAATGTTTTTGTCCGGAATTGAGCCAACACTACATTAAAACTCAATTGGAAATTTGTGTCCTTACGAATCTCCCCCTTTGGCTATTCCGGGAGAAAAACCAAAACAAAATCCTAAAGGGCCGTCAAGCTCTACTAGACTTAAAAAATATCCCACCCAGAATAAAAATTACACGGCTTGACTCAAAACCCAAGGATCAATATTTTTTCCGATGATGAAAGTTGCCATTTAGAAGAATTCCTGTACACTTCACACTTCCTGCACACTTAAGCAAACTATCAAACGCATAGGGAATAAGAATATTAAATGCATATAAAATAAATACTCCCCCTAAATTAATTCTCTCCTTTATCAACTATGATCAACCTAAGAAGATAGCGCTCTTCCCCTAAGTTAAATCTCTTAAACTTAGATAAGATTACAATAGGATTAGATACCATTTCTCCCCTTATCATTCTCCCCCTTTTTGTTCAGGAATAGACAAAGGTGATAGAATTAATAAAACAAAAGTGCATACAAAGCATAGAACATGAAAGAATATAGGCAACAAAAGCATAACTAATCCATATAAAGAATAAAGGATACCAACTACAATGTAAGAAAATGATACCAATATGATACATAAAGTATTAAGAATGTGATATCAACAAAGAATGCAACAAGATAGATACCAATCATGAAGTAGAAGCATAGATGAACTAGAAAGCAAGGCAAAGACAAATAGAATATCTCGTATATGAGAAACATAATAAATATCATTAACGCGCACGTACATATACTAGGTATAGACACATGACACAAAATATAATAAGCTTCTCACACTCGTATGGCAAAAATGTGTCATATGGAAATGGAAGTGTTGGGGTGTGAACTAGCAACAATTAAATTTAGACCCAATCATTCAAAATATGTTCACGGAGTTCTTATTTGATTGCAAACTTCATCACATTTGAATATAACCTCATGTGACAATATATATTGAACTCAATGAACGAACATACACAATGCATACACGCCTAGAATTTTGATGATTCTACAAACCAATAGAGTCATGACATTAAAAGTTCAACTAGGATAAACGGACATTGTGCAACCCGTTGATATACCATCCAAACACCATAATTTAAGCATATAGAGTTTAATCTTTTGAATGAAAAAATTAACTAAACAAAATAGGCCTTGGCAAATATTTTCATTAATGTCATTATTCTTTTATGCCTTTGGACCACGTATTTCTTTTAGGTCGAAGCAAACGGTGGATTACTCGCAAAGGATTATATTTCCTTTCGGAGCCCTTCCCTGTGCACATTTATATACAACTTTTTATATTTCACACAAATCTCATGTGCAACGAATTTTGACATGCACTAGTCCTCCTAGGTCATAAAATATGTAAATGACTAGATTGGAAGGAGAATACCTCACAAAGCTCAAATATACATATGAAGTTAAAATTTCAAGTGAGCTCGTGCATGTGTGAATTAAGGCATATAAAAATAGAATCCATTATATCAACACAAAATTCAAATACTCCATATAAGCATGGTAAAGAACATTTTAAGGATTGACAATCTAAACAAAAAATTCTAGACACATGGAAGAGAAAAAGAAGGGATTCAAACACAAGTATATGCCACATAGAGTGTGTTAAACTAAATTACACACAAAAGAAATCATTTTTAAATTTTTTTAACCAAAATAAAAAATATGTACTCAAAAGACAAATAAAAATCATTTGTATTTTTCATTAAGCCTAAATTACTAAAAGGTGAAACACAAATGATAAACAACATTTTTTTGTATTTTTCATTTAATGCAAACTAAAATGAAAGAAGTATAATACAAAAGATAAACAACAATCATAATTCTAGCATGTGATTAAGCATGGAGCATAGACTAGAAAATGACTAAACATGCATACACCTAGCAATAATATATAATATGAAGCACAAAAAGCTAGAGTATGCAAACAAAACTAACACATTCAACTTTTAATTTTAGTAAGGGAGGTTTCAAGTGAAAGCAAATGAGAATCAACAAATCTAATATCTAGTGCATCTAAAAATGATTTCCTAACCCATATAGATGTATATTTAAAATTATGGGATTTGGAAACTAATGAAATGCTAGACATAGACTTCATAGGACTTCTTTTAAGATCAAAACAAAATAATCTAAGGTGACCTTTCCTACCACAATGCAAGCATGTGAAAACACGAGGAATGATACCTAAGGTGTGACCTTTTCTAATTTTCTTGGATAAAATTGACCTTATAAAACAAACAACGGTCTTAGCTTTAGCAGCGAAAATATTTGAATAAGATGAGCTAGAACCATTACAACTACTACTCGAGTCAAGTAAATCATTTTTAATTTTTAAAATTTCGGACTCAAGTAATAAATTAGACTCCTCAAATTTACGGGACTCCTTCTTTAAATTTTCAATTACACCTAGAAGGTTATCACGGTCCCCCTCAATATGAGCAAACATGTCCCTAAGAGTCTTTTCTTGACTATCACTCTCTTTCTTGGACTTTCTAAAATATTAAAATTGTAATTTATGTCCACGAGCTTTTCACGAAAAATATCTTTTTGAGATAGCGAGGTTTGCAAAAGTTCAATTTTAGATTTAAAACATAAATTTTCATTTTCAATAAACTTAATTCTTTTTACAAATTTCACATTTAATTCTCTTAAAAATTATCATTACAATTATTAAGCCCATTAAATTCCTATCAAATAGTAAAAACTTCATTATCATTAGAAATTGACAAATTATCATTAAGACGTCCCATCGAGAGATACAAAAAAATGAGAGTGAGTAAAAAAAATGAACCACCTAAAAATACAAGGAGCACAAAAATTATAAAAGCCGAAAAACGGATCTTTGACGCAATAAATTAGCGCTTCAACTCTGATACCACTTGTTGGAACTGATGACCCCAATTTTTTAAAATCTTACCAAATATAATTTGAATTTCCTTTTAAAGATGCGGAATAAAGATGGCTCAACAAAAATTTACATAACCCAAATTTTAATTTCTTTTCAAATTAAAATAAACATACCACAAAGTGAAGTTAAATTAAACAACTTTTCAATTTTTTACTTAAACCAAATTAATTCAACTAAAGTCCTAGAATTTTGCCTAAACCATATTTTTAATATTATCAAATTAGACCAAACCAAATTTAACAAATTAAATGATTACTGGAATTAAATTAATATCAATTTTACCCAACAAAAATTATTTAGCACCATCTCAAACAATGAGTAGTGATTTAAACCAAATTTTATATTTTTACCTAATCATGCATCTAAGGTGAATTTTGAGATATATAAAATAAACAAACCACTACTTCGCGAAGTACGAGGAAAAACTCACAACGGGAAAAAAAGCTCGGACGGCCTTAGCCTTAAGTCCACTAAGTACAGAATTAATAATTACAAGCAAGATGACTTACAACACTCGACTTGACTCCTTTAAGCCCCGATGCGTCTTCTTGTAACTACCTCTGCCTAGTAAAAAATTCCGAACTTCACCGGAACCTTGGAATCCACCAATGAGGCTTTAGGAACAACCGTCAACCACACATGGTGCCTTTCACCAAGTGAGAATGCCGTAGCCAAAAACGAGACTTCTTCTTTGAGGGATGTATAAGTAAATCCAAACGAACTCTTCAACTCAGTAGAGTAAACTCGGTGCCAAACACTCCAAGCAAGATATATATATGGTAACTTGGAATAAACAAAATATGGGTGTAAAAAAAGTATTTTGGAATAATGTTCTTGAAAATACAAACACTTAAAACATGAACTTTTGAACTTAGCAATTTCTCTCTAAAAATGTTCTCTAAAAAAGGTATTTAGAAAATGTCAAAAGTTATTTTTTCAAACTTGGTTCCCGCACATATAACTTCAGAAAAAAGTTTGTAGGTAAAAGAAAGTGGGAACATGGGAAAAACTGCTTAAAACTGCGAGAAAAATATCCCGCCTGAAATCTCGTTCGAACGAGATTTCGTTCGAACGAAGTCTTGTTCGAACGAAACATCTAACGAAGTTCCAGTGACCAATGGGGAAAGTTCGTTGGCAAACTTGTTCAAACAACATTCTCGTTCGAACGAAAAACTCATTCGAACGACAATATCGAACGATTTTCTAGAATGTTTAAAATTCAATTTTTTGCCCAAAAACTTTATTTTAAAGTTTTAAAGAAACCTTCTGAAAATAAGCATCAATTTAAAATAAAATTACATCCTTTATAAAATTATTCCAAGTCTCCCTTTATATATATAGAAGTGTATTCATATCCTTTGGAGACTATGGAATATGATGTTGATGAGGTAGAAACATGGCACTTGAAGCTCGACAATGATGAAGCTTTATAAGTCTTGGACACCACGTCTTCAACTTTTGCATGTCATAGACTTGGAGGATACTTCCTCAATACTATCCTATGACACAAATATTTTTGTCCCGAATTGAGCCAACACTACATTAAGACTCAATTGGAAATTTGTGTCCTTAAATTATGTATAATTCTTATTATTTGAGAACAATATCGATTTCTTATTATTTGAAACAGGGGTCACATAAAGTACATGATCCTCTATTTCTTTCCCTTCCTACTCTCCTCCCCCCTCTCTCTCTTTAATTTATTTTATTTTTTCATAGAATCTTAGCATAAAATTCAAATTACCAAACATTGTGTAAAATTGGATTTAAACTCATTTCAAATCCACTCATTTACAATTAGCAATGAACCAATTTACATAATCAAATAATTTACGTAATCAAACAGGGCCTAAAAAACGCATAAAAATACATTTTTTTTATACCCGGATATAAGTATTTAGTCATATTCAGCTTTAAGAGTTGTTTACTTTTTTACCCTAAATGTTAATGTTGAAAATTTTGTTGTTTTAATCTTAATGAACTTATTGTTTCTTTAAACTTATTTCCTTTTTAATATTGAATAAAAGTACTTTGACTATTTTACCACTAGTAATTATTTAATAAACTCTTTTGTAGCAATGACTTTCAACATATACACCAGGGGCAAAATTGGAATGCAATTTCATTAAAAAAATTAGCATTCAATAGGAGACTTTTCTCTTAATGGTGAACGCTTAATTTTAATTTTTTTTAGCATTAGGACCTAAAAACAAACACTAAATATTAGCTCTTAATGTTGTTAATGTTCAAATTCAAAAGTAATTTGTACATCTTAATCATTCGGAGGCAAATATAGTTGTTAGCTTCTAAATTTGTTGACACAACAAACACTATTTGTTACATCATAAGTCTAAATGGTTCGGATTCAAACTTTAAAACTAAAAGAAAAAAAAACTTAGATGGATGAACACTCATCCGAATGATTTTGATAAGCAGAAGCAAATTAAAATAAAATTACATGGACGCATGGATTTAGACCCCATGTTATATGTGTAGATGCATTCTATGTGATGGTGTTTATTGTATCATTCGAGTGACATGAGTTGGGGTAGCATGGATTAGTAGTGTGCACATATTATAATTCGGTAATAGACACGTTTAACTAAAGATGCTAAATAATATTAAGAGTGTTACTTTATGAAACTGGATATTTAAATAAAATATAGGTGTGGGCATTAGGGTGTAATCCTACTTGCGTAGTCAGTTATATTCTATGGTAGATACTCGCTTTTTGATAGAACTTGTTAGTTTAGAGATTGAGACTTTTAGTATAGTTATGCCTCGGGTTGGGTCATGCGCATAGTATTGCACATAGATGAGAGGCGAGGTATTTATTGCATGTGAGAGCCGATGGTTGACATATTTATTATAAATTAATCGCATGATTTATCTTGTTGTATTGGAGATATTCTTGCAACTTTAGGGCACTAACCAAAAATTATAAATGCCCCCACAGCAGAAATTATTATATATTTACAATATTAGCAGGGCTGATTAGTCAGACTTACAATAATGGAAATCCACATGGTATTCTTAGAGTTGGAGATGCTAGTTAATGGTGTTATTCGATTGTATATAGAAGTGGTCAATGTTTCACTCCTAATTCATTTCAGTAGTTACATTGTACTCAAATATTGTTACATAATGGATTCATTTTTAGAAATCAGTTATTGTTGTTCAGTTTATTTCTGTGTTCATCTTTTGTTCAGTTTTTATCTTGGTTGGTTTTTATTCATTATACATTTTGGTTTATCGTGATACTGAGAATGATATAATTTGTTTTAGATATCCCTATCTTTTGTTTCTGACTTGATCAACCGGGCGTGGAAAATTGGGGTCGTTACACACATACTGAAACTTGAGACGAGGATTCGAAATTACGGTCATTGCCATAAGTAAATTATAATTATACCAATACTTAGAAAATTAATCATACATTTTTCATACCATTTGCTTCATAAAGGAATCTAAACTTTGTATTTATTCTTTAAAGTGAACTCAACCATCTTAATGAAAGTAAAATACAAGTCAACCGTAGGATATTTATTTGTAGAGAAGATGCAATTGCCTTCATGGAAAACCTATAAAAACACTAAATTTCTTAATCTTTCCCCATTCCATTTCAATTGGAAAATGTATAAATTTGAGTCACTTAGTGCTAAATAAACAAATGCACGAGAATAAAATAAAAAGGAATCTTAATCGTTAGAAATGTTGCATTCCATCCAGTAGGGACATCTTGACGCAATACTTTCTTGGGATCCAAATGAACAAACTTCACACATTTTATAAAATTTTCTTTATAACTTGTTAGCCTTTAACATATTTTATACACTCACGCGCCATCTCCACCCCTTAAACTATTGACTTTAAGCCATCTTTCACTATTAAATTTACAGCCTTGGCAAAATATCGAATATGAAAATAATCACCCTTACTTAAAATTCCTTAATTATTTAATTAAATAGTTAGCATTTCAATAATTGTATAATTGATTGATACATTGTCCAAAGTGATAGTAAATATTTTCTTCTTGATGTCCCACTCAAATAATAAATTGGATATCGTTTTAATTAAGCAAAAGCCATTATGTGGATGTGGCATTACTAGAAAATTGAGAATTATTTTTTGTAATATACAATATTTGTCAATGAAATGTTAAGTGACACACACGAATCCATATGTGTTGATTGAAGACCATAGCTCAGGTGTCAAAGGAACCCTACTATAGTTAACTCAAGCATTTTTTTATTTTCCCTTTTATGCCCTTTTAAAATATTAGCCTCATGGCGTTTCTTTAGATAGTTTTCACATCCTCATATAAGTACTAAAAAATCGCCCTAATACCTGAATATTATACGAATTGAAATGGTAAATAGTGCATTAAAATGGCCTTACTAACTAACTCCTGAATTTTTTTAGGGTCAAATTTGGAAGAGCCCATTAACATATACCCACAACAATGGTTCATTAATATTTTTGATATGTCATTCGTGTCCCTCCTTAGACACTTTTTATGCATTTTTCAAACTACGTGTCGTATTCTAAGACACACATATAAATTTTTGAAACACTTTTTACACTTTTCCTTTTCTTTTCCATTAACACCAATGAGAAGAATGTAAAAAAAATTCATATCGTTGACAAACTTTCCCTAGGGTTTTTACTTTTAAGAATTCAAATGGATAATTGTAATGGGTTGGGCATGACTTAAGTAATTTAATAGTTTTGACTTTTAATGTGGTCGATAATGGGTTCGATAATTAGTCTAAATGGGGTTTACACTGTGTCACTAATTGGGTATATACTGGGTTTAAATTGTGTCCAATTTGGGTCAATTTTGTGGAAAAAATTGAACACAACATGAGATGATGGTTGGTTCAATAAACTTGACACAAAAATGACATGAACACAACGTACCATGTCAATTTTATCTTAATTTCATTCCGTATTGTGTTTTATATCGTTTACAAAATTTCCATCCCCACTCTTGGGTCATAAGATTGAGTCTTGCATAAATCAATCCCGATGCTTGATTTCATTAAAATGTCTTAGGTGAGAGTGGCTTTGTAATACCACGATTTTTAAATATATAATAAATTAGGAAACATAATTGAAATGGTAAAATTAAATAATTAATTTAGTGTAAACTTTTTATTAACTAGTCCTTATGTGATAAATGGTTTAATAAAATTTATAACTTGGTTATAAAATTGATTTAGTGTAACTTAAGTTAGAAGGATAAATTGAGTAATAGAACTATGGCATTTGATCTTAAATGGACCAATTTTAAGTTCTGTGTTGGATTGGACTTTAAGGGGCTTATGGAAGTCCAAATATGTCTTTAAGTAATTGGTGACTGGTCCTTTGGGTTGGGTAAACAATTGGGGTAAGTTTAGTCAAGTTTAGAGTGGGTTTATAGGTCCATAAGCCCATGTCATTTTAAGGCTTAGTAAAATGACAAAAAATAATTTTCGTTATTTTAAGTAACAACTAACCTAAACCTAATATCATTTCATCATATAACCTAAAGTTTAACCTTAAAAAGAGGAAAGATAATTGAAAGGCAAGCTTGGAAGGAAACATAGAAAGAAGAAGAATTATAAGAGGAAAAGGAAGGAAGGAAAAATAAGGAAAGAGTGGTATTCATCATCTTCATACACAAGTCAATCTTAATTAAAATATGAAATAACTAAGTCTTACTCTTTCCCTTTGAATACATATTAAAATAATATGATTATTTTTAGACAACATTAAACGACTATTTGATAAAATTACATTATATAATCTATGAAATTTGATACTAGTTGAGAATTAATACTTAAGTTAACAATTAAATAATTTGATAATTATAATTTATGATATGCTAATTCTCTACTCTGTTTCTTTTGAAAATTATCGATATTTTAGTTTAATTTAACAAAACACCTTATACTAATTTAGAGAATTGATGAAGTTAGGGTTCATGTGAAACTTAGGGATAATTGTTGTAATTGAATTATTAAGTCAATTAATAAAATTTTGCATATTAGATCATTGATATATTGTAAAAAACATGATGATATAATGGATTTATGTTATTATATTTAACTCATTATTAAAAATCACGTTTTTAAGATTTAATTGTATCATATCAAAGTATGCCCAATAGTATTTATACTTTTTAGTATCATCAAACTTATAATTTGGGTTGTATGAATCATTTTTATATGTCCTTAAACTCTTATAATCACATTAGAAATTATTATGGATTGTTTAGAATTAAATTATATTAAGTTTGGGGATTAATTGATTATTGAATGAAAACTGAAATACAAAAGTATTTTTGGCCTATAGGAGGGGCCGATCAATCGGGTCATATATGAGGGTAAAGTTGGGATTTTGGTTTCATTTTTGGATTGGTTGGTTCTAAGGTGATTTGTGTTATTGGTAAACTAATTGAATCCACTTTTAAGTTAGTAGGTTAGGAGAAATTTGAGTTAGGAGTGGGTAACATCCTAAATGAATAATATCCCAATTTACGAATATTGGGAATTATGCCTTTTGTAACATTAATGAATTATACTCAAAATTTACATCAAGAATACTCCTAAAATAAATTAGGACCAGCAGGTGGACTTTCATTAGAGTATAACATAAAATCCTTAGTTGGGGTAGGGTATATGCGAGATGACATTTGATAATTAGGAATTGTTGTATGCTTTGTAGTTAATATGTAGATTGGATGATCTACATGGACGTCGCTCAAATGAAACAGGGTTGTCGTTCGAATGATGCCACATGTCGTTCAAATGACTTCGCGCGACATAGCCTTGTCGCTCGAATGACAGGCTGATCTCGTTCGAACGAGATATTAAAAAAATATAATTTTTATTTCGCCAGTAAAATAAAAACTCCGCCTCACTATATAAAAAAACTTTTGACGAGAAAGGAAAAATTCCGCTCCAAACTTAGAAAATATTTGATAAAAATAATCCCAACGCTCTAACTGAAATGCTAAGGTACTTAAACACAACCTTACCAAACTTATCTCGCGGAGGCTTCTTTGATGAAGAAATTTGATATTGAGACCCGTCTTGATGCGTGAATGTTCTTGAATATTTCTTCGACAGTTGTAGTGGTATACGACATACTCAAATGTAAACATGACTTATAAAATATGTCCTTACATTTGACTGTATCCATATTATAAACCCATTGCACGTAGTGTAGGACTTTCAATAGACTTGAGCAATTTTATTGGATGAGATTCTCCACCACCATTATATTCATCATTCCTAGGGTATAGGAGTTAAGACTTGTAGCTCCTTTACAACCCTATATTCCTTTACTTTTCAGTAATTAGACACTTGTAATATTTTATATTTCCCGAGTCAGACATTTATATGCGATACACTGTTTCTATTGAGATATATTACATTACGAGATTTGGAGTTGTTATATTTTTATTAAAAGGTATCAGAGAAGTTTTAAATTCGTTAAGTATTTTATAATCTCTTATTGTATTTACTTATATCATTTTATTTATTTCACTATCTTGAGAATGTTACCAAATATTTTTTATTCCCATGAATTTTTTATGAGACCTGACCAATCTATTTATGGATTTTTTGGGATTTAATAGTAGTTGGACGCCAGGTGGTGAGGATCTTGTAGAAAGTCTGAACCACACCATGTGTGCTCATGTATGACTAGTGCCCCGGTGATAAGTCCAGTCAACTAGATTTTTCTTTGTGAATACAAACGTATTAATTAACTTAGTTTTACACATCACGCTTGTTATTATTTATTTGCATTCTTCTATCATACTTTATCCCTATTTAACATGTTCACCATTTGATAACATTTCATGTTGAAAATAATTTCTATCGGTAAGTTTAATTCATTAAATTCATATTTAGATTATTCATGTTTATAATGTACGATTATTAATCAAGTTAACACTTATAGTAAGAATCCTTCGCTTCAGTAAATATTTGACTTCGTAGTTCCCTTCATGATATCGCATATGTTGATTTCATACCTAATTATGCTATGATTTATTTAGTGTTAGTTCAAATTTTTTATATTCTTGTTGGGCATTTGGATCACTTCCTTGTCCAATCCCCCTAGGTATTAGCAAGAATAAGGGAAAGAAGTTAGTTGGGTAGACACTTTGAAAACCTTTCTATTTGACCACGGTCATTGCGTGATTATTATTATTATGTTGATTTTTATCTTATCTTTCAAGTTGTAGACATCATATTTGGTTGTTGTAAATTATGATATCCTCTATAAGCATGTTAAGACTCAATTTCAGATTTGGACTTTAAGTTATAAAATTTTATTTTAACCTTGGTCGTGCGGGCCGGTGAAACCATTTTGTATTAAATTCCTATCTCGGACATGACTCTAGTGATTTTAATAGTTATTTTAATGTAGTCTTTTTAAACGATAGAATTGGTGGAAGGGATTAAATCAGGGATTATTGTGGTTATCATTGTTGTTATTCTTGAATTATTTATAATATTTTAAAAAAGTTGATTTGTGTGAATTAACAAAAGAAACTCTGTTGCAATTTATATAATTATTAAGAGTTTTAAAATGATTAAAAGTTGGCTTAAGAACTTATTAATGGTTTATTTAACTTTTGTTTATGGTGTTTAACACTTTTTTTCTGTCGGGGCTACAATGTGAGGCTTATAGTTTTGTATTTATTCACTCTTTTAAATACCATTGGTCCTTAGTGAAGGATTAGGGTTCCCTAATCCCGAAATATAGGTAGGGCCAACAACTTGGTATTAGAGAATAGGTTTAACTTTCTTTTTAGTTTTGGAATAGTGCAGCTCATTTCCTTCACTTTAGGTATCCAATATTCTTATTTTATACTAAATCTGTAAGGATTATCTTGTTTTACCTTAATATAATGGTTAGCCGTGGATGCCACACTCATTCCAATTCTATTCCATCTGGGTTTAGTCTAACAGTTCCTCCCGGAGTGGTAGCTCTAGCAGTGCTACCAAACTTATACAAGGGATGGTTAACCAGTTTGTTAATGCTCTTACCAGTCGCAACTCTTCTTCCCCCTATGACGATCGATACATGGAAAACCTTGCCAAATTAAAAAACCTTTCACCTCTAACATTAGATAGAGCAGTATAATACAGTTGGGCAATACATTTTCACTAATGAATGTAAGATACGACCACAAGGTAGGGTTGGCTTCATTCCAGTTGCACGATCAGACCAAGACTTGGTCAAAGTCGAAGCTAAAGGAAAAGAATAAGTTTCCTATGACTTAGGATGAATTAGGAAAGATCAAATATCAAAAAGTTTCTCAAATATTTTTTTAATACATATTTAGTTCAATCTTTTTATTTTGTATCAAAAAGTCTCTTATTCTCTTATTTTTAAAGGTTCGCGCCAACGGCATAATAAAGTCTTTTTGGCATAGTGAATGACTTTTTTGTGCAAAATAAAAAGTCTTGGACTATACATGGAATAAAAGAAGTTCAAGGAATTATTTGGTATATCTCCCAATTACAAAAGGGTTTTCTAGATTAATTATTCACCCCTGTGCATAAGAGTACTAATCTATTTAAGCTCCTGTCACTAGTTTAATATAATATAAGTGTCTCTAAGTACAAGATGAAGTTTGATAGTTTTTACCATTTTGCTATGTTCTTAGAACATGACTCACAAGACCAGGCAAATTTGTCTATTTAGTGTTTGAAACAGTTTATTCAACAGAAGTTAATGGCCTTAATCTGATCGAATATGGAGACGTTGTTCAACACGCCATGGATTTTGAGAATTTTTAGATGTAATACTCCTACTCAATATTGTATTCACCTCCCTATTTTGTATTCCCTGTCATGAAAATTTAGTAATAAAGACAAAGGATTATGATATAAAAACTACTAGTTGAAACCCGCGCGATGCGCGAGTTGTACGTTAGTGTACGAAATTCGTTTTGGGAACCGGTACCATCCCACGGTCATGATAGTCAATGAAAATCAAAGATTTGAAAAACAATATATAAGATCTTGGAACACCCAACCCAAAAGTAATTGGTAATAGACAAAGGGGACTGTAAATCTTATATATTGTTTTGCAAACACTTGTGCTATAACTCGAGTATATCATGCAGATGATGTGGAGTGTTTGTACCATGTCAGTGTTTTTTTCTAAATAATCATTTTATATTATAATTCAGTGCAATGTATGTTTTAGATTTGTAATGTTTTTGCTACAATTAGGTGTGATATGATTTGGTATTCTGCCAGTTTGGGTATCAAAGTTGTCTGGCTAATATTGTTTCTTACTAATTAAATTAGTGTTTTTAGTTTATATTTTTGTAGAAGGGCAGTTCATATAATATTGCAGTTTCAACACCTAAACGACAAAACAAAGACTCCTATGATCAAACCACACTATATTTTTGTAAAGAAAACTTTTAAATGCTGTGTCACCCATGCCTTGGAAGAACAATTTTAAAAATTTCAAATAGAGTGAAATAAGTTTAACATAATATGTTATGACTTGTGAGTTTGACACCTCCATAACCCATCTATTGTAATAGAAATTAAAAAAAAAAACTTAACAAAACATACACAGAGCATTTCGACACCTTATCTAAAGTCATTACAAAAAATGTAATGGTTGGTTAGCTAGAAGAAAATTTCAATTAGAGAGCATGCGTAGGTTGGAATTATAAATCATTTTTTTGCACTGGGCAAAGAAAAGTGGCAGTCAAATCTACATGTGTACATAAATTAATCAACCTACTTTAACATCCAGATGAACGATCTATACATATTTGAATGAGTAATTACTTACCTTCATTATTATCTCAGACATATTTTCTTCATATATATATTAGTCCACTTATGGTGTAACAACTCTATCTGATTGTTGCTAGGTGACTGAGTTGTTGAAAAACAAAGTCCCAAAAATCCTCTCCAATGTTTTCTAACGAAGTAAGAATAATAAAGAAATTAGATAGGAAGTGACAACATAAAAAGATCACAATTATAACAAAGTAAGAATAATAAAACTAAGTGAACATTAGAAAATTTCAGTTAAGGTAAAAAAATAAAAATTTAACCCCTGAAATTGGAAAATATTCTTGCGTTGTCCATACTATGGAACCATCCTCCTCTCAATACATAAAATATGATAGCGAGTCATGTTGTCATTTTTCTAATTGACAAATAGCTTTTTTTCTTCCATAAATTGAAGTATATGGAACAATTGTTTCCGGTGTAAGTGCATCTAGGTACTAAATTTGAAGAAGTCTACTTTCTATAAAGCAATTAATTGTCTTCACCAATTTACACTCAAATCTTCATCAAATGATAAGCAACTGATTATAGATATTTTTTCCATCTTGTCACCTTTATTGTTCAAATGCACACCAACTGCACAAAATCCAAATTAGAATTACAATTACCACCGAACTATTTTTTCCAAATGATTGCTGAAGTAATATCCAGTCCAATCTGAGTTGTGATATGGTTCCATCAAGAGATAGTATATTAGATAGTATCACTTACAATTCTAAAATTTTGTCAGGGTAATTCGGATTTATATTATTTTGCAACTTGGTCATAGTTGATACCAAGAGATTATACATGTTGTAGAAAACCAAAACCTGTTCAATCAATGATAAAAAAATTATAAAACCGCTAATTATCATCAGCATTATAACAGCAGATTGAAAATGTATATGGGTTTCAGGTTATAGTGAAAGAAATTACTTGAGAAAAAGATATATATTAGAAGAAGACACTTTAGCACGTTAATTCTGCTTAGAAATGTAGCCATCAAGAGAAAGACACTGGGGCTATTAGAAATGAAAAAAGAGAAAGAGGAGGTAAAATGAGAGGGGTTTTGTTTATTTTGTCAAATCGATAAAAAAGGGACATTATCAAACCAAAAACCCCGTTCATGTGTCTCTCTTCTCTTTTACACCAAAAAATCTCCTCCTCCTAGAAAACCCCCTGCCATTCTCCTCGTCCTAAAAAAATTTCTCATCCTCTTTACTGCTGGATTCTTCAAATTGTATTTGTCCTCTGCCATTTTTCTAACCCTCTCTTACCACATATCCACACTAGAAACCGAACTTTTTAACGTGTCCTACAAACTCCAACCAAAAGAGGATATTTCAATAGAAACCTCACTACACCAAATCTGTCGGATTGTCACGGTCATTGACCGTGACAAGTCTAACTTGTCAAGGTCAATGACCGTGACAAGTCTGGGGGTGATAACGTTTATTGCCACGGACTTGTCACAATTAATGACCGTGACAAGCTTAGTCACGATTATTAACCGTGACAAATCAGCGACCTATTTATTAGAAATTGTCACGGTCACTGACACTGGGCAGAATTGGAAAAAAATCTGCTGGATAATATAGCCACTACCACTGCCCAGTAGTATATTTGTACATGTTATAGCAACGCTGTACCTGTTCAAATATCATATATCCAAATAAAATAGAGATAATGCAAATATACATTCAAAACAATATAGATCACGATATAATTCAAATGTAACAACTTAAATCAATTCCATTCAAATAATGTCACTACATGTCTGGGGTAGGTTTGAGGAGGTGGATAGGCCCCACGATATACGAATTCATACACCCTTGTATATTCATCGTGTCGCATTGATCGCATAACCACAATGGGGAATTCTCCTTTCCGAGTATCACACGCGTTATGAGCACCTTGGCCTCGATGTCTTGAAGTGCACGTCCATGAACTGGCATACCCTGTATGGTATTCGTTTCCCTCAACCCCCGCCCTATCTGGTGGCCATCAAATATGTCCTGTATAAACACGCTCAGCCAACCAAGTGTCGACATCGGTCGGTCGAAGGGAGACAAATAGGGGACTGGATCATCAGAGTCTGCATGTGTCGCGCGATGAAGTAGTGAGGTCCACAACCATATCCTCGTCCTCCTGCACCTCCTCCTCCTCCACCACCTTCTCCTTCCCTTTCCCCTTAGGATTTTCGCCCAAAGAATGCTTCATGAATGAGAACATATATTGTACCGTCGCCTCCAAATGGGACAACTTTGCGTCATGCGAGTCCACCGTTCGAGCCAACCC
Organism: Sambucus nigra; assembly: GCA_949130495.1. Taxonomy (NCBI): domain Eukaryota; kingdom Viridiplantae; phylum Streptophyta; class Magnoliopsida; order Dipsacales; family Adoxaceae; genus Sambucus; species Sambucus nigra. The sequence continues at coordinate 643,692,722 of OX422211.1, read as the reverse complement.
GGTGTTGCTCGCCTCTAATCTCAGGATCCTAGATTTGGCCACCCGCGAGCTCACCTCCCTTGTCCTCCCCTTACGATCAGCGCCAAGCACTTGGCTGAGTGCGTTTGTGGACAAAGATGCCTTGTCGGCATCAGAAAAAGTAAACTGTCGAATTACTTACAATCTTGGACACGGAAATCGGGGACACCTCCTTATCCTTCCCTTTCTTCGTTCGAATAGCCACATAAGTATCGAGCCTATGTGACATACCCGCAGGGCCACTCCCCGTCCACTGAAATAAAATAATGCAAAATTAGTGTTGATGTAAAAAACTAGATCGCTCTAATTTTTCAATCACAGATAAATAAATAAGACAAAGATTTTTAAAGTGGTTCGGCTAGGAATAAAGCCTACGTCCACTGTTATGTTATTGCTGAGTGTTTGTGGAATTCTTGATTACAAATTCTCTCAAGAAATTCCGGTCCCCTTGAATGAGGATGATACAAGGTATTTATAGCCTTGAGGCTGTACATGAAAGGTTCGATACATTAAATGACATACATATGAAAGGGTAATACATTTAATGCAGAATGCGTGCCAAGAATATAAGCATTCAATGAATATCTGAACTGTTGATTATCTGGCAATTAATGATACGACCGAGATGCAGCTCGGACCGCCATAGCTGTTCGCTGATCAGGAGTTCCTCGGAACATTAGAGTACCTCAGTGCTATAGAGTTCCTCGGTGTGATAGAGTTCCTCGGTGTGATAGAGTTCCTCGGCGTATTCTCGTTGCTCGGAAAGAAGCATGGTTGGTCGGGAAATGATCTTCCTCGATGCTATTGTGCCACGTAGATTGACACGTGTCTTCGTCTTATTCGTCCACATCAGCATATTAATTTTGGTATCAACAGAAGCCCCCAATGTTTCATATTTTGAACTTTGAAGAGTATGGAACATTCTTTCTCGGTATATGGCAATATTAAATGTCCTTCCCGGGTTTCAGGAACATTGTATTCAAATTTCCTTCTTATTTCGCAGTTTCCGCCTTTTTATAAGCGCTTTGATATTCGTGCAAATTTTGTCCTCTTAGCCGCCGGAAGTTTAGTAGTTTCTTTTTGGTAATCATTTCTTTTGCCGCTTCCCAATGCAAAGTATTTAAACTTCTTTGGTAACCATACCGTCGTCTACGTTTTTCATTCTCTGCATTCAAGCTTTCTATTCTCTTCTTCTCTTGTGCGTTCATCCTTGTTTCCGTTCGTTGTCAACACATCTCCTTTCTTTCTGTAAGATCTTCTTTCTTTCTTCTGTATCTCTTTTATTCAATATGGTTTATATTGTGGAGTCTATTAAGAAATTCCGTTCTGATTTTTCCATTCCTTCTTGGGTAACTCTAGAGCTTCTTTCTGAGCCTTTAGATTACTTTCGATTGGCTGAGGGACATTGGTTCCCCAGTCTTTTTGTTGCTGAATGCGGTTTTTCCTTTCCACCAAACCCATTATGTCTTGAGTTTTGTTAATATTTTGATCTTGTTCCTGCAAAAATAGCCCCCAATTCATGGAGAATAATTAACGGGGTGCACAAATTAAATCTAACTCATGGGACTCGTATTGGGATCCCTGAAATTATGTTTTGTTATAAATGGGCTGTTCTAGATAATATTTATTATTTAAAAACTAGGTATTTGAATAGGGCTCTTGTAGTTAATCTCCCTGACTCAAATAGGGATTATTTTGAGCATGGGTTGGTCATAAAAAATTGGCAACATGCGCCTTTATCTGGGAATGAAGTATACAACGGTCCCAGATGCCCCCCATACGGCAATGGGATAGGTTTATTTTTCATTTTATTTTACTTATGAAATTATGCTTTCATCATGTTTGACAAAATGTATGACTGATATTCCATTATGTATTTATTTGCAGTTGATAGCAAAAGAAAAACTCCAAAAGAGTCAGAAGTGAATATCAAGCATTTGAAACTTATCTGGAATTTTCATAAGACCATTGCTGACGAGCATATTAGATCTGCTTCATATTTACTACAGTATAAGAGTTACACAACCTCTTATACTGCTCGCCCTGTTGAACCAGCTTCAACACCAGAAAGTTCATCTTCAGATTCTCATATCCCTTTATCTCAGAGAATGGGCAAGAAAAGAGCTCCTCCTGCTCTATTTGGTGAAATTTCTTCTGCTGTTGGAGCCCAGAAAGGCAAAATTGATGTCCCAGAATGGACTAAAAAAGTAGATGCTGGGTCCTCCAAAGCTGCCGAGAAGCCCCCAGTGGCCCCGAGCAAGAAAAATGCTCCTGCTGATGTAATTACAATCTCTCCGACCAAGACTTCTTCCTTGGTTGATGCTGCCGACCGTCCTTTGAAGAGATTGAGGAAATCATCCTCAGTTAATCTTGCTGGAACTGCATCTTCTCTACCCGCTGGTGGTAGTAGTGTTTCAAACATCATTCTTCCGAGTTCTTCCAAGAGCTCAGTTATACCCGAGGTTCTCGGGGTTGATGAAAAAATTCCTAGGGATACACTGACATCCCTAGCTGCTCGTCATCTTTCTTCAGTAAATTTCTCACTCCTTTGGTCTTTCTTTCTTTTTCTTGAATTCTTGTATTTGTGTTGACTTTATTGTTTTTCTTATCTTTCAGCTGGTGAACTGCTTCAATACCATCGTGAAGAAAGATCAGGTTATTAAAGCTTCCAGTTCCTCGTCCGATGTTGACGATGCTTTGTTGGGTTTAGCCCAATCTGTGAAGGAATCTCGCCAACAGTACATCGAGGAGAAAACTGTTTGGGAGAAAAAGCTGGTTGTGGCTGAGGCTGAGAAGGCGAAAATGGCCGAAACCTCCAAGAACTTGGAGGAGAAAGTTAAAGTTTTGGAGGTTAAACATCAGGATTCTGATGATAAGTTGAAAAAGGCAGAGGAAGAATTATCTACTCTGCGAGATATCAAGGTTAAGAAAGAGGAATTGGAGGTGAAGCTCTCCTCGGAGAAGTCGAGGAGAAAAGTTGCAATCAAGAAACATTTCAGTGTTGGTTGGGAGAAAGGATGGGAGAGAGGGATAGCTGCAATGACATCCCAAGTTCAATATGGGGAGTTAAAATACTTCCATGATGGCTGGGTAGCTGCTCTGCAAGAGCTAAAGGTTCAAGACGATTCTGAGCTATTCCAACAGCATCTCCCTGGTCCTCCTCCACCAATTGTGGAAGAAGAAGAAGATGAACCTGCCTCAGATGAGTCTTCTATGGCTATGGGCGATCAAGTTTCTGCCTCTCAACCCTCTGCCACCGAGGACGTTTCTTCCATGCCTCCTCCTCCCGAGAAGATTCCTACCGATCAAGCTGTTGTTACCTCCGAGCAACCGAGCTCCTCGTCCCAGCCTCCCGAGAAAGTCTTGGGAGACAAGGAAAAGGTGTGAAGTTGTTCGGTAGCATTTCTGTATTTCCTTGTAATCGAACAATGTAACTTTTTTATGATCTAATAAAACATATCTTTGCTCATCTCTGTTGTTGATAACTTGTTTTTGTTGATTGTTGTCTTTTTCTCGTCCTTAGTTTGTTGCTAGAATGGAATTGATCTCTTCACATGATACCGAGCTGATGCAGCAATGTCATCAATACTATAAGGCTGGTCATACAGACCTTAGTACATCGGAAATTGCTGATATCCTTGGTCATGGTGCTTCAGAGCAGGCTATTGAGGCTTATCGGTACTTGAAAGATTTACTCGACCGAGCTGTGGCCAACAATGTCGCTTATTATGACCTGATTGAAGAACTGCATTGTTCCTTAGAGGATCTCCAAGGTCAGCACAATGAATCAATGGCTTTGTTACACAAAGATTATGAAAATAGATACCAACAACTTTCTTCTGAAACAGGCCATAAGAAGATCATCGCTGCATATGATATTAGGGAAAGGACCCTAAAAGGTGAAGTTGAAGCCTGCAGACAAATTGCCGAGATCCTGGAACAAGAAAATAATAATTTGCAGAAAAAATTGGCTCAATATGAATCTGCTGCTTCATCTTCTACTGCATTAATACCAGTTACTGATGAAGGCTTCTCATTCTTAGAGGTCGAAAATGCCAAACTAAGGCAAGAGCTGGAGGACTTAAGAAGATCTGCCATTTCTGGAACTGCTCGGGGACGAGGAAGAGGTTCTCGGGGGCGAGGAAGAGTCCTCAACCAAAATGTTGAAGAGGCTCGCACTCAATCTACTCTGGAAACTCAAGCATTCCAGTTGAAAGTAAAAGACCGTGCTCTGACTGAAATGTCCAATAAAAATCTGTCTCTGGAAGATCAGCTGGCATCAACGAAATCTGCCTTGCATAACAAGGATCTCTTTGCCAAAAGCCTTCATGAACAATTGGATAGATTAACCTTCCAATTCCATAAACAGCCAAGGGAATTCTGGATGGCAGGATATAATGAAGCTCTCGTTCATCTGGATGCTCGAATTGAACATGCTAACAATGAAGGTTACAAGCAAGGATGGTTAAATGCATTGGGTGTGTTAAAGTTGGAGCAAGGGCATTTTTTATGGGACTATCATGCTCCATCATTATTAGACTTGCCTGTACCACCTTTCAAATTGGATATGGCATGGATCCCAGCTCGTTCCATTCCTCGCAGTTTAATTTCAAAATATCTTGGTGATTATAGCCTTCACTCCCAAGTTGAATTATCTCGTCCTGAGCATCTTTTGGATACACCTTCTGTTATGAACGTCAGAATGCTCAGAGATGTTAATTTCATCAATTCTCCCCTTTGCCTAGAAGACCCTCCTGCCGGCGAGGAACCTGTTTCTAAAGCACAGGGCAAAAAACCAATAGAATAGTAATATCCATGTAACAATTTAGTACCTTCTTGTAACTTGTAATTTATTCTAGATTAATGAAAAGATTTTCATTTTCTGTTTGCCAATTTTGTTAGTCTTGTGTTTATCAAACACCTTTATATTTGTACATATGTATCTATGTATCTGTTAAAAAGATAACAATATTATTGTTCAATAAGCAACTTAATAAAAAGTTACAAGTATTAGTAATGTTTCTCGATCACTTAATAATAAAGTAATGAGTAGAAATGTTCAAACTGTTTCCAACCAACCAAGGTGGGTGAATAATGTTTGTCGACCAATTACAGCTGATGGGTTTTTTATCCCCGACCAGCTATACTTGGTTTAATTATAAAATTACGTCCGACCAACTAAGATCAATAATTTGTCCTCGCCGACCAACTACAGTTATTGGGTTTTTATCCCCGAAATTATAAAATTGCGTCCGACCAACTAAGATCAATAATTTGTCCTCGCCGACCAACTACAGTTATTGGGTTTTTATCCCCGACCAACTATACTTGGTGTATTTTTTGAACATTTTGTTCTTCAAAGAACTCATTGTAATAATATTACCTCCCGACCAACATAAGTTGTAATATGAGAGTATATTTTTATCTTACCAACCGTAGTTGATCATGCTGGTGTACAGTTTCTGGCTCCTTAAAGCTTTTGGCTCCTTAGAGCATTTTTTGGCTCCTTAGAGCATGTCCTCCTAACCAAAGGAGGTTGGCTACTTATAGCACTTTTGCTCCGTAGAGCTGTCCTCCTAACCAAAGGAGGTTGGCTACTTATAGCATTTTTGCTCCGTAGAGCTGTCCTCCTAACCAAAGGAGGCTGGCTACTTATAGCACTTTTGCTCCGTAGAGCTGTCCTCCTAACCAAAGGAGGTTGGCTACTTATAGCACTTTTGCTCCGTAGAGCTGTCCTCCTAACCAAAGGAGGTTGGATACTTATAGCACTTTTGTTGTGTAGTGTATTACACTAGTATTCCCCGAAAAACTTTCAACCAGAAAGAAAATGGCGAAACATCCTCGTTTTATTCATAATGAAAGAAATTCTTTACATTTGACATCACTGATAATATTTGCGCAGGTGTTCAGCATTCCATGCGTTCTTAAATTCCTCTCCTTCTAGAGTTGCTATTCTGTAAGTTCCTGGTCGAACAACCTCTGTAACTCGGTAAGGTCCATGCCAGTTTGCTTCCAGTTTATTCTGCTTCTGAATGACCTTCTTTATCACATAATCCCCCTCTTTTATATCACATTTCTTTACCCTTTTGTTGTAAAACAGAGCTGTTCGTTGTTGATAAGCAGCATTCCTAATGGCTGCCTCTTCTCTGACTTCCTCGAGCATATCCAAATCCATCCTTCTCATCAGATCACTGATCAGAGAATTGAAATTTAACACCCTGTGTGTTGGTAGGCCCAACTCGGCAGGTATCACAGCCTCACTTCCAAATGCTAGCATATATGGTGATTCTCCTGTTGCTGCTCGGGGAGTTGTTCGGTAAGCCCACAAAACTGACTGTAGCTCATTAATCCAATTTTCTTTAGCCTCACTTAACCTCTTCTTCAACCCATTTAGTAATGTTCTGTTCGTCACTTCAGTCTGTCCATTGCTTTGGGGATGGCCTGGTGCTGAATGAAACTTCAAGACGTTTGACTGATGACAATAGGCAGCAAATTCTTCATTATCAAATTGCGTTCCATGGTCTGTGATGAAAGCGTGGGGGAGACCATATCAACAAATGATATTCTTCCATATGAACTGATACACCTTCTCGTACGTCATATCAATTAGTGGTTCAGCTTCCACCCACTTAGTAAAATAGTCTACTGCCACGACGAGATATTTGAACCTTCCTCGGGTCGTTGGCAGTGGTCCAACCAGATCAATTCCCCACATGGCAAATGGCCAAGGTGATGTTATGGGTGTCAACAATGCCTGTGGAGTTCTTCGGATGGAGGAAAAACGTTGGCATTTGTCACACTTCTTAGCATAGGCTATACAATTAGCCCTCATCGTCGGCCAATAGTATCCCTGTGTCATTACCCTTTGCAAAAGTGTCCGACCTGCTACATGAGCTCCACAAGATCCTTCATGAATTTCTTCAATCAATTCTTTGACTTCTGATGGATGCACACATCTCTGCAAACCTGCCATAATTCCTCGTCTGTACAAAACACCATTAGTTAACACATACCGAGCAACTTTATATTTCAATTTCTTGGCAGCTAGTTTGTCCTCCGGCAATTCTCCTTCTTCAATGTATGCTCTGATAGGATCCATCCAAGATGGTCCTAAATCAAGGGTAATAATCTTCACCGTCAGATCTTCTTCTATGCTCCGACTTTCTAATACTTCAATTGGTATTGTTCTTCGCAGCTCGGTGCGCGTAGCTGACGCTAGTCGGGCCAATGCGTCTGCTCTAGCATTCTCCATTCTCGGTATCCTTACCAATTGAATAGCATCAAATTCTGTTAATAACTCCATCACTTTTGCATGGTACTTCACCATTAACTCTCCCTTCACTGCATATATTCCCATCATTTGATTCACAATTAATTGAGAATCACTGAAAACAATTACTTGTCGTGCCTCCATAACCTTCGCCAAATGAAAACCTGCTATCATAGCCTCATATTCAGCCTCATTATTGGAAGCTTTGAATTAGAATCTCAAGGCATACTCCATGTCAATATCGTCTGGAGAGTTTAAAACAATCCCTGCTCCACAACCAGCCGTGCAAGATGATCCATCTACATATAATCTCCATGTATGTAACTCGTCTTCGAATTTCTTATCTGTTAGAGTTCCTCGGTGAAATATCATCTATTTTCTTTCATCATCCCCGGATATCCTTCGTTCCTCGTTGGTCATTTGTTCGCGCCCTTCTTCCAACCGGAGTTGGTCGGGGTTTGAATATGATGATTTTTCTACATCCACAAGTCCTTTTACCAACCTTGGTTGGTCTGGATCTGTGTCTGTTGATCCTGTATCGTCCACAGGTAGGTCAGCAAGCACCTTTTGCTCCTCGGGGGTATCAGGGTATGTGAACTCTGCTATAAAATCTGCCACGGCTTGCCCCTTCAACGATGATCTGGGTTCATACACAATATCATATTCACCGAGCTCTATTGCCCAGTACATCAATCTTCCTGATTTTTTTGGCTTGTGAAGGGCTTGTCTTAACGGCATGTCGGTATACACAATGATGGTATGGGCCTGGAAGTATGGCCTCATTCTTCTACTTGCTTCAATTAATGCCAGTGCCAATTTTTCCAGCTTTGGGTATCTGATTTCCGCACCTCGGAAGGCCTTGCTTGTGTAATAAATTGGCTTCTGGACTCCATTCTCCAATCTGATCAATGCCGAGCTAACTGCATTTTCTGATACTGCCAAATACAAGTACAGCGTCTCTCCAGTTATTGGCCTAGACAACAATGGTGGGGCTCCCAAATACTTCTTCAAATCTTGAAAGACTTTCTCACATTCATCAGTCCACTCAAAACTTTTTCGCAGTGTTTTGAAGAATGGGAGGCATTTATCAGTTGCTCGGGATACAAATCTGTTGAGTGCTGCAACCCGTCCGGTAAGACTCTGCACTTCTTTCTTCGTCGTCGGAGATCGCAGCCCTAAAAGAGCCTTGATCTTTTCTGGATTTGCCTCAATACCTCGCTGGTTGACGATGTATCCGAGGAACATTCCTTCTCGTACTCCAAAGGTACACTTCGTCGGGTTGAGCTTCATCTGGTATTTATCCAGTTGATCAAAAGTTTGACTCAAGTCAACCAAATGATCTGCAGCTCTCTTGCTTTTGGTGAGCATGTCGTCGACATAGACCTCCATATTGCGGCTGATTTGTTCGGTAAAAACCTTGTTCATCAACCGCTGATATGTTGCACCTGCATTTTTTAAACCAAAAGGCATAACATTATAACAATAAGTTCCCCTTGGGGTAATAAAAGAAGTACTTTCCCTGTCTTCAGGTTTCATTTTGATCTGGTTGTAGCCAGAATAAGCATCCATGAAGCTGAGTAGCTCGTGTCCCGAGGTAGCATCCACTAGTTGATCAATTCTGGGCAATGGAAAATGATCTTTTGGACATGCCTTGTTGAGATCAGTAAAATCAACACACATTCTCCATTTGTTGTTCTTCTTCTTTACCATCACCACATTTGCTAACCAATCTGGATATTTCACATCTTCAATGAATTGGGCTTTCTGGAGTTTCTCGACCTCCTCTTGTATGGCCTGGTTCTTCTCGGGACTAAACACTCTTCTTCTTTGCTTCACAGGCTTGATCTCCTTATTCACGTTGAGCTCATGACATAAAAAGTTTGGATCTATACCTGGCATGTCCTCATGACTCCAAGCAAAAGTATTCTTCCTATTTCTCAAGAAAGTTATCAAATCTTGTTTTATTGAAACATCCAACGACGATCCTATCTGAGTTACTCGTTCAGGATGCTCGTCGTCCAGGATAACAATTTCTGTAGATTCCACAACCTGCCCTTTTACGAGTTGAGATTCATCCCTAGGGTCAAGAGTTTCAATTTCTGTGCTCTCCTCCACGTGATAAGTAGTAGTCTTTTTCCTTGATTCTTCAAGTTCTTCTTGCTCGGCAGACGAATAATAGCATTCCCGAGCTACTTTTTGATCACCTTTCATAATTCCTACTCCAAAATTCGTTGGGAATTTCAAACATTGATGTATTGTAGATGGAACTGCTTCGAACTTCTTCAATCCAACTCTTCCCATGATGATGTTGTAGGCGGACTGCACATTCTTATCCATCACAAAGAAGCGTATTCTTTCTGTTCGACAAGCAGGCCAAGTTCCAATGAGTATATCCAACTTGATCGTCCCAAGTGGAAAAACTTTCTCGCCAGCAAAACCCAGAAGGGGTCTGTGATAAGGTTCCAATTGAGATAATTTTAAATTGAAGCTATCAAAGCATGAATAGTACATGATGTCTGCCGAACTACCATTGTCTACTAACACCCTTGAAATGATCACATCCTTCATCCTCATTTTGATCACCAAAGGATCATCATGAGGGTAAAGAACACCCGTCAGGTCGTTTTTTGAAAAACCAATCACTAGCTTCTCTTTGTTTACCTTCCTCGGACGATCATCCTCGGCCAGGTTTATTCGCTGAATGTATGAACAAGCTTGAGCCTCTCCGAGGTAAGCTTTTCTTTCTGCAGTAAGGTCTCCTCCTCCTGCATCTCCTCCTGTAATAACATTACAATCAAGTGATCCGAAACGTATGGAAAATACCTCTCGTTCAGGTTTCCTTGGCTTCTTGGGAAGATCGGGGTCATCATCTGGATCCTCTTCATGGTCCCTCTTCTTTTTATCCTCTGCACGACGAGGAGATCTAGATCTCTCTCTAGTTCTATCATCATTCTTCCTTTCACCTCTGCGATCTACATACTTTGATAATTTTCCTCTTCGGATGAGTGTTTCAATCTCGTTCTGAAGGGCTATACAATTTTTGGTCATATGGCCATGATCTTTGTGAAACTTGCAATATTTGTCTTTATTCCTCAGGTCGGGATTTGTCTTCAGTTTCTCTGGCCACTTGATTTCCTCGTTATTCCTGATTTCTTCCAAAACATGATTAATACCCATTTTCAATGGAGTATAATTATCATACTTCTTTAGGACTTCCAACTTCATCCTGTTATTCCTGGAATGTTTATCACCACCATTAACTTTCTGATCTTTCTTCTTAGAATTGTCGACCTCAACTTTAACTTCTTTGTCCATATTCTTCTTCGCAGCCATAGCCTCCTCGGCATTCATGATTTTGGCCGCCTTTGCCATCAACTCCGACATATTTTTAGGTGGATCTTTGGCCAAAGTGTAGTACAGCTTGTTAGGCAGCAAACCACTCATCAGAGCAGTGATTGCTGTCTTTTCTTCATAATCTATGACTTCCAACTTCTCGTTATTGAAACGAGTTATGTAATCTCTAGTACTTTCACCTGATTTTTGTCTAACACTTAGCAAGTGTGCTACTCGCTTTACCGGCTTTGCTCCAAAACAAAAATTGCCAATAAACAATTCGGCTAACTGAACAAAGGTTGAAATCTTACCCCGAGGAAGATTATTGTACCATATCTGTGCAGATCCGGTAAGAGTTCCTGAGAATGCTCTACACCTCATCTCGTCAGGGACAGCGTAGATATCTGCAGCAGCTTGGTATTGTTCTATATGAAGTACGGGATCTGTCTTTCCATCGTACTTGGGGGTCACTACGGGTGCTTTGAATTTTGACGGTGTAGGGAAATCCACAATGGCTTGCACAAAAGGTGTTCCTTGAACAAAAGTTCTCTGTAAGGGGTTCCTTGCCTTAGCCATTTCTCCCAATCTATCTTCCAACCGTTGAATGGAACCTTTCCATGCTTCATTCCCTTCCTCGGGCCGCTTAGTCCGAGCAACTGACTGCTCTGACGTAGCTTCCTGAGATTTATCTCGACGAGTAGTTGGTCGCGATTGTGCAGATCCTTCTCTCAAACCTGGTGGTGGTCGAAAACTTCTTGATGGAGCCCTAGGTGGAATCATGTTCCTCCTTGGTCCTAACCGACTGAAAGGAGACACCCTGCTTAATCTTTCCAAAGCGCTAGTTCTCTCCGGAGAAAGAGTGATACGTTGATCTGTATCCGTAGCCCGTATCGATGAAGTTCGCCCAGGTTGATAAGAAGAATCATTAGACTCCTCATTGTGATATGACCCGGTACGTCTAGATTGCGATTGCCTATGATCACTCCTTTGCCCTGAATAGGTAGGTGCACCGCTTTGAAGAGTTTGAATGAGTTGCCTCATAGATTCTTGCATGGCGGTTTGTCCTTGAGCCAGATTCGTCATAATTCCAGCCAGATCTGGGGATGCAGATGGATTTGGAAGATTTCCAGTATTTCCAACATTTCGATTACTGGATTCTGGATTATCTGCCATTGGTGATAAATGATTTTTATGAAAAACGATAATAACAGTCGTTTCCCACAGACGGCGCCAATCTGTTGATGTAAAAAACTAGATCGCTCTAATTTTTCAATCACAGATAAATAAATAAGACAAAGATTTTTAAAGTGGTTCGGCTAGGAATAAAGCCTACGTCCACTGTTATGTTATTGCTGAGTGTTTGTGGAATTCTTGATTACAAATTCTCTCAAGAAATTCCGGTCCCCTTGAATGAGGATGATACAAGGTATTTATAGCCTTGAGGCTGTACATGAAAGGTTCGATACATTAAATGACATACATATGAAAGGGTAATACATTTAATGCAGAATGCGTGCCAAGAATATAAGCCTTCAATGAATATCTGAACTGTTGATTATCTGGCAATTAATGATACGACCGAGATGCAGCTCGGACCGCCATAGCTGTTCGCTGATCAGGAGTTCCTCGGAACATTAGAGTACCTCGGTGCTATAGAGTTCCTCGGTGTGATAGAGTTCCTCGGCGTATTCTCGTTGCTCGGAAAGAAGCATGGTTGGTCGGGAAATGATCTTCCTCGATGCTATTGTGCCACGTAGATTGACACGTGTCTTCGTCTTATTCGTCCACATCAGCATATTAATTTTGGTATCAACAATTAGTATCGACCCCTCAAAGTAAAATAATGCAGAATAACATATTTCTGTAATTATAAAAAAATTAAATCTTACCATCATCATATGATCCACCTCGGTGTAAGACGTTCGGTCGGAGTAGTGTACGTCCGATTTTCCCTCTCCGATTGGCGAGATGCCAATTGTCGCTCCCCGATCTCATTGTCAATGAACTTTTGTCATTGTGCCAATGAGATCGACTCCTTCGGTGGGACGGAGTCACGCATTCGGATAACAGAGTCTCGGGTCTTTCCAAAGTACCGGGTCCGCATATTTTTCTTCCACATATTGTGTTGCTCCCTCAACTGCTCCAAGAAGAAATCACGTAGTTTTGGGTCCAGGCTGAATTGTTCCTGTCCAACAAATACAATGTTAGTTTCAAATAAATATAAATATAAATATAAAATGAAATTGAAATTCAAATATTCATATAAATATAAATATAAATACATTACCTGTAGTGCCACCCAAATACCTAACTTGATCTCATTTGGCAACTCCCTTCAACTAGGGTACCTCGGGCCGATGATCATCTTTACCAGCTCGAGGGATCTCGCTAATAGCCCCGTCTTGTTCTCGAGGGCCATCCCCAATTTTCCCCATTTGGGGAGCCTAAGGGCCGAGGATCCCTCGTCGCCTCCGCTACCACCGCGCCTAGATGACATCATCATAATCAGCATCATCATCCTCGCCTTAATACCTAAAGGAGACATTTTCTGTAAAAAAAAATGTTGTTATGAGTTCAAATCCAAATGAATTAGAAGAAGACATGCAAATATGTAAAATTACTACAAATCCAAATGAATTATTACTGTTTAACACCTCAATTCTGAATTCCAAAACAACAACATCTAACTCATAATATGTACAATTACTAAAAATTTGAAATATCCCCACCCCCACCCCTACTGCCCACACCCCCCCCCCCCCCACACACACACATACATATACAAAAGAAAGAGAGAAAGATAAAAAGAGTGAAAATGATAAAGTGCAAATCAATTAAAAGCATTAAAAATGGATTGATAAAGTACAAATTGGAATATTTAATACAAATTGAAAAATTGTTTCAAATTCGGGTTATCATAAAAAGTGGATTGATATTCGGTAGGAGCAGCCAAGTCATCCACATTACTATTTAGACGCTTTGGCGCATGTAGGAAAATTTACCATGAATCGTTATTGATATACTCCGAGTAAAACACTTGGTTGACCTTTTGAAATGCACACACAAACGGCTCATCGTTCATGTGTTCGTTGCTCTTCAACTTGGACAAGTCAATCATGATCAAATTGGTGCCAGGATCAACTTTACAAGCATTTTTATCCTCAACTCTTACCCAGTCACAGTAAAATACAACCTCTTTGAAGCTTATATAATCCAATCCAAATGTGTGAAATGCCCGAGTTCTGTACATTTGTACTTTCCCCATACACTTTTGTGCCGAACACGTAACCGTTCAATCGATATTTTTTGTACTCTTGTGCCATGAACAAGAGTCCAGTGGCTAGACGAGCAAGCCTTAATGTCGCATCACCTGTATTTAAGAGCTGAGAATATAGATAAATTAATTAGGTTAGTTATAAAGTTTGAGTGTAATGTAACGTTAAATATCTTGCATACCCCATCTTAACAAATGTAATTCAGCTGTTTTCCACTCAAACACCTTACCATTCTTACACCTAGCACACGGACATGGAAATTCTTCATCATTATGACATATCTTTGCGTATTTTACAAATTTATTAGCACCTTTGTGAAACACATCCCCCATTCTATTTGTCTCACCCATCCACTCTTTGTATTTAGGATATCCCATCACAGCTATCATAACTAATCACCTATTAAAGGTAAGAAGCATATATTCATGGATTAGTATAAACAAAACTTAAATTTATAGTATGTTTCATTTAATTATGTATTATTTATGTTTGATTTTTAAATTTCAAGTTCAAATTCAATTAATAATAGAAATTCTTATTTCCTCCATCTCCTCTAAAGGGTGAGTAGTCCTATCCCATTCAAGACCGCATATTTCTGTAATATACTTAACAACTCATGCACATTGTTATAATTTGAGAAAAATTGGGCAGCATATCCCCGTAGTTCTCCAAGTACACGATGTAGATTGGAAAGTGTGAGTGTTATTTCAATTGATCAACTGATATAACAGTCACACTTGTCAATCTAGTATGTAACCAGAGAACATTAGGATATGACTGCAGAACTTCCTCCCAAAGTAACAACTTTAAACCACTAGGAATATTATTATACATAAATTATGTAGTTCCAAACTGTCCAAACGAGACAATTCGAGAGATCTCATTACAGGGGTAATGACTCTCAAACGGGTCTAAGGGCTATTGAATGCGTATGCATAAGAACTAGAAGGCTAATATCTATGCGCACTATATATAATTTCAAGTATGTTTCATTTACTTATCATTATATATATATATATATATATATATATATATATATATATATAGATATATATATATTGTTCGTGATACAAAGTAATTTTAAAAAAAAGTTGAAAAATCCCACCCCCATATGGACAATAATCTAGTGGTCATGCCACTTCTAAAATTAACCAACCGAACACCGATCCACTATAATCCAACCGCAACAGCAACAACAAATGTGTATCCCTTACTCCTTCTAATTCATCTACTCAATTAATTATTTTCATCAATTAAACTAACAATTAAAGTATACAATTATTAATTTACTAATTTACAATAAGGGGCAATCCTACTTGCATATGAAAGGGGCACTAATTATTAATTTACTAAAAAAATTAACAACCAATCAATATTTAATCAATCAATTCTTTTACAAGGGGCACTACTTGCATATGAGGGGCAATATCTAATAAATCAATAAAAATTTAATTACAAAAAATAAACAAGCCCCACCCCCCGCCCCATTTGCCCCTGCCCCACCCACCCCCTTTCACCCCACCACACACACACACGCACATATACACACACACACACACACAACCCCACACCCCCTGCCCCCTTGACCCTCACCCCCCAGCCCTGCCCATTACAAACATGCACACACACACACACACACACACACACATACACACACATGCACATACACACGCACACGCACACACACATATACACACATGCATATACACGCACACACAATATATATATATATATATATATATATATATATATATATATATATATATATATATATATGTACACACACACACATGCACATATACACCCCCTAGCCCCCCTCACCCCCCCACACGCATATATACACCACACACATGCATATTTACTTACACATATATACAAACATACGCACATATACACACACAATATACACAAATGGAAGAGAAATAGAGAGAGAAAACATACCAAAATCTTAGAGAGAGAGAGAGCAGTCTCTTTAGAGAGAGAGAAATGGAGGGAATAGAAATCAGTGAGAAAAAATAGGAGGGAAAGGTTTTTTTACTGACAGAATTGTCACGGACATGTCACGGTCCTTGACCGTGACAAGTTTATAACATTTGTCACGATCAATGACCATGAAATATCCGTGACAACTACACTTGTCACGATCATTGATCATGACAAATGTTTGTCACATTCTTATCACAGTCAATGACCGTGATAAAAATTCGCATTTTTTTGTCACGGTCATTGACCGTGACAAGGCTGGCCGATTGAAGGGTGTCAATTTGACCATTTTGGTATAGTGCCTGGTGTGAGATAAAGAAAATCGAGAAGGGGAGAGAGGGAGAAACCACCATCGACAAACCATCGGAGAAGGTTCTATATGTGGATTGTTTCCAAGAGAGGGTGAAGTCTTTTTCTTTCATTCTCCTAATGGTAATTTAATTTTTGGAGAGATAATGAAGAGGCGGAAGATAAAAAGTTAATTGGAAGGCATATATGTCGAGGGTTTTTATCGAGAACAGGGAAGACAAAATGACAGACAACAGACGAAATGAAAGGTCATATGCTCGCTTATTATGAAAAAAGAGGCACTAGAGAACAAATTTAGGGGTGACACGTGGATACCTCAATTGAAAAGGAGCCTTAATGCTTTGTATAGCATTTTAGAGTATATATAAGATTAACCTTCTATTAAATTAATGTTCCTTCCTCATTTTAATTTGAGCTATTAAACTATAAATTTAATTACTACCCCTTCCCCTTACAACTTACTCCCTCGGGTATAAAACAAGAAAGAGAAAAGAATTTATGGAGAGGGCATAAGTGTTAAGTGTGTGTGCTGAAGGAACCATTGAGAGGATAGGAAAGGACGTGTGCCAGCTCAGCCTTTCTCCTACGTCGCTTAAATGAAGGGCAAGTCGCTCTAACGATGGATGTCGTCGCTCAAACGACGAGCAGGGTCATTAGAATTACGTGAGTAACTAGCCAATCAGAACACTACTCGAGCGTTCAGCGTCCAACCTTAAACTTTGTCAGCTCTTGGAGCCTGACAAGTGATACATACCCTGTATTTATTAATTTGGAGTGTATGGGCTTATCAGAAGAAGGAAGCGTGAAGTGTTAGGATAACATGTCTGCTATTTTGGCTGTCACGCCCAAGACCGTCGATTAGGGTTGACGTGTCAACCTTTGGGGTATGATAGCTAGGGATGAAAGACACATGCGTTTTACATGTGTTTTAAAGGGGCCTTGTTTGTGGTATAAGAAAGGAGTCTAAGGAAGTGTAAATCACATAAAACATTAACTTCTCCACCTCTCTCTCTCTCTCTCTCTCTCAAGAAACACTATACGCCCTTTTCTCCCTCCATTAGGATATATCCCACATTTCGTTGAAACCCAGTATATAACAGTAGCCAACAACACGAAACCAACCCCTAAATATTTAGTATATCGACCAATAACATTATCTTCTTTGAGAAGATAATAGTGAGCAACGGTGGAGTTTGAGAAAGCCGAATTTTGTGCAGCTTGGAATCTTAAGGTCTAGGGATTTGGAAGCTTTAGATTGCTCTTCTCTCCTTGTTCCCCTCTTCAAAAATTATAGGTAGGGTCTCCTTGCAAACCTTCAAGGTTTCTAGCTATGAACTAAGTAGAATATGTTAGATAATATTTTTATGCAAGGGAAAAATGTGCAATTATTTATAAATTTCTTATCTTGCAAAATAAAAGGGAAAATATTATTTAAACCCTAATGGACCTTGCATGTATACAAAACAACACTCTATACCTTGATAAATATAAGGAAACATATAAAACTTTGTAGCTCTTGTTGTGTAGAATAAATGCATGCCTGAGATACTTCTAGGTTGAAATCTTCTCTTTTAGACGTGTAGAATCATGTAGTAAGGTAAATGAGGATCAGTCAGACTTGTCTAAGCATGATAAAATGGGTTTTATGACGAAAGGAATAAATGTAGAAAACCATCCCTAAAATGAGATGAACATTAACACAATGAATGAAAATAATATTTGGGTCACTTGAGATAATAGGGTAAAGTCATGAACATTTGGTTAGATATGGTCTTGAATGAATGACTATATTTCATGAAACATGGCATAAAATGATAACATGATTTTTTTACAAGAAATCATAAAAGGGATGTTTGGGAGAGAAAGGGTAAGTTCTAGTGCCATAATAATATTAAGTACCTTTCTTTACAAAAAAACATGTCTAAAGGGAAAAGTGACGATTTTGAAACGAATAAGAAACCCTAATAGTTGGATAAATGAATTAGACCATATAATGAGGAAGTAAAAGGGTAAAAGGGTGGGGTAATGTGGACATTATACGAACTATTAAAACACATTGAATCAGACTCGAATGACACCAGGATAAAGCAAGAAGGGACCGACACCTTTGGGTGAAAGACCCTAAAACACTGGACAAAGTATGTGGTGGCGTCGCCGACGGTGTAGAGCCTGCTAAAGCACGTGGTTAATAGTAAATCCGATAATTGCGACAAAGGGGTAAGGAGTAATTGTATCCATAATTTAGGTATTAAAACCTAATGAAATTGTGACTAGTGAGATTAAGGGGGTATACCTTGTTCTTAAATAGGTATTAATACCAACTAAGTGTGGATGTGAGCTCACATCTCAAGTGCATTGCATGTAGTTGCATTAATGCTAGTTAAACTGTCATTATTGATTTATCCCTAAAAGACTCATAAGATATATGTGTAGAATTATCATGAAAACATATAGCGTAATATTACCCACTCTATTAAGTGTCGCTTACCCCTACCTTCTATGTTAAAAACCCCCACCCCCACCCAGGTATATCCAATAGGAAAGCTGGTCAGGACTCGAGTAATGCCCTAGAGGGCTACCGTCGTTAGTAAAATTCTCTGTACTTTCTTTTGAAACAACTGTCTCCTCGTACCCTGCACAATTTACATTTAAACTTTTATTCATGGCATAATGTGTAATAATTCTGGATGGTGATTTGTTTCCAGTCTAAATGGTATGATAACTTGACTTTCATAAACAATGTTGCAATATATATATATATATATATATATATATATATATATATATAGAGAGAGAGAGAGAGAGAGATAGGCTCTCCAAAATACATCATTAAACATACCTATTATTTTAAAATAGTAAAAAAAATAATTTTGAGTTAATATTTTTTACATGGGTTCATGATATTTCAATGTGACCCTGTAAAAATATTCAGATCAAAATAATATGTTTTGATATTTGTAAAAAATAGGTAAAAAAATTAACAGTTTTAAAGGGTAAATATTGGCAATTTATTGACCTATTTTTAAAAAATAACAAAAACCATTATTTTCAATTGATTATTTTTATAGGGGCACATTGAAATATCATTAACCCATATAAAAAAAATCATCTCAAAATTATTTTTTTTACTATTTTAAAAAAAGGGCATGTTGCTAGGAGTTATATTGGAGAGCCCGACTCTCTCTCTCTCTCTATCTATCTATCTATCTATCTATCTATCTATCTATCTATCTATCTATCTATCTATCTATATATATATATATATAAAGTGATCATTTTTTTAACACTATAAAGTGAGACTTTACATTTTGCTAAATTAAAGTCATACTGAGGATTTTCTTATTTAAAAATTTATTAAACATTCCCCCCTCCCCATTTAACTCCTTGACTCGATGCGGGTTGATCCAACGACGATCCAAAATATGGATTGGGACGTTACAAATGGTATCATAGCAATAGGATCCTCAGGTGCGATAGAGTGTTTGCGTGTCCTTAGCACGTTTTTCCACCTTTTACGTTTGCATTGTAGGACATTAACTTCGATTTATCAATTTATTCCCATACTGCTTATCATGCGTATTATTATGTGATGAACTGTTCAGTATTGTGTAGAAGCCACCACGTCATGATATCGCCAGTGGTCCCGGCTCAAGTGAGCTCCAAAGCGTGGACCAAGTCGTGCGCCAATGGGCCGATTCACTCACACAATAGCAGATGATGAATTGTAGTGGCACAGTTTAAAGCACCACAACCGCCTCTATTCTAAAGGAATTCAAGAGGTTGCACCCACCCACCTTTAATGGGGCAATGGGCCCCGACGTAGCCGAGGCATGGTTAGATGAGATTTCACGAATTCTGGAAGTTCTTGACGTGCCGGCTGGGCATAAAGACGAGATTGCTACATTCCAACTCATGAAAAAAGCCTAGAGTTGGTGGGGCGCCCACTCCTCTAGTGCGACCAAGGTTATTGACTCAGACGGTTTTATCACTGCCTTCCTTGATTGCTACTTTCCACAGGCATATAACTATGCCAAGAAAGATGAATTCAGGGAAAAACATCCGTTACTGAGTATTTGGTGAAGTTGTAGAGTTTGTGTAATTTTTTTAAGACTGTTCGTAGTGATGAGACAGAAAAGACGAGGTTGTTTGTCAAGGGCCTCAATCTGGGTGGATCTACTTCAACCTTCTATCTTCATTGGGCTTCCGGTAGGGGGAAGTATTGTCCACTATAGGGTGTGCCGACAGTGTATAATAATGGCTGGAGATTTTGTCCTAAAGTATGACTTGATCCTTATGGACATAGATGGGTTCGAGGTAATCCTAAGTATGGACTGTTTGACATGTTTTAAAGCCACAATCGAGTTCCATCGGCACAGTGTCGTAATGTCACTTCCGGATGGGTCTCGTCATCATTTCGATAGTGAGTAGGGCACCAACTACCCCAGTAAGTTCACTATCGTTAGTGAGCAAAAAAATTAGTTTGGTTGGCTGAGTAGTATGGTGGCCCAAAAGGGGCCAGAGGGAATGATCCTTGATTATTCGATGGTTCGAAAATTTCCTGACATATTTCCAGACGATCTTCCCGAGTTTTCGCCTTGTCGAGAGGTGGACTTTGCGAAAGAAGTGCATCAAGGAGTGTCACCAATATCAATCCCACCTCATAGAATGGAACCAACTGAATTGCAGGAATTACAGATCCAATTGGAGGAACTAACCCAAACAGGGATTTATAAGTCTTAGTGTTTCCTCGTGGGGACCCCGATCTTATTCGCAAAGAAAAAGGATAACTCGTTGTGACTCTCGATTACGGACAGCTAAATAGGGTGACCATGAAAAATAAGTACCCCATTCCCCGTATTGATGACCTGTTCGATCTGTTACGTGGGGCGGGTCGGTTCTCTAATATCGACCTTCGGTCTGGGTATTATCAACTATGATTCAAAGAGGAGGATATTCCTAAGACTTCATTCCGTACACGGTATGGACACTATGAGTTTCTGGTGATGCCTTTTGGGCTAACAAATGCCCCAACAACATTCATGGACCTAATGAACTGAATCTATCAGCCCTATCTAGATCGGTTCGTTGTGGTCTTCATGAATGACATCTTAGTGTGCTCAACGTCGGACGTGGATCACGAAGAACATATCCGAGCAACCCTACAGGTGCTTCGGGAAAACTAGCTGTATGCAAAATTTAGTAAGTTTGAATTTTGGATGGATGATGTCAAGTTCCTTAGTCACGTGGTTTCTGGTGAGGGCATCTCTATAGATCCATCTAATATGGAGGTAGTGTAAATTAGGACCAGTCGAAGACTGTTGCCGAGGTGCGTAGATTTTGTGGGATGGCTGGGTATTACCGTAGATTCGTACAGTACTTCTCAAGGGTGGAAATACCCTTCACCACACTCACTAGGAATGATGTACTTTTCAAATGGTCCTATGATTGCGAGTCGGACATTCAGGAATTAAAGGTCAGACTAACCTCCGCACCCGTTCTCATCTTTCTAGAATGGGGCAAGGGATACACAGTATACTGTGATGCTTCTAGCTCGGGACTCGGGGTCATGTTGATGCAGGAGGGCCAAGTGGTAGCTTACGCATCCCGCCAGCTGAAGGTGCATGAGAGGAACTGCCCCACCCATGATTTGGAACGGGTCGCCGTAGTGTTTGCACAAAAGAGTTGGAGCTACTATCTGTATGGGGAATGATTCGAAGTATTCTTTAATCACAAGAGCCTTAAGTATATATTTAATCAGTAGGATTTGATCCTCCGACAAAGACGGTGGATGGAGTTATTGGAAGACTATGACTTCTCACTAGAGTACCACCCAGAGAAGGCCAATGTGGTGGCCGTTGCTCTCAATCGAAAATCTAGTCTCACGCTCGCTGCAATGAAATGCCACCGAGTAAAAATGTTTAGGGAACTATAGAATTTTGACTTGCACATGAAAAGGGGCAATGATAGATCATATCTTTGGGGTGGGGTGGCCCGACCCCTCATCCAGCAACGAGTATTGGAATCACAGTCACATGATCCTAAATTCGCCAAGTACCGTGACCATATTTGGAATGGAGAAGTGTTCAACACCCTCACCGTGGACAAAGACAGTGGAGTGCGACACAAAGGGAAACTGATCGTCACGATCATTAAGGAGTTACAGGATGAGGTGATAGTAGAATCCCATCAGTCACGATTGATCATACACCCTGGCGCCACCAAAATGTACAAGAACCTATGTAGGGATTTCTAGTGGTACGACATGAAGAGAGATGTAGCGACATATGTGGCCAAGTGATATACCTAACAACAAGTAAAATCTGAGCACAAGAAATCGACAGGGCTACTGCAGCCACTACTTGTGGCTGAGTGTAAATGAGAGCACATAACCATGGATTTCGGTAGAGCATAACCACGATTGGAGCGAGGCCACGACTGTCACACCCCGCGTAATTTAGGCGTCGACCGCCACTAAAACTTTGCCAAGCGTGAACTAAATAAAATATCATTCTTAGCATGAGACAGATATGAGACATAAATAAATCACTCAAATAATAAATGATAATCAATTCCAAAAGACAAACCATCCAACTAAGCGATAAAAGATCCATCTCCATGCTAAACTCAAAGTAAACTCAATCTCTAATAATATGAAACTGAATAATCTCCAACTGAATCCAGTGAAATAACTGAATAAAACCCATAACAACTTGGGAACAAAATGGCCCAATCAAAACCATAAACCATCTCAAAGTAAATACGAAGGAATGAAAAACTAAACTAAATAAACACGCATAAGGTAGAGCAACTCCAACTGCACCTCCAAGAAAATCTTCAAATAACTCTATGCAGCTTCTCTAAAACCTATTTCCTGAAAAGTTAGTCAACGCACGAGGTCAGAGCCCCGAGCATGATTACACACTACTCCCCTCAAATAGGATCCTTGAATCTAGACAGTAGTATTATACGAGATAAAAATCACAATAGAATATTTTAATTAAATGAGATAATTAAACGTGATAAATATAAATCACTAACTACCCTCAGAAATTCCCATTCCAAAAAGCACACCAATATAATTTTAAATCCCCAAGTCCCACGATGTTAATTTAATTAAATTAACCCAATTAATCATTTTCCTCGATTTTTATCTCAATTATAGCGGTCCTCCCGCCACGGGTGGTAATCCAGCAAAGTTTTACACTCCCCCTTATCAAATGGCCTCCGATCCATTTAAACTGTCGACCCTACCCCATGACAAGATTCCACACACGACACGACATAAATCACCCGCTAACACGTTTAAACTATCGGTCCCTGACACATTGTGTCGCCAAATATTTTAATACCCGATTTTATCTTGGGCATTAATTCTCATCTTCTGAATTTCACATTTAAATATATTACCCCACCCTTTTAATCGATGTGAGATTCCTTAAAATACCCCTTAGTCCCATACATAAGGGTCCTCAAGTACACATAGGTCCTATCCTACATATAGGATGAATCACCAATGTAAAACACGTCCTAGTCTTATGTCTAGGTTAACAAAAAGGCGATATGACGTAAAAATCTGCCCACACCGAAATATAAAATCCCCACGAATTTACATTAAATAGTCCCGTACCTAGCAAGCATAAATTATAACCAAGGCCTACCCACTAGTCCCATACCTAGTAAGCATCCTATAATCAAGGTGAGTAATAGACTACCCAAAATCCTCTCGTCCCCGCGATGACAAAAGTTAATAAAATAATTCACACAATATCACAAATCATAATCACAACATGACACTTTAATCACAAATGTCTCAATTCAATTAAATTCCATTAATAATATAATCGTCGTTTTCAACATAATTATTTTCGTTCAAAAATGTTAATTTAATTACCGTGCGACAGTATTCAATACGTCATAATCGTTCTCTTTTATAAATCCTTTAATTTTTTTATAAGTGTGAGCGCGTCCCAATAACTATATAAATAATTCCACAAAAATTCTATAAGAGAACCTACACCCAAAACCATGAAAACCCAAAAATTTAACCTAGGCATCCAAGGCTTTCAAAGATTAAATCATATTTAAAATTTTCAGAAAAATAGTCCCAAAATTTAAGTGTCCAGTGTCTCTAATTAAGTTTCTAATTGATTTTAATAAAAAACAAATGATTAAGGGTTCTGGTGACATTTAAAGCACATAATACTAAAGGAAAGGAATAGAGTATTCATGCTTGAGATTTCCGAATAAAAAATCTCGTTAGATGGTTGGATCCTTCTCAAAAAATTAGTAAAAGAGCGTTCTTAAGTAATCTAAAGTAAACCCCCAATTAAGCCTTCAAATCTTATGAAAAAACTTTGATTATGTTGGAGCTTAATGTTTGGGGTTGAGAGGAAAATATTTTGGAAGAGCTCCCTGGTGAAAAACTTGTGAAAAAAGTGATTATGAGAAGTCCCCCTACGGATTAGAAGCATTAAATAACAATTAAGAGTCCTAATCCCACTCAAACTCTTAAATAAAGGCCGAACTGACGCTAAACTGGGCTTAGTCGATCTATCGACTAAAAGGGTCGATCGATTGACCAAGAAGGAAATTAGAAATCTAACCGCAATTTGTTATAAAAAGGGACTAAACTTAAAACTCTCATAAAAACGTCATTTTAAATCTGATTTCGATTCCATTTGAAGTTCTACTTTCCAAATAACAAAACTAACATAATTAATTAATAAAAATACAAACATCTAAAATTTATTTTTCTCAAAAATTTTCATTTAATGAAATAAATCAATTATAAAAACATGGGGTGTTACAATGACGCAGTATGGGTTGTAGTAGATCGAATCACCAAGTCGGACCACTTCTTACCAATCAAAGTCACCGACAGTGTGACTAAGTTGGCCAAATTATATATTCGAGAGATAGTCAGGCTACATGGTGTTTCACTATCAATCGTATCAGACAAGGATGCTCAGTTTCTTTCTCGGTTCTGGAAAACGTTTTAGCAGGATCTAGGTACGGAACTAAACATGAGTACGTCATTTGATCCCAAGACATACGAGCAGTCAGAACATATAATGCAAATCTTGGAGGACATGCTGAGAGCATGTGCACTCGACTTCCAGGGTAGTTGGGCAGAAAACTTGCACCTAGCAGAGTTCGCCTACAACAACAGCTATCAAGCAAGTATTGAGATGGCTCCCTTTGAGGCCCTTTATAGGAGGCCATGTCGTTCGCCAGTTTTTTGGGCAAAAGTGGCAGAGAAACACCTTACCAATACAGATTTGATCCAAAAGATGACAGATAAGGTATGAATAATTCATCGGATGCTAGTAGCAGCTCAGAGCCAAGAAAAGAATTACGTAGATAATCATCAGATGCACTTAGAATTCTGGGTCGGGGATCACATGATGTTAAAGGTGAGTGCCAGAATGGGAAGCAAACGGTTCGGAGAAAAGAGGAAATTGGCCCCACGTTACATCGGCCCCTTTGATATGCTCGAGCGGATTGGGGACATGTTGTATCACCTAGCTCTTCCCCCACAACTCTCCCAGGTACAGGACGTGTTCCACGTGTCCCTCTTGAAAAATTACGTCCACGACCTATGCCATATGATCGATTGGAATCTCATCGAATTGGCCGAGGACGTCACGTTTCCCCAGGCTGATATCCATTTTGGACAACGAAGAGAGAGTCCTTCTTAACAAGGTAATTTTGTTAGTGAATATTCTTTGGTAATTTTAAGGTGTCGAGGGTGAAACTTAGAAACGGGAGTCTGAGATGCAAGAGAAGTACCCGAAACTCTTCTTTTAGCCACTTATCTTAATTTCAAGGACAAAATCTCCAAAGGAGGGTACTTTGTAATACCGTGACTCAATATTGTATTCACCTCCCTATTTTGCATTCCCTGTCATGAAAATTAGTAATAAAGACAAAGGATTGTGATGTAAGAACTGTTAACCTTCTATAAAATTAATGCTTCTTCCTCATTTTAATTTGAGCTATTAAACTATCAATTTAATTACTACCCCTTCCCCTTACAACTTAAGAAAGAGAAAAGAATTTATGGAGAGGGCATAAGTGTTATGTGTGTGTGTGCTGAAGAAACCGTTGAGAGGATAGGAAAGGACGTTTGCCAGCTCAGCCTTTCTCAAGCGTTGCTCAAATGAAGTTCAAGGTGCTCTAACGATGATTGTCGTCTCTTAAAGGACGAGCAGAGTCGTTAGAACGACGTGAGTAACCAGCCAATCAGAACGCTACTCAAGCGTTCAACGTCCAACCTTAAACATTGTCAGCTCTTGGAGCCTGACAAAGACGTTGGATTTATTAATTTGGACAGTATGGGCTTATTAGAAGAAGGAAGCGTGAAGTGTTAGGATAGCAGGTCTGCCATTTTGGCTGTCACGCCCAAGACCGTTGATTAGGGTTAACGTGTCAACCTTTGGGGTATGATAATAGGGGATGAAACACACATGCGTTCTATATGTGAGTTAAACGGATTTCTTTGTGGTATAAGAAAGGAGTCTGAGGAAGTGGAAATCACATAAAAAAACTTTTCCACCTCTCTCTCTCTCTCTCTCTCTCTCTCTCTCTCTCCCTCTCTCAAGAAATACTATACGCCATTTTCTCCCTCCATTAGGATTTATCCCACATTACCTTGAAACCCAGTATACAACAGTAGCTAACAACATAAAACCATCCCCTAAATATTTAGTATATCGACCAATAACATTATCATCTTTGAGAAGATAACAGTGAGCAAAGGTGGAATTTGAGGAAGCTGGGTTTTGTACAGCTTGGAGTCTTGAGGTCTAGGGATTTGGAATCTTTCGATTGCTCTTCTATCCTTCTTCTCCTCTTCAAAAATTAGAGGTAGGGTCTCCTTCCAAACCTTCAATGTTTCTAGCTACAAGCTAAGTAGAATATGGTAGGTAATATTTTTATGCAAGGGATTTTTTTTTTACATATTTATAAATTGCTTATCTTGCAAAATAAAAGGGAAAATATTCTTTAAACCCTAATGGACCTTTTATGTATACAAAGCAACACTCTATACCTTGATAAATAAACGGAACCATATGAAACTATGTAGCTCTTGTTGTGTAGAATAAATCGTGTCTGGGATACTTCTAGGTTGAAATCTTCTCTTTTACACATGTAGAATCATGTAGTGAGGTAAATGAGGATCAATTAGAATTGTCTAAGCATGATAAAATGGGTTTTATGATGAAAGGAATAAATGTAGAAAACCATCCCTAAAATGAGATGAACATTAACACAATGAACGAATATAATATTTGGTTCACTTGAGATAATAGGGTAAAGTCATGAATATTTGGTTAGAGATGATCTTCAATGAATGACTATATTTCATGAAACATGACATAAAATGATAACATGATTTTTTAACAAGAAATCATAAAAGGGATGTTTGGGAGAGAAAGGGTAAGTTCTAGTGCCATAATGATATTAAGTACCTTTCTTTAAAAAAATATATTTAAAGGGAAAAGTGACGATTTTGAAATGTATAAGAAACTCTGATAGTTGGACAATTGAATTAAACCTTATAATGAGGAAGTAAAATGGTAAAAGGGTGGGGTAATGTGGACATTATACGAAATGTTAAAACACATTGAATCAGACTCAAATGACACCGGGATAAAGAAAGAAGGGCCCAACTCCCTTAGGTGAAAATCCCTAAAACACTGGACAAAGTATATGGTGGCGTCGCCAGCAGTGTAGAACCCGCTAAAGCACGTGGTTAATAGTAAATCCACTAAAGCACGTGACGATAATCTCATCTACTCAACAAGTTATAAGGATCATGAGAATCACTTCATATTTCCCTCCAAGTGTTGAGAGAGTATAATTTGTATGCTAAATAATCCTAATGTTACTTATATATGAAAGAGGTTAAGTTTTTAGGCCATGATATTTCAAGACAGGTTGTTTTCGTAGATCCTTTAAAATTTCATGTAATGTTGAATTTGGATCGACTTGGTAATGTTATTGATGTTCGCGGTTTCCTTGGTTTGGTGGGGGTATTATCATCATCTCAATCATATTTTCTCTCACATTTACTCTCCTCTAACATGTATTACCCAAAAGGTAGTCCAATTTATTTAGGACTGAGAGTGTTAAAATTCCTCTGTGAAGTGGAAACCTCATCTTACGTCTGACCCTATTCATATCCTACCTATCTTGAGAAGGGATATACGATCTTTTTTATGCATCTCGTCTTGGTATCGATTGTGTCCTTATGCATCTCGAGAAGGTATTTTCTTATGCCTTGAATCAGTTGAAGCCGTATGATAATAATTATCATGCACATGATTTAGAACTTGATTTGGTTATCTTCACATTGAATACCTGTTGTCATTATATATGGAGAACATTTTGAAGTTTATTTGGATCATAAGAGCCTTAAGTACATTTGCATGCAAATAGGTTTTGAATCTTCTTTATTGCCATTGGGTTGATAACCTCAAGGATTATGATTTTGAGGCGTTATATCATCAATGTAAGGCTAATGTGGTAGCCAATACTCTCAGTAGGAAATCATAAGAGTACGTTGCAACTTTATATTTCCATGAATGGATGTTACATCACGAGATTTAGCAATATGATCTTATGGTGAAGAGACAAGAGGATAAAAATTATCTTTTCAATATAGTGGATATGGTAACAATTTATTATGAAATTTTTTCGTTATAGTTAAAGGATGAACATGTCAATGGTTATCTCAATGTCTTGCTTTGGTAATAGAGGAAGGTGACTTTTATCTAGGGATTGATGGAGTAGTTCATTGTAATGGGAGATTAATGATCCCTAATTCCCCAAATTTACCGATTTTTTTTAAGTAAAATCTCATCATTCACGCTTTTTGATCCATCCTGGTAGTACCAAGATGTACAGGGATCTTCAATATAATTTTTGGTGGATAATAATGAAATATCACGTAGTTCAGTAAGTATCATAGTGTAAGACTTGTCAACAAGTGTAATATGAACATCGTCAACCTTCAGGACTAATTCAGTCATTGCCTATTCCCAAATGAAAATAAGAAAATATCAATATGGAATTCATCACGGGTTTACCTCGAGCATCGTTAGGACACAATACTATTTGGGTTATGTTGATAAACTTACGAAATTTACTAATTTCCTTTATATTCGCACCGACGGACCTATGAAGCGTTTGGTTCAACTCTACATCAAGGAAGTCATATGATTACATGTCATTCCTATTATCATCAATTACGATTGTGACATACATTTTAACTGTTGATTTTTTAGAAGCCTTAACAAGGCTATGGGAACATCTCTAAACATGAGTACTTCATTCCATTCATATACCGATGATGAATCTTATTATTTAAGTTTTTGAAGATTTACCTAGGACTTGTACGAGCAATTTTCAGGGTAGTTGAGTTGAGCATTTTCCATTGGTGGAGGTCTTTTACAACAACCGTTATCACTCAATCATTAATATGGAACCTTTTAAATCACTGTATGGAAGGCCGTGTAGATCCTCCATATGTTAGTCTAAAGTTAGAGAAGCTTCTTTGCTTAGAACATTATTATCACAACAAGTAAAGAAGAATGTCAAACTCATTAAATATAGGTTGAAAGCATCTTAACATCATTAGAAAAGTTATGATGATAAATGCAGACGTCCTTTAAAGTTTCGAGAAGGCGATCATGTTTTGTTAACAGCAAAGCCTCACTTTAGTATCATAAGATTTAATAAGAAAGGAAAGTTTGCTCCTCGTTGAGGGTAGGGGGAGTCCGGTTATATGATCAAGACTTATATTTGTTAAATTTACACCGTAAATAAACACAATTTTGAACACACAATTAATCAAACATAACACGGGGACAAAATACGGCCATGCCAATTTAAATTATGCCGCATTTCCAATTTTAAGTTCTTGTCTAATTAATCCCACGTGCACATGTGTAATATCTCTTAGTCAATTTCCAAGGGTACTTAAAGCATCAAATTTAAAGAAATAAATGTGGTTAAACCGATTTTAGCATTTTAGACCTATGCATGCATCTATGTGAGGAAAATTTCAAACATAAAAAACACAAAACCACAAAGATGCGATGTACGAGGAAAACCCCAAAACGGGAACAAACCTTGGATGACCAGGCCTATAATAAATTCACTACGAATATAATTTTACAAGGACGACTCAAAAGTCTTACAGTCTCGACACAACAAGTTCCGTTGATGACGTCTCCAATACCTTTGTCTGTAGCGTGTGTAGTTATGACACACTTACACAACATGTTCCGTGGCTCGATATCCACTAATATCCAAAGCTTAATCTCTAACTCGTGCAAAAATCCATCACACACACAAAGGTTATGTATGAAGGTTGTAGACGATGTGGGTGTTTTGTCTTGAAAAAAGATACAAGTTGATCATGTAAATGTTGGAGATAAAAATGAAAAAGTTTTTGGTTTTATAAAAATAAATGGAGTGGAGTCCCTATGATTTTTCCCGAGCTCATGTTCTTTTATAAGTTAAGAGGAGTGGGTTAGTTGATAACATGGGAAAAAAAACTTTTAATTTTGGCACCATTTTCGGTAATTGACCTGGTCATTCGAATGAATGGGTCTCTCATTCGAACAAGGATGTTTGAACGAGGTTCTAACGATTTTTCAGCACCAACATTTATTAAAGGATGTCGTTAGAAGTATCGTTTGAACGAGGGAAATCTCGTTTGAGCATGATGCCTACCGAAATCTCCGTCTGAGGCAAAATGTCTAAGTTATGAAAATAATTTTGAAAATTTAGTTAAAGCCTTTAAAAATATTTATAAAAGTTTCTCCAATATATTTTTAAAACATAGGGCATATACCTTTTAGTAATAAATCATCAGAATGCTGATATGAGCTTTGATGTTGCTTGGATTCTTGGATTTTTGGATTTTCATATTTCTTTCGTGTAGAGCATGATATGACACCTTACAAACTGACATGTTTTGTCCTAACGAAAATAGCCAGTACTACAAATGACTCGGTGTGGAAATTTGACCTTACAAATCTCCCCCTTTGGCTATTCTGGAACAAAATATAAAAAATAAAAAGACTCTGAATTTTCTATGCCAGGACGCCAAGCCGATCCTATAATGCCCATCCTAAAAATACCCAAAAAGAAAATGGACACAACTCGACTATCTGACAACCTTGTTGAATTAAGTTCATTGTAGGCTTGAGTCTTCAGAAAATTATAAATGTGCCTACACACATGAAACAACAAACACATAAAACACATATGGAGAAGATAATATATAAATCGCAATAAGTTTAGTTGTCCCCTAAATATGTGATGTTCTCCCCCTTTTTATCCGAAAATTACAAAGGGTAAGAACAAAACCTGCAAAGTTAGTGAATAATTCTTGAAGCGTAATAAGAATAGATTTTAAGAAACATCAAGAATAATAACACAACCAATTATAGCACCATGTAAACATTAAAATCATCCACAAGACATAACATGAATGGAAATAACCATCAGATGAATTAAAATAAAAAAAAATTATTCAAAGTTTCATAAACAAATATCCAAATTTAAATGGGAAAAAAGATATTCAGTACAAGGGAGGATAATGAAATATAACAAAGAAGCTCTTTCTCACAAGTTCAAAAGAAACAGAATCATAAAAATAGCAATCATTGAGCTGGATCATCTGGGGCGTCATCAAATGTATTGCCAAAGGAATAAGGACCACCACCAAAAGGACTTGCATCACATTGCATCTTAGAAAGGAATGAGACAAGCGCAAATAATCTAATTTAGAATCCTAAACTTAGGTCTGAGGTATTTATGATATAAAGTTATATATCCTGGTTCATATTTCTAAAAAAGGTCTTCTAAAATTTGGCTAAGAGGAGGTCAACGTGCATCGGGCTAGGGAAAGGTAGGGTTGACAACACGGGGTAAACCAACAAGCCTAGAAATTGATTCAACGGTGATTAAAACATCCCTACCATGGACCCAAGACACGAGACCGCGCTCACTCATAATCATACTAAAGAAAAACTCTCTAATGAGATCATTGTAGATGGGGTCATGAAGGTTAAAAATTAGGTCCCATACGAGAGTATCAAGCCAAGTGAATACCATAGTGTGTGACAGAAAAGCTAAGTCAATAAATTTTTCCCTAACGATAGAACGAGTTGGGAAACCAAGAGTGTGGTATTGGGTGTAACTAGCCCGAGTTACCCAAAGGAGTTAGATATTAGGAATAGGTTGTTCATCATGCGGGGAGTGCTTCCCGTGGGATTAGAAAATGTGATGGTTACGATGACCACGAGGCATAAAATATTTTACACCCTATTTGAGTATGGCCAACCAAACCGTCAACAACAAAAAAATAGGAAAAGTTTGAGCTCCATAAGAATATTAGAAATATTAGTAAAATGAGACATAATTAAAATATAATGAATTTTCATGAATTTTTGACAAAAAATTAAATAAGTGTTAAAAAATAATGTCAAAAAAATCTTAGGAAGAATCATTAAACTTCGGGTAAAACTTATATATATATATATTGTGGTGACAATAAATCTCAACACAAATTATAAGCAAATGCGATCACCAGAAAAAATAAAGAACATGAGTTAGAATAGCTACAATCACACACGAAACAAGATATACGTGGTTCAGCAAATTGCCTATGTTCACGGTGGTGCTCTCTGTTTGTATTCCTCTTTTCTCCAGGGGAGTGTTTTCAAATTACATACCCTTTGCCCTGGGTCAGGGGTACAATATATACATGTGAACTTCGGAGAATGGGTATGTTGGGCACCTCCACATTGGCCCACAATCCTTAGAATATCTCCTGAGAGATTTTAGGGGTTGAATGGGTCGTTGTTAATTTAGTCATTTGTGAGACTTTAGATTTTGGGATGGACTCCCCCTATTCTTGATAGGGCTTAGTCAAGCAACATCTCTGGGCCAAGACAAATGGACGAGGTACCCACAAATGCCCCTAAAAAATTTTGGGTCACAATTTGGGCTTAATAATTTTAAATAATAATTTTGATGGCATTTTTGTGAATTGCAAGATGCCTTAGGGAGTGAAACGCCTTTCCCTAGTAGATTTAGGCGGCAGATTCACTCTGTTCTCCGTGCGTCATCATTGAGAAGGTTTAAATTTGTTTGAAGAGGCCATTTCTGAGGTCGCTTAAAAAATCTTCGCACTCTCAAGATTTCTCCAGCTTCTCGTTGCGTTCTCTCACTTCCAGGTCTCTTCTTTTGTCTTCGAGCTCTTTGTTGTCTTTCCATCTTCCTTGCTTGTGTCCTTTCATCGTCTCAAGCTAGTTTTTACTTCATAAGTCTTCCAAACTTCTTATCCTTTATTTTTTGTTGAAATTTCTTCTTTACCTCAGCTAGGGTTTTTTTCTTCTGATGGAAAGAATAGGTAATAGGTTAATAGTTGAGTTTAGGGAGTTTTACAACATTCCTAACTAGGTGGACATTGAATGTGCCCCTGTCCCTCACAATGTTCGAGACATTGAGGTTGGGCATTGGATTCATGTTCTTCTGTTGTCCCAGGGGGGTCTGACATTTCCCCCAAATCACTTGTTTTTGCATTTTTTTTTGTTATTTCTATATAGTTCTTGCCCAATGTTCTCCAAACGTTTGGAAAATTGTGAATGGTGTACATCAGATCAATCAGCTCTATGGCACCAATTTAGGTCTTGCTGAAATTTGTTATTGCTATACCTTTTCTCGAATAAGTTCTGGTCTCCTATATCTGAAAGCTAGGAGTCCTGAGAGGGTGCTGGTAGTGAATCTACCTGATTCCCACAAGGACTATTGGCAAGAACGGTTTATTGCCAGGAACTCACAGTTCCCTCCTCAAACTAAGGGAGTGAGGTACAGGGGACCTACGATTTCCTTTTACGGGGAGGAGTACATAGGTAGACATAACTCTTTTTCTGCCCATTGATTTTCTATTAGTGTACTGTATTCCTTATGTTTCCTTTTTCAGCGAAGATAAAGAACTTGGAACCTGCACTCCACGAAATTTGAGCTGCTGAGCTAATCAAAGCTTGGAAGATCAGGAAATAGTTGGCTGACGACGAGCATCCGCGATTAGCTGCATTCCTTTTAGAGTACAAGAACATTGGATCCAGCTTCATCGCCTGACCCGTTGATAGTATTCCTCACCTTGATATCATAGAAGAAATTACATCTGAACCAATCCAGTTGGACGAAGAGGATCAGCGCAGCTCTGGTGAGGACAATGTGGGGGCTGGAAGAGGTGGAGTTGAAGGTGATTCTAGCAAAGAGAGTTCAAGTGGTGAAGGATCCTCCAGTTCAGAGGAGGGTTCAGAAGGTTCAGAGAGTTCATAGGGTTCAGATAGCTCCAGCAAAGAGACTATGGCCCCTCCTAGAAAAAATTTGATCCAGGATGATGATGAGGACAATGTGGCACTTGATCACAGGCTGGAGAAGCAGAAGTCTGGGAGTGGGGATACTGCCACTGGTTCCTAGACTATAGCTCATGAGCAGGAGAGGAAGAAGAAAAAAGAGGTGTTGGTGAGAGAGAGATAGGGGAAGAAAGAGGAAGATAGGAAGAAGAATGAGAGAAAGGAAAAACAGAGGAGAGAAGTAGTGAGGACCAAGATGAGGCAGTCTCTGGTGCCCGTGTCTGCCCTAGCTGATGGGTATTCTGTTGCTCTTTCCCCTCAGCTGGCTCCGGTGGTGCTCGAGAGAGAAGTCTTGCCAGTTGATCGCCAGAGGTCGTCAAGTATAGGGACCGACTAGTTAGCCCTAAAGTCAAGTCAGGGGCTAGACTTGGGAAGTTTATTCTTACTTCTCTACTCTTGCAACTATTTTCAATACCTTCTTCGCTAAATGTTTTCTTTCTCTCTGCAGTTGTATTTGGTTTCACTGTCCTCTATCGTAGCCATGAGAAGCTGGTGAGGAAAAATGTTGAGTTAGAGGCGAGCCTAGAGGCTACCAATGCTGATCATAAGTCTTCCGATCTTACCTTGGCAAAGGATAACAAAGAAAAATAGGTAATGTCCATGGAGCTGGGGGAGCTGAGGCAGTCTTACGACTTGGTCTGTACGAGCAAGCTAGCGGTGGTTAAGGAGAATAAAAGGCTCTCCAAGAAGATGAAGAGGATGGAATTTGATGTCACCACCCTCATGGAGAGCTCTTATAATGTTGGGTGGCTCGTGGCATATGAGTATACTGAGGCTCAGATAGGCTACATCATACAGGGCTTTGCTCGCTGACGAGGTGGTTATTGATTCTCCCCTGTTTGACGACCACGGCCCTGGCCCTAAGCCCATTGTATATGGTGTGCCTCCTCCTGATGCCAATGAAGGTGTCTCAGTCATTCCATCTACTGCTACTGATGTTCCCCTTGATTAAGGAATGGCGGTTGTTCCAACTGAGGGAGATGAACATGAGGCTGCTACGGATAAGGGGAAGCAACCAGCGTCCTCAGAGCAGACTGAGGTTGCCTGTTAGTCTTCTTAGGGGATTTTATATTTCTTATATTTCTGTCTTTATCTATTTCTTACGCTGATGTACGTGGACTATTTTTTATTTAATGAAATGAAGCTCTGTTTCCTTCTGTGTACTAATTTATTTGTTCTCAACGCTTGTATGGTTTGCAGCTTATCGATATTGAGGAATATATTCCTACTACCTCTCAATTAGGAAAAATTTTTGGTCCCGATGTGACCAGCCGAGTTCATCGTGCCTTTGTAAAAATCAGCAAGTCTCTTATATCGAGGAATCGGGACTATAAAGACCAGTCAGAGCTCGTTACCAAGCTAAAAGATAGGCTTGAGGAGATGGAGGAGGTCGATGCTTCCATTCAAGAAGAAATGGATAATCTGAAGGCTAAGCTTTTGGATGCTTCTGATGTCAATAAAGTGGGAGAGATCCTCCAATAGGAGAATGATGATCTAAGGAGGGAAGTCTTGTGACTTAGGGAGAATGTGCCGAGCATTACCCCTAAAGTTTTACGTGGTTTCTCTTACTCGACTGGGGCAGAGAGCTGGTACTAATGATAGGGGTTCAACTAAGGAGATTACCAAACTGCGAGGTGACATTCGCAAGGCGTATGTGATAGCCACTGGTCTTCAAAGAGATGTCACCTTATTGAGGCACCTGTTCAAGAAAGGTCCTCAGTAGGTGTGGGCTAATGGCTACAACGAGGGTTGGACTGATGCTCCAATAAAGCTGAATGAGGTTGAGGAGTTAGCTTTCATAAGGGAGTGGTTGAGTGCCCTTAGGGAGTTGCAAGTACCTAGGAACTCTGTTCTCTGGTATCGGCATGATATCCCTCCATCAACTTTGATGCCGAACCCATTTAGAAGGGATGATCGATGGGTTCCTATCGATGCGATCCCAAGACAGCTCATGGAACCAAATTCAGATGAGGTAGATAAGGAATTAGCTCCTCACCCAGATGATGGCCGAAGAGCACGGGTGGCTGACTACCTTGCTCAACGACCTAGTTCTCATTAGCATTTGAATTACTCAGCATATATAACTCTTCGTATATGTAATGATATAATGAAATAGTTATGTTTTGGGAGATTTGCCGACTAAACATGTGTTGTGTTATTTTTTACTTCATTAATCTCTTTTTCAGTTATCTTAGGCTCTTTCAGTCGACTAGATTTGATTTAGGCAGAGTTAGTTGTTGAGTGAGTATACCCCCAGTCCAGTATGCTTTTAGTGCACCATTATGCCTTACTTTACCTTTTAGGTTGTGTCATCACACTTCCTTAAGCCTAAGTGAGGCAATAGCGAGGATACACCTGGCATTGGATTCTATCCGAGCAGGATTTCTGAGCCAAACAATATTGGTGACCAACCTAGGTTGGCCATGCTGCCTAAGGGTCCCCTGTAGGGCTTCATATATTGCCAGGGGAAAGCTGGGAAGTCATTCGTGTTTATTAACGAATGCCTGAGGAGGGTCATTCCACATTCACCCTGCTTCAATAAGTTTCTCATGATCTTATTTTATTTGTTAAGAGGAGAGCCTGTAACTTGGAAAGGGTGCATGAATTATAATGTATTTGAGAAAAATAAACACTCCATAAAATACCACTGCCAATCAAATCTCATTAATCAGAAATGATTTAAAAATTTAACACTTAGTTCAAAAAGAAAAGAGGAAAACTAGAAGTATAATTTCTTCAAATTTGATGCATTCCAAGATCTAGGTATCTCCCTGCCCTCCAGCATTTCTAAGTGATAGTCTCCTTGTAGGTCGTCTTTTATCACCTTGAATGGACCCTCCCAGTTTGGTCCCAGCTTGACATACGATGGTTTTACAGTGCTGCCAAGAATTTTCCTCAGGACGTAATCCCTAACCTCGAACGATCTTGGATTGACCTTTTTATTGTAGTGCTTCACCAGCTGTTGCTGGTAGGCTGTTAATTTTACTAGAGCCAACTCCCTTAATTCTTTAGTTAGGTCAAGTTCAGTGAGCAATGCTGCATTGTTCTGGCCCTAGTCGACCAAAGTGGACCTCATGGTAGGGAGGCCAGCTTCCAAGGGGATAATTACCTCCATCCCATACGTTAGTGGGAATGGTGTCTCTCTAGTTACTCACCGTGGGGTGGTGCGGCAAGCCCATAGGATGTGGGGTAGTTCATTTACCCATGCTCCCTTGGCTCACTCTAAACACTTTTTTAATCCATCAATCACTATTTTATTGGAAGCCTCAGCCTATCCTTTGCTTTGAGGGTGTGCCACAAAGATGAAGTAGTGCTTGATCTCGTGGTAGTGGCAGAAACCCTGGAAGAAGCCACTCTCAAACTGGGTTTCATTATCAGTTATGATAGTCTTGGGGATCCAAAAATAAGTGACAATGTTCCTCCATATGAATCTTATCATGTCCGTGTCTCTAATGTTTTCTAGTGGCTCTGCTTCTATCCATTTGATGAAGTAGTCTGTTACAACCAAGAGATACTTGCGATTACCGACTGTGGTAGGTAGAGGGCCATGATGTCCATATCCCATTGAGTGAAAGGCCATGGGCTAGTAAGTGACTTCAGGTCGCTAGCCGACTGGTGAACCATAGGTGCATGAAGTTGGCACTTTTTGCATTTTCGAGCATAGATTCCAGCTTCTTTTTGCATCTATGGCCACCGGTAGCCTTCTTTCATTACTCGAAAAGCTAGCGACCTGCTCCCAATGTGACTCCCACAGATTCCCTCATGGAGTTCATACAGGACTTGCTCGACATCCTTTGGATGAACGCACTGGAGGTAAGGGCCAGTGAAAGATATTTTGTACAGTTTGCCCTCAGAAGATAAGTGAAAGCAATAAACTTTGACTCTTATCTAATGAGCGATCTTCTTATCTACTCGTAGTGCACCATCATTTAAATAATCCCTTATGGGGTCTATCCTACTGGGGGCTATCTCAATCTGGAAAACTTGCCCCTCGCTTGGAGGTTCGTTATTCTCGTTGATATTTGGATAGGCAAGGAAATCAATCTAAATTATCCTCTTCAAGTCGGAGTTGATCGCTGATCTTAAGGCTGTTAGGGCATCAACAAGGCTGTTTTTTCCTTTAGGAAATTGCTGGATGCTGACTTATTCAAAGTTGGCCATCAATTCTTTCGTAATAGCGAGATAGGCTGCTATCCTCTCATCTCTAACATTGAAATTGCCACTTATCTAGTTGGAGACCAACCGTGAGTCACCGAACACTTGGAGTCTCTTTTCTCCGAGCGTTCACGCTTTTTGTAGGCTCGCGATCAGTGCTTCATATTCTATTTCATTATTGGAGGCTTCAAATCCAAGCCTGATTTCTTGCTCGAGTATTTCATCTTCAGGGGTAATTAGCACAATGCCTACTCCTGCCCCTTTGGAATTGGAGGCTCCATCGACAAATAGTCTCCAGACGGCTGATGTTGGGGGAACTTCATTCTGATGAGTATATTGGGTCTGTTCGTAAATGTTCTACTATCAACTCTGTGATGAAATCCGTGAGGACCTGCCCTTTGATGGCATTCCTCGGTTGGAACTAAATGTCAAATCTCCCAAGCTCAACTGACCACCTTGATAGTCTTTCGAAAAGGTCTGCCTTTCTCAGGACTACTTTAAGAGGGTGGGATATAAGTACGATGATGGAGTGGGCTTCTAAGTAGTGCTTTAATTTTCTTGAGGATACTACTAGTGCAAAGACGAGTTTTTCTAGTGGTAGGTATCGTTGTTCGGCGTCCAAAAAAGCCTTGCTCGTGTAATAGACTTGGTAGTGGTCCCTATTTTCTCACATACCAGTGCAGAACTTACATCATGACTGGATACTTCAAGATAAAGGTATAGAGAATCATTCTATTGAGGAATTACAAGCAATGTCAATTTGCTGAGGTAAGCTTTGATCCCTTCTAATGCCCTCGAGCAATCATCGTTCCACTCCACATCTTTGCTCTTCTTTAACAACAGAAAAAAAGGCTGGTACCTTTTGGATGACATTGAGATGAACCGATTTAGGGAGGCGATCATCGCCATGAGCTTTTGCATGTTTCTTATCATACAGAGGGGTTGCACTCTATTAATGGCGTCAATTTGGTCTGGGTTGGCCTCAATACCTCTCTTGCTGACCAAGTACCCAACGAATTTTCCAGACTAGAACCCTAAGGAATACTTACTTGTGATGAGATTCATTCGATACTTCCTGAGGATTTTGAAGGTCTTTGATAGGTCAGAGAGGTGGTCTTCTTTGATCATTATCTTGACGAGCATGTCATCGATTTAAACTTCCATAGTGATTCCTATTTGGTCTTTGAACATCTTGGTGACCAACCGCTGGTGAGTTGCTCCTACATTTTTTAACCCAAAGGACATAACCTTGTAGTAATATAACCCTATTGTGGTTATAAATGTTTTTTTGTCTTGATCTGGATCATACGGAGGGATCTGGTGATACCCGAAGTATGCATCTAAGAAGCTCATCCTTTCGTGTGCTGTAGTGGCATCCACCAGCTGATCAATCTTTGGGAGGTGGGAGTTGTCTTTAGGGAATGCCTTGTTGAGATCGATGAAATCGATGCAGACCCTCCACTTTTGGTTTCTCTTAGAGACAACCACTAGGTTGGATAGCCATTTGGGGAATTATATGGATCCTGCGTCCACCAATTTTTCAACTTCCTTCTCCACTGCCTTGGATTTTTCTGGAGCAGTTCGGCGAGCTTTCTGTGCTATTGGTTTGAAAGTTGGATCGACGTGCAGTCAATGACAAGTGATGTTTGGATCAACCCCAGGCATCTCATAAGGCTCGCACGCAAAGAAATCTAGGTTACTTCGGAGTGGGGTGACCAATTCCCTCTTTTCATGGTCGGTGAGTGAGGTTCCAATAAAACACTTTCTTTCACTTGAATTGCTACTAGCTATGACTTCCTCCAGGTCCTCAACGACTCTTTCAGAGTGAGGAGCCAGGTCTCCCATATCTTAGTTGCTATTTGGAGGGCATTAGCCCCTCCTGCTCTTCATTCTTGCTTCTAACTTCCTCAACCTTCTTCTCTGGCTTGGGGCGGATAGCTTCTATAAAGTACTTTCTCGCCATCACCTGTTCTCTCTGGATCTCCACCAATCCTCATTCAGTCACACATTTGAGCTTGTGATGATAGGTAGAAGGGATAGCCTAAATCGCGTGCAACCATCCTCTACCGAGGATCGCTTGGTAGGGTGAATCAATATTGACCACGAGAAATTTAATCATTTTCGAGATGTTTCCTACCCTTATTGGCAAGACAATCTTTCCCAAGGGGATGGTTATTTTTACATCGAAGCCAACTAGAGGAACAGTGGCTTCTTTTAGGTGGACGATACTTAACTTTAATTTCCTGAACAGGTTGATGAGCATTACTTCAGATGAGCTACCTTGGTCGACGAGCAACTTGTTGACGTCATAGTTAGCTATCCTGAGTGTAATGATCAATGCATCATGATGTGAGGTTCTTACTCCCACTAGGTTCTTATCTATGAACACAATGTGCTTGCTGTAGCCGACATCTTCTGCTCGCCGACGCTTCCGTGCTTGCGTTTTGGCTTCATCGATCTGAAAGGCTTGCATTACTGCTATAAGCTTTTTGACTTCCATTTGAGTGGTGTTTCCTTGGATATATTTGTGGTCGGACGCTCCTTGAATTACTGCAAACTCATGGTCGACGTCTTCTTCGAGCATTTTGTCGGGCCTTTGATCTCCATTGGCATTTGCAGTGCTCAATTTTGTGCTCGCCCTATTTGTGGAAAGCACATCTCAGTGCATTGTTCCTCTTTGAAGTGTCTCCACCCATCTTCCTGGGCCACTTAATGAATGGATCGTCCTTGATCTTTGCCAGAATCTTGTAGATCGATTCTCTGAAAATTGTGTTTATTGCTTGAAATGCCCTCGAGGCATCACTCTTATTCCCATTCTTGGGGCCTCTTTTGCCCCCATTCTTACTCCCTTTCTTTTGACTCTCAGTTTTCTCGCTTCCCTTTCCAGTAAACTTGGCGCGACCATTTTCCCCTGCACTGGGATGGGTCACATCTTCAACTTTGGCGTATTTTTCAATACGAGCCATCAAGTCGTCGATAGTTGTGGCCTCCTTCTTAGTGAGGGACTAGTGTAAGAGGCAGGAATTGGATAAGCCAATCTTAAAGGATATAATGGCGACCTTATCCGAGCAGTCCTCAACCTCATTGAACAACTCCCAATACCTCTTTATGTAGTCTCTGAGGCTTTTTCTTCATAGTCAATAACGTATCCATCCTTTTCGGATGGGAGTTACTAGTAATAAAGCGAGTTGTGAAGAGCTCTGCCAGGGACTCGAAGTTCCTGATGGATCTGTGGGGGAGTTTCTCAAACCACTTTTGAGGTGGTGAATTCAAAGACACTGGTATTATAGAATACTGTGACTATAATGGTTACAAACATGAGTTCAGTGCTCCTAAGACTCCTCAATAAAATGGTATAGCTGAGAGAAATAATCGAACCCTTCAAGAGATGGCATGTGTCATGCTCCATGCCAAGAACTTACCTAAGTATTTTTGGGAAGAATCTATTCGTACAGCATGCCATCTTATTAATAGGGTCTATCTTAGAAAGAATTCCAAACAAACTCCTTATGAACTTTGGTACAATAAAAATCCTAATCTTAAGTACCTTAGAACCTTTGGTAGTACCTGCTATGTGTGCAAAGATAGGGAACACTTATCTAAATTTGAGAGCAGGGGAGATAAAGCCATATTCTTAGGATATTCACCTAACAGTAGAGCTTATCGGGTGTATAATCTTCGCACTAAAACCTTAATGGAATCCATAAATGTAATTGTTAGTGACACTACTATAGAAAGCAACACTAGTGAATTAACTATAGAAGAAGAATCGTCAAATATTTTAGAAAATGACTCTTCTGAAATAGATAATTCATTACCTATTGAGTCACCTGAAGTACCTAACTGGGTTTCTAAAGATCATCCCATAAACAACATAATTGGTAACCCTAGTGAGCCAGTACGTACAAGATCCCAACTTAGAAATTATGCACTTTATGCATGCTTTGTTTCTCTTGTGGAACCAAAGAATGTAAATGAGGCATTGAATGACTCTCACTGGATTTCTGCAATGCAGGATGAACTTTTACAATTTGTCATTCATGATGTATGGTATCTTGTTCCACGTCCTGATCACAAAAAGGTTATTGGTACTCGTTGGATTTTCAAAAATAAAACTGATGAAAATGGGATGATAATTAGAAATAAAGCTAGACTAGTTGCTCAAGGTTATCCCAAATAGAAGGAATTGATTTTAACGAGACGTTTGCTCCTGTTACTCGTTTAGAATCAGTTCGTCTGCTTCTTGCTATAGCTTGTCACATGCATTTTACATTATATCAAATGGATGTTAAATCTGCGTTCCTTAATGGAATACTTGCCGAGGAAACCTATGTAGAACAACCTAAAGGGTTCATTGACCCTAATTATCCTAATCATGTATTTCGGTTGAAAAAGGCTTTATATGGTCTTAAGCAAGCTCCTAGAACTTGGTATGAGCGCCTGTCCAGTTTTCTACTGGATAAAGGTTTCAAAAGAGGTGGAAATGACCAAACCTTATTTGTCAAACATTTTGACAAACACATTACTATCGCTCAAGTCTATGTAGACGATATCATATTTGGATCCACTTCTACCTCAGAAGTAAAATCTTTTGCTGAAATTATGAGTAAGGAATTTCAGATGTCCCTTATGGGGGAGTTACAGCTCTTCCTAGGTCTCCAAGTCAAACAACAACCAGATGGATTGTTTCTTTCGCAGACTAAGTACGCATTAGAGATAGTTAAGAAATTTGGCCTCGAGAGTGCTAAAAGTGTTAAAACGCCTGTGAGTACTACAGAAAAATTGTCAAAAGATGAAAATGGAAAATTTGTAGATCCTACTTTATATCGTAGTATGATTGGCACATTACTCTATCTGACTGCCTCGCGTCCTGATATCATGTATGCTGTGTGTGTTT
Organism: Sambucus nigra; assembly: GCA_949130495.1. Taxonomy (NCBI): domain Eukaryota; kingdom Viridiplantae; phylum Streptophyta; class Magnoliopsida; order Dipsacales; family Adoxaceae; genus Sambucus; species Sambucus nigra. The sequence goes on along the minus strand of OX422211.1, from coordinate 643,649,036 downwards.
GTGCGCGCTATCAAAACAACCCCAAAGAGAGCTATTTAAACTCTGTTAAACGGATAATTAATTATGTTAAAGGCACTCTAAATTTAGGAATTTGGTACACGAATGACACACCGAGCACTATTATTGGGTACACTGATGCTGATTGGGCTGGTTGTACTGATGATAGTAAAAGCACTTCAGGCGCATGTTGTTATATTGGTAATAACTTGGTAGGATGGAGTAGTAAAAAACAGAACTGCACATCTCTCTCGACTGCTGAATCTGAATACATAGCCGCTGGTAGCTATTGTGCCCAATTATTGTGGCTTAAACAAATGCTAAGTGATTATGGTATTCTAGAACCCACACTTCATCTCTATTGTGATAATCAAAGCGCGATTAATATTTCTAAGAACCCGGTTCAACACTCGCGAACTAAACACATTAAAATAAGACATCACTTTATTCGTGAATTAGTTGAAACCAAGGAATTAGAAATCAATTATCTTCCTACTGATCTACAACTTGCAGATTTATTTACCAAACCTCTTGATTATAATAGATTCATTTCTTTACGTAAATCTATTGGTATGGTTTGTGTCGAGTAAATACCTGTTATATTTTCCAAGTTCCTTCCCTTTGTCCATTTGAGACAAAATGGGGGAGAAATTTGAGTCTATCTCTGCATATACTAAACAACTTGATCTTAGTAATTCTTTGCAGGTATTCTTCTTGTATAGTCATTCTCTATTGTAATAATAGGATGTTAAACTGTATATAGTTCAGTTATGTAATTTTTGCTTTCTAGGATTTGGGTAGATAGAACTTTTATAGGAATAGGTTTTTCTTATTTGTTGTCGCCCTACGAGTTCTAGATGACTCAAAGGAGATTTTTTCTCATATTTCCAAAGGGGGAGATTGAAGCCCTTATACTTTTGACTCATTTGAGTCTAGACTGTATAAGAGCTCATCTAGTTTGGAAATTGTGACAAAATTGTGTCCATCCTAGAAACCAAAGAGCCTCAGAGATTGTTTTGCTTCTTCTCCTATTCATCTTGTAATGATCCTGAGACTATAGCCATCACTCACACACTTAGAACTTATTTTTTGCATATCATATTGCACCTTTATGTGTATTAATGTGGTGAGTGTGTTTAAATCCCTCAATTTGATTTTTATTAATTTTTTGGGAATTTTAAACATCTTTTAATTAAGGTTTTATTAAACTAAAACTTGATTTAAAAAGTTTTGGGGTTAATATCTAAATATGTTTTGTTGTGGTTTTTGGCCTTAAGTTACTCTGGGTAGAAACCAAAAGCGCCAGAGACTCCAGGGTTGGCTTTGTAATTAGTTTTGGACGCGCGTTTGTATTCGTTTCTATGGCCAACACTTGCTGCTCCCTGATTGGCCTGGCTTGTGTTTCTTTACAGAGACATTAGTTGAGAATGTTATCAGCCCTTGGATCAAATGTTATCGATGGCCTGCATGTTGTTTTGGTGAATCCTCGTGTAATCCCCTAAGCCAATCACAGCCTGTTTAATCCACCGCCTGTTGTGAGCCCTTGGATTGAAGTCAAAGAAGCTTGACTCAATCACAGTCGTCTGTTTTGATTGAACGTCTGGAACCTTCTCCTCTTGCTATTTAAAGGACTCTCATCTCAGCCTTCGAAAGCTTTTGTCATTTTGAAAATTCTCAGAGAAAGAATAGAGAGAGAGAGAGAAGAAAGAGAAGAGAGAGAGAGAAACCAGAGAGTCAAGTTAGAAACCCTAACTTCGTCTAAAACTTCTCCAACCTAAACCACTTACCTCTCCAAAACACCATAACCAAATAAACACCATCTTTAGTGTTTCTTGAGTTTATGAGAGTTCGAGTTGAGTGATCTTGGGTTGCTGTAACCTCGTGTTCATAAAATCTTATTTCCAACTTAGACACCTACTCAGATCTTGTTTCTGATTCAATAGAAATCATAGATCTGAAGTTTTTCATGTCATAATACACTTAGTTGCATTTTATTTCTCATCTTGAGAAGTACATTGTTGATTGTTTTCTGTTAAAACATTTTATTACTTCAGAATCAACAATAAATGTTTTATAGTTTCTGTTTTTACAAAACTTAACCTGACCTAGTTGGATTCGCACTTGGAGGGTTTTCAATCTCCTAAATATTTTCAAAAGAGATTGAGAAAGGTCTTGACTGATTTCTTAAGCAAGATCTCCGTGGAATCTGGGTTACATTGAAAGGTCAAAAGGTTTTTGGTTTTGTAAGAAAGAAAAATAACAAACTCACTGCATATAGACTTTATATGTAATTTGTATAGGACTGTTTGTAAATCTAAGTGTGTGTGAGTTCATGCATGTGAATAGGATTCACTACACAAACACTTAACACACTACATACACTGAAAGTGTTGGCTATAAGATTTGGTGAACATAAGTCGACGTAACGTGCTGAAACAAAGGAAGAGTTGACAAACTGAGAAGACTACATCAACAATCAAGATCTGCAGAAAAGTTTAAGGACGCCAGAGGGTACAATCCTGAACTTGTATAGATTTGTTATTGTGTGCATGTTAGTTAAATAGATTGTAACTCACATATTTATTTTAGTGAATTTTTTTGTGTTACTCCGTAGAGGGAGTCGTGGATGTTTCCTCAAGGGTGAGGTTTTACCACGTTAAAAATCCTGAGTATTGATATTTCTACATCTTCTCATCCCATTCTGATGTGTGCTGAGTTTAAAATATTTTAAACTGTTTACTAAAACTTGTTATCAAATCTTGTCCTAATCTCGTACATAATTTTGTTAACACATCTTGTGTTCAAAATCAGTTTGATTTAAGTAAAGAGTTTCTTCAACAAACTTTTCGGAGTTGCTTAAATAGTTTATTTTCAATAAACGGTTTTAGCAACGCTATTTCATAGTCGATCTGGCACCCCGATGTGCTGGGTGTTGGTCCATCTCTCTCCGGATTAAATTTTGTATGTTATTTTTCCCTCGGGATTGGCTCCTGTAACGACGAGCTGATTGTTGTTGTTCGTACCAGGTATTATCTGACCTATGTCTCTCAATTCTTTGAGATCTACATCTTGGGCTCCTTCCTCGGTTGCGATATTTGCTCGCCTGAGGGTTACGAGTCTGATAATGACGTTCCCTTATTTTGTGAAGGAGTTCTCTCTCCATTTTCTCCAATATTCTTTTGAGGCGAGCATTCTCGGCTTCATTCTTGCGAGTGGCTTCCTCCTGCTCTTGGAGCATGGCCTCATAGGCATCGATTAGCTTGGAGACTTGTGTGGACCTAGCTGGTCCCTGGATTTCTTCTGAGGCTTGTCGTCATGGAGGAGGCCTTGGGTTCAAGCGTCGAACTTCGGATTTAACCCTACAAGGGATAGGTTTCTCTTGAATATCCCCTGCTTGAGGGGCATTGCTGCTGTGTCCAGACATTTTAGGCTCTTGTTGGTGAAGGCTTTCTTAAAGGAAGAACAATCGTTTTCCCACAGACGGTGCCAATTATGGTTACAATAACTCTAAAAACAAATTATAACCAAATGCTATCGCCAAAAAAAATAAAGAACATGAATTTGAATAGCTGCAATCACACATGACACAAGATATACGTGGTTTGGCTAATTGCCTACGTCCACGATGGTGTTCTCTGCTTGTATTTATCTTTTCTCTAGGGGGAGTGTTTACAAATTACATACCCTTTGCCCTAGGCCAGGGGTACAATATATACATGTGAACTTCAAAGAGTGGGGATGGTTGGCACCTCCACGCTAGCCCATAATCCCTAGAATATGTGTATATATCTTTAAATATTGTGTATATCTTTAAATATAAATTATATAAAATAAAATGATTTCATACATATCTATAGAAAGTTAGAATGGTTAACATCCACATATTTTTAGTATCGTGTGGAGAGAAAAAGGCAAAGCCAAAAAACTTAGTGCAATGCAAACTTTGGGGTAGTAGTTGAATGCAACCCGATTCTAAAACTTTGGGATATTCATCTCTTAATAAAGACTAACACATCATAATACTTGTTTTTAGAACATCAGGTAGCAATAAACAGAACTATGTTCCATTTCTAATTTTAAAAAAATGTTTTATTAAAATAAAAAAAAAACTTTTTATGAAGAAAAAAGTTTAAAAAATTGTGTTCTTAACAAAAAAAAAATTAAAAACTCTTTTTCTATATATTAGAATTTAGAAACCTTTTAAAATATTTTAGGTTTTTTAAATAAAATATTTTAAAATTTTTTCCAAATAACATACAATTTTTTTAATACGGACTTAATTTTCAAAATTGTTTTAAAATCTTGTATAAAATCAAGAAAACTCTTTCATAATATATTAAAAAATAATGTATCATATATCTATTATTAAAATGTAAGCTAATTTATTTAGTTGTTTTTTAAAGTACTCATAAGTTTATTTTAACTCTATAGTTTAAAATTGTTTTACTGTAAAAAATGACCCCTTTAACTATTTTATATATAAAGAAAGTATAGTATTTAAAAAATGATTAAAAATAGTAAAAATATGAAGTTCAATTTACTTTGTACGGTATTTAAAAATAAATTTAAAAACTATATTTTATGCCTTTGTTATATTATACATATATTCTCTTTTTCTATAAATAATTAATCTCTTAGGGCCCCGTGCCATGGTCTCCTGTCCATCCGATGAAACATATTGGAACAAACCGAATAGGTACTGTAGGATTAGTAGCGGGTTCGGTATTTGAGGGTAGGAGGAGCATGTTATAGTTTCTACTAATATTTACCCATAATCATAAGGAAGCTTGTTATACTTTGTACTACTATTTACCCATAATCATAAGGAATCTTTTTAGTACCAATTCACTTCACCGCATAGGAATTGTGGTAACTGGATAAGATCATTTTTTATTTAGCCATACGATTCCACTTCCTTTAGAATTAAAAAAAAAAAAGAAAAGAAAAAACTTCCTTTAGAATTCACCGAAAGCTGTCATAATTGGATTCTTTGGTATTTGGATTAAAGCTGTCAAAAACTTCCTTTAGATTTATTAGGCTTTGGATTAAAGCTGTCATAATTGGACAGATTTGACCGGATAGACTTTATAGACTCTCGAGCCCCACAATAACCTTTGGACTGAGTGTATATCTAGTTGTACCTGTCGTATCTTAAAATCAAGCTTGGGACCCACGTCCAAGTTGATTTTGCCAGTTGCTTTTGAAATATTTTAAAAAAAATTATAACCCACATGAGAAAGAGGAAAATAGAAGAATGTCACTACAAAACCACAACAACAATGAAAGAGAAAAACAAAAAAATTTAGATTTGATTCAGAACAACAAAATGGAAAAGAAAAATTCACTCGCCACGCACCTGCTTAAAGAAATGAAAAAAAAAAACAAAGAAGAACACACCAAATATTAGTGTGCCTGCTAAAGGAAATGAAACAAAAATTAGATCGCCTGCAAATAAAATTAAACATTACCACCTACAAATCTTGCTTCCACCTGAAAACTTAGATAACACCTGCAAATCCAAATCTAAACAAAAGACCTGTTCGTGAGTTTGAAAAAAAATAGACCTGTTTGTGACCTGATTCAGAACAACAAAATGGAAAAAAATAGATCTAAAAAAAAGACTTGTTCGTAAGATCGAGAAAAAAAAAGACCTGTTCGTGACCTGATTCAGAACAACAAAATGGAAAAAAATCGATCGCCATGCACCTGTTTATAGAAATGAAAAAAACACACAAAGAATAACGCACCAAGTATTAGTGTTCCTGCTAAAAGAAATGAAAAAAAAAAGAAAAAAAAGACTTGTTCGTGACCTGATTTAGAACAACAAAATGGAAAAAAAAATAGCTCTAAAAAGAAGACTTGTTCGTGTTCGTGACCTGATTCAGAACAACAACAAAATGGGGGAAAAGTAGCTCTAAAAAGAAGACCCGTTCGTGACCTGATTCAGAACAACAACAAAATGAGGAAAAAATTTGCTCGCCACGCACATGCTTACAGAAATGGAAAAAAACAAAAAGAAGAACACACCAAATATTAGTGTTCCTACTAAAAGAAATGAAAAAAAAATTAGATCGCCTGCAAATTAAATTAAATATTATCACCTGCAAATCCACCTAAAAACTTAGATTACACCTGCAAATCCAAATCCCTAGAAAAAAGACCTGTTCGTGAGTTTGATGTCGAAAAACTGTTGTATAAATCAAAAGAAGGGGTATAGAGCCTCATATGTTAAACCATATATGCAGTTTCAAAACTCAATGGGTAATTAAAGAATCATAATTTTGAAAAATATTTGTGAGTTTCACTCTTTCAACAAAAAACGTTCTTTTTATGACTGAATCCCTTTAGCAAATAAAAGAGGCAGAACGATATCCTACCCCACCATGGAATTCCAGCAAATAAAAGAGGCAGAACCATAGATTTGGAGTAACATAAGTAGAGAGAGAGAGAGAGAGAGAGAGAGAGTACCTTGAATCCCTTTAGCAAAATATTTTTCACAACATATTTTACCTTGAACAAAGCAGGTATACGGTTTGTTAGTGAGGGCTTGTAAGAAGAAAAAAAAAGAACAAAGGTGCGATGAATACGGTGATGATGCCAATAAACAGAAAAAGAGGGCATCAGTGATGTTTACCTCTAAACTCGGTGTTGCTAGAAAAAGAAGAGAGAGAGTCGGTAACTTTGTGGCTACCATGGCCTTAGCTTTGTGAGGCACAACTTCTTGAGAGAGAGAGAGCGTTAGACGACATGGGCGCAGAGGTAAAAAATAGAGAGAGCATTTCTCTCGAGCCTTGTGCTCTGTTAATGTGAAGATTATGTGTACCTCTTTAACCGAAAATTCTTCCCAACTTCAAAGCATTCAGGACCGTTAGATTCAATTTCGTAAGATTTAATCTCAACCATGAGTTGATAAAGACCAAATCCAACAAATTTAATCTGAACCGTTAGTTGGGAGAGATAAAAAAACCCTCCTCCTTTATATATATATATATATATATATATATATATATATATATATATATATATATATATATATAGAGAGAGAGAGAGAGAGAGAGAGAGATGTAGAAATAACCCCAAAATTGAAAATGAGTTGGGTTTACATAACACTGGGTCATTTTTGAAAATAAGCAACAACAATGGTTGCTTGTTGATAAAATATACCCAATGTACATTAACTCAATCAATAAATCTGAAAAACTAAGGTTTGGAGGAGAAAAATGAATAATACCTTAAGGAAAGTATCCAAAAACTCAAGAAAATATCTCCAATAATATTAGTGGAAACCTTAGTTAGTGGGAGTTTATATAGCACTCTAGAAGATGAAGGGTTTGAGTAATGGGAAGATGAAGAGTTTAGAGTGAAGAGTTGAGTGATTTTTTGAGAGAAAAACGTTTTTGGAGATTTAAAAATTGAATTCAAAAAGACAAAAAATAAATGAATCAACCGACCACGTTAGAACGACATATAAACGATACCTCAAATGAGAAAGCAGTAGCAGCTGAGAGTTGGTTTGTTGGAAGGTCGTTAGAACGACATTCGAACGAGATTTTATTTTCTCCAAAAAAATTTAAAAAACTCAAGTTAAAATGTGATAAAATGAAATAAAACAATAACTATTACATAAAATAAAAATAAAAATTGAGTTTTAAACACGTTCTAGAAAATGTTAAAAACATTCGGTTCATAGATATGGAATGTACGGGTGTGAATCAAGCGGATAAGAGCATCGTCTAATACCATACAAGCTCAGGATGCTAAACAACATTCCTAAACGTTAAACACTCAAACCAACCTTGTGATAATATAAAAGAACTCAATCAGAGTCAATTCACTAAAACAACATGCTTAGAATTGACATGATTCTCATTCCAATTACGTCATGTAAAATGCAATAATTTTGATTATGGTGCAAACCCATTGATCTTCGACTTATATCACCCTCATATGCACTTTTTTATACCGTCTCTTTATAATGAAGGATCAATAATAAAAATTTTCTTTTTGAAGCATCAATGAAAACTAAACATGTCCTTGGTAATTTTTTCATTTTTATTGCCGCTATTTTAGGCTTTTTTTCAATGCTGGCTTTTCATGAAAAATAATTTTCTTTTCACAGACCGATTCCATTGCACTCTCATTTTGATCTATTCGATAAATATAACCAATGGTTCTTACATGCACAAAATCTTTTTCTATTTCATTATCATTAGGTGACAAGATTGATAAGAGAACATTAAACCTCACCTAGCAAGTGTAAAGCGGAACTAACATCCTAATAAATTCATGAAAGTCGTGTGCATATAAGGTAAGAAGTTAAGGCCATCCATAATGGATATATCTTAAATGAGCATCAAAACATCATGATAATTCATAAAACGGACAAGTGAGACAATATCAAGACTAGCAACTTATAGCCAGTCACATGACAATGGAATGAAATTTTGATACGAATGTCTCACAACCATGTCCTAAAACAAAATATTTTTGAATTTTTGAAAACCTTTTTCAAAATAATCACCACTAAAAAATATTTTTGTATTTATAAATAAAATATATACAAAAGCATAATCTAGTTCATATAGAAAAGATAGACATTAAGATCACCCTAAACTAGATAAAATATTCCGAACTTAGTCAAGGGAGCATACCCCTAAGGATTACCTAAGGTTCTCAAACCTAAAGGCATCTAAATGCTTGGTAAAGATATCGTCCAATTGACGTTCGGTTCCAACAAATCTTAAGGAAACAACTTTTTCTTCAACTAACTCATGAATAAAGTGCTCACGAATCCTAATATGCTTTGTTCTAAAATGTTGGATGGGATTTCGGGATATATGAATTGCGCTCGTATTATCACAATAAATATTTATTGTTCCATGTGATGTACCGTAATCTTCCAACATTTGTTTCATCCAAATGAGTTGTATCCAACAACTCCCGATAGTAATATATTCGGCTTCTGCTGTGGATAAAGAAATGTAGTTTTGCTTTTTACTCATCCACGAGACAAGTGCACTCCTAAAATAAAAAACATCCACCAGGGGTGCTTTCGCAACAATCAACATCTCCTGCCCAATCAACATCCGAATATGCTTAAAGACAACCATTGGTGTCAAAGGAATACCAAATTTCAAAAGACAGGGTCCCACTTACATATTTGATTATTCGTTTAACAGGAAGTAAGTGTGACTCTTTTAGGGCAGCTTGATAACGGGCACAAACTCCTACGCTATAAGAAATGTCAGGAAGACTAGCGGTTAAGTAGAGTAGACTACCGATCATACTTCTAAAAAGAGTGTGCTCTACATCCTTTCCTTTTGTGTCTTTACTAAGCCTAACATATGAACTTATGGGTGTACGAGCATGCTTACCAGAGTCTAAATTAAATTTCTTCACTAAATATTTTACATATTTATATTGAGACAAAAGTATCCCATTCTCGAGTTGACTCACTTGAAGAACTAGGAAGTAAGTAAGTTTGCCTACCATTCTCATCTCGAATTCATTTTGCGTCTCTTTTACAAAGAGTTGTGTACGCTTGTGGCATGTGGAACCAAAAACAATATCATCGACATATTCTTGCGTAATCGAAATAACACTTTTATCTCGGCAAATAAACAATGTCATGTCTACTCCCCCTCTCATGAAGTCATGACCTAGGAGATATGAAGTTAGCCTTTCATACCAAGCACGCAATGCTTGCTTCAATCCGTATCGAGATTTCTTCAAGTAGAATACATTGTTAAGGTGCTTAGGGTCTTCAAATGCTTTTGGTTGTTCCACATAGACTTCCTCCGGAAGAATTCCATTTAGGAAGGAACTCTTGACATCCATTTGATAAAGCTTGAATTTTATATGACATGCAATATCTACTAAAAGGAAAACGGATTCTAGCCGTGCAATTGGAGAAAACGTTTCATTAATATCGACACCTTATATCTAGGTGTACCCTTGAGCAACTAACATAACTTTGTTTCAACCTATGACACCACTTTCATCCATTTTATTTTTTAAAATCTATTTGGTGCCAATGACACTATTATCTCTAGGCTGGGGAACAAAATCCTGACATCATTCTTCTAAAATTGAAGCAACTCTTCTTGCATAGCATTTATCCAATGTTCATCATCGAGTGCTTCTTTGAAATTTTTGGGTTCTATTTTAGAGGTGTAACACAAGTAGGTAACCCCATTTTCTAGTTGAGCTCGAGTCTTGACACCTATGTCTGGATTCCCAACAATATTGGAGGGGTAATGACTTTTGCGAACCCAAGATGATGGATCCTTTTTATCAAGTGCGGGGTCCACCAAATCACTGTGAGTATCAATATGATCGTCATTGTGGGGTGCATTATTCTCATAAGAGGGATTTTCCTCGGCATCAATAAATGCGGTTGGAGCATCATCTTTTATGGTTACATTTATTGATTCCATAACTTTAGAGCTAGATAAACTATAAACTCTATAATCTCCATTGTTTGGTGAATAACCTAGAAAATACCTTCATCGCTCCTTGAGTTGAATTTTCCTAAAAGCTCTCTATCCCCTAGGATATAACACTGACTTCCAAAGACTCGAAAATATGCTAGATTAGGTTTCTGACCTGTCTACAATTCATAAGGAGTTTTATAGTATGGCGATGTAAGTATATGCTATTCACCGCGTGACACGCGGTACTTACCGCTTCTGTCCAAAAATTTTGAGGCATTTTTCGACCAAAAAGTAAGGACCTTACCATTTCTTGAATTATTCGATTCTTTCTCTCAATAATACCATTTTATTGAGGTGTATGAACAGTAAAAAATTCTAGCTTAATACCAATTTCTTCACGAAAGGCATTTACACTAAACCCTTAAATTCAGTGCCATTATCACTTCAAAAATGATTTATGGTGACACCATGTTGATTTTAAAGGGCTTGACATTTAATTGTTAAAAAAGCAACTGCATCCGACTTCTCTCTAAGAAATTCGACAATTGAATATCTTGAAAAGTCATCTACCATCACTAGAATGTACCTATTTCCTTATATACTCTTAGTACGAGTGTAACTCATAAGGTCCGTGTGAATAAATTCTAGGACATGAGAGGTTGTAATCAAGTATAATTTCTTATGCGGATTCTTTATTTGCTTTACATGTTGACAAGGATCGCAAATTGTGGAAGTTGATTTTTCTAACGATGGCAAGCCACAAGCTAGGTCTTTTCTAGCTAGACGCTCAAGAAGTCCAAAATTGACGTGACCGAATCTTTGATGCCAAAGGTTGACGAGAGAGACCTTGACACTTTTTCAGAAGAATGAAGACTTTGTAATAATCCCATAACAGTTATCATTAGTCCTCACACCATGTAGTATAGTTTTATCAGATTTATCATAGACATTGTATTCCATCTGGCTAAACTTAACTGCTAGGTTTTCATTGTAAAGCCGGATAATGCTGATTTAATTTGCCTTAAGTCCATCAACATTTAAAAAAATTTCTAATTTTGGAAATTTTGAAACTTCAATGGGGCCTCTACCAATAATTTTAGATTTACTCCTATCGTTAAAGGTGACCTTACCATCCTCGTGATCCTCAAGAGTGGTAAATAAAGATCTATCACCTATCATATGCCATGATCATCCAGTATCAAAAAACCATTGGGAGGTATCTTGAGTTTTAAGCGCAACATGAACAGCTAATGCCTTCTCAATTTTATATTTGTTTACCCAAGCACGGGTTGTTTTTTGCCAATTGATGTCTCTAGTCTCTTCCTAGGATGAATTTATTAATGATTGTCAACCAAATGAGGAACTCGATTCCCCCATTGAGAGAAACAACACCGAGTTCATGCCTAGTCATGTGAGACTTGATGAAAAATCTTCGAATGAATATAATTATGGGAATGTTAATTTTGAGGCAATTATTTGTAATTCCCAAGTGAGTGATGTGGAGAGAGTGGAGAAGAAGAAGGAGAAGAAGAAGAAGAAGAAGAAGAAGAAGAAGAAGAAGAAGAGTGAACTTGAAGTTACCTTCCGAGAGTTGCAAGTGGAGATGATGAAATTGAAAAAGGCTAACTTAAAGTTGGAAGCTAGGTTAAAATAATGTGACGTTGGTAATGATGAGCATAAATTGATTGAGTATCTTATGGAATGTGAGAACACTCTCAGGGAGAAGCTCCCATTTGTTGAGGGGGAATTAGATAATCTTCACAGTTTTAATGGAGATTTTAAAGGACTCCCTAGTCTTTGATGAGTCTCATCGATTTCTCGAGTATAGGACTGTGGAGTTACAAGAGAATTTGAGAGACTCGAGTAATGTCAAATTTGATTTGAAATATAGGTAAAAAAGTTGGATAAAATGTTAAGCATCGTCCAAAATAAAGATGACAATTGTGGGATTGCCTTTGATGATCCAAATGCTTCTGCTACTAAAGCGAAGAGCATGCTTTGGGGAGAGTTGACCCTTGTAAAGGGCATTAGAAAAGGTCAACCCTTAGGTAACATTCCTCTCTGTGTTTATACATGCTCACATTGCGATAGAAAAGGTCACCTTAGGCATTTTTGCTTCGATCCTATAAAAAGGCCCTATAAAGTGGTCACCAAGGTTCCCCAAACCCAAGAGCATTACATTACACCTATGTGGGTTAGGAAATCAGATTTGGAGGTGTTAAATGTTACACTTATTGATTCTCAAATGCTTTCACATGATACTTCTCATGATTAGTTGAATGGTTGGTTGTGTTCGCATGTTTTTCGTACACTAGTTTTTGTACTTCATGATATATGTGTTTTATAGTTGTATGACGTTTGAGTCATTTGTATTTTGATTTTTGATTTATCCTGTCTTATTCAAAAATATAAAAAAAATTATTTTTCTTTTGAATTATGTTTTCAAACGGTGTCTTTTTTTAAAAAAAATGTTTAAAAACTCAAAATTATTTTTATTTATGTGTAGTTTTGTTTTACACATTTTGTGTGGCATATCAGTGTAGTTGAATCCATTTCATTCCATGTTTTTTTTGTGAATAGAACTTTTGATTATGATTTTAAATACTTGGATGTTCTTAATCATGCTTTCATGGAGTAGTTTGACTTTAATTTGCTTAATGCATTCACTTCGCATTTGCCTCCGCACACACATGCACAAACACTTTTGGATTTTAACTTCATATGATACATGAGCTAAGTGAGGTGTTCACACCCCTTATTGTTGTTCACTTAGGGATTTCACTTATTGTTGTTCACGCCCCTTCACTCCATACCACCTTTGTTTAGACACATAAATACTATGCTAGTGTGGAAAACTTATATTTTGTCTTATTTATGGTGTTTATACCTATATATCTATACATGTGTGTCATTGGTATTTTTTGCATATTTATATGTATTGTATATTTTTCTTTGAGTCTTTGCGCTTGCATTTAGTCCTTGTATGACATATATTATGTCTTATGTTCCAAGACATTTCATTGGTATGCTTGATGATCATATTGATACCATATGCTTCAATTTTTCAATCATAATATGTATCATTTGTTCATTCATTGGATTATTTATGCTTATGTTATCGATGTGTTTGTCTTTGGTTGTTACACTTTACACCACTGCATTATATACTTATTTTTCCTTTATTCCTACCCATGTTTCATTTAGGGTGAGTAATGGTTTGATGGGGGAGAAATGATTTATTTTACATCTTTATCTTTGTCTATTCCTGGACAAAAAGGGGGAGAAATGGAATCTCAATCTTTATTGTCCGAGGGAGATTTTTACCTTGGGGGAAATGTCCTAACTTAGGTGGATATTGTTACACAAAGGGGGAGGGTTTATTCCTATGCATATTTATATTATTATATATTCTCTTTGCATTTGAAGTCTTATTTAACTGTACAGGTTTGCAATGATGCGATGAAGTTTACACAAGAGCAAAGCTACTCAATGTGAGTCTATCAAGTTCTATACTTTTACTTTTTGGGGATAAGGATTTAGTCTTTTACAGAGCTTAACGACCCATAAATTTTTATTTTGTGTTTTGTCACGGAATATCCAAAGGGGGAGATTTGCAAGTATAATTTTTTTTAATTAATTAAATATGTATTTTTTGGATTATTCTGTGTTTGGACAAAACCTTTGAGTCATAGGAGAGGTCTTGAGTGTGGTTACCTTTCAATAATGTGAATGGTTTGATTGAAGACATAACAGCCAAGTTAGAATGTTTACATCATCTTGTCGTGTTTTGTGCCACATTTCATCTTCAACATTCGAGGAATCTAAAAAAGATATGGATGCATTTTAGTTTTATCATTGGATATCATTGGCTGTTTATTGTGAGGCTATGCTTTCATAAATTGGATTTTAAATAAGAAAAATATTTTTTTTTAGAACGAGATTATTTTTTCGCTCAAACGAGATAGTGAAGTTCATTAAAACGACCTTCAAATGAAGTTTCTTTTATTTACAGGGGATTCTCATTAGACTCGTTAGAATTCTGTTCGAACAACATTAGCTATTTCATTCGAACGAGGTTTATGTTGGTTCGAACAACATTAGTGACTTTTTTCGAATGAACCTATAGTTTTCTTTCAAATGTGATTTCGTCACCTCGAAATTTGTGTTTTCTATTAATAGGCATGCTGGGATTGTTTTTCGTGGAAACGTTTGGCAAAAAATATCTTCCAATTTATAACCAAAAGGCCTCCAAACCCTAGTTTATCCCAAACACTTTGAGATCCAAGATTAAATCTTTAATGCTTGTTTGAGATCTCGGTTTGGCACCAAAGTTGTTTAATCATCATCATTGTTTTGTGTTTATTGTTTACACACGGTGGACTCCGTGTTTAGTTTTGTGGTGAAGAAGAGGTGGACTTCGTGTTCGAATTCGTAGACGGTTGGCATGCGTGGACTCACACATTGTGGCATATTTGCAGGTGGACTCCTGCATGTCACTGTGGTGACGGTTGAGGAATGAAGAGCGTCAAGAGTTGCGAGGGCGTAAAGGTCATTGTGTAAGTCTATTGTCGTGTCCTTTGTAATTTCATATATATTAAAATTTGTGTGACTGGGTCATCCGAGGTTTTTCCCATTGCGAGTTTTCCTCGTACGTCGGCGTGTTCATCGATTGATTTATTTTATTTTTCTATACTCACCTAGATGTGTGCCTTAGGTTTAAGATAAAGTTGGTTATTTAGTTTACACAACAATCGATTAATCGATGCGAAGTTTAATTGGGTTAATTCTTTTAATTGAACTTAAATTTGAAAATTCTAATGGCAGTGGTTTTCTTATTTTTGACTGTATCCATATTATAAACCCATTGCCCATAGTGTAGGACTTTCAATAGACTTAAGCAATTTTATTGGAGGAGATTCTCCACCACCATTATATTCATCATTATTAGGGTATAGGAGTTGAGCCTTGTAGCTCATTTACAACCCTCTATTCCTTTACTTTTCAGTAATTAGACACTTTTATTATTTAAGATTTTTCGAGTCAGACATTTATATGCAATACACTATTTCTATTAAGACATATTACATTACGGGATTTGGAGTTGTTCTATTTTTATTGAAAGATATCAGAGAAGTTTTAAATTTATTAAGTATTTTATTATCTCTTGTTGTATTTACTTTTATCATTTTATTTATTTCGTTATTCTGAGAATGTTACCAATTTTTTTTTATTCCCGTGAATTTTCTATGAGATCTGATTAATCTATTTATGGATTTTTTAGGATTTCACAGTAGTTGGACACCAGATCGTGAGGATCTTGTAGAGGGTCTGAACCACACCATATGTGTCTAGTGCCCCGGTGATAAGTCCGGTCAACTAGATTTTTCTTTGTGAATACAAACGTATTATTTAAATTAGTTTTACACATCACGCTTGTTATTATTTATTTACATTCGTCTATCATACTTAATCCCTATTTAACATGTTTTATCATTTGATAACATTTCATATTGAAAATAATTTCTATTAGTAAATTTAATTTATTAAATTCATCTTTATATTATACATATTTATAGTTTAGGATTATTAATCGATATTATACCTTTAATACGATAGTATTAGAGGTATAAATAGTGAATTCAATTCTTCTCATCACCTAAGTATGCACAATTTCTAATTAATCCCTTCTATCTCTTGATCACACTTTCGGCGCCCACTTTTCGTTTGCTTTAACTAGAAAAACTCTTCATCTATGATTATAAAAAGCATTTAACATTCTCTCGCTGTCATTTCCTCTCCTTTTTCTTACTGCTCTTTCTTCTCCCATTTCTTATATATTTACTACATCCGAAACTTTTACCCCTACAAGGGTATCACTTCTTAAATCCTTCCTGAAAACGTCCCGACGGTCGCCAGATATGAACGACGGTGAATGCCAGAACTCCAATTTCGCTTCCGAAAATTCAGGATAAGCAACTACGAAAAAGAGTAAGACGGTGTCGACTAAGAAATCTTCAATACATACGATGGCCTGGATTTCATCTGAGACGCCGAAAGTTTGGCCAGAGATGAAATTGAGTTTATATATATATAGATGTATTTACATATGATTTTCCTCTAAAAGTCTGGGAAAAGCTTAATCGCCAATGGGGATGAGACTGGAAAGGTCAAGCACAAAAGTGGTTCCTTCTAAAATTCACTAGAAAGGATGCTGCCAGATCTGAGATGTTATACTCAGTTTTGTTAAGTTGATTCTCAAGGCAACACACCTTGTATGCACTTCTTGGGATAGTAAATTAATTTAAATCATGTATATTAAATCTTCATGAAACTTATTCTAGCAATTTTTGTGGTATACTAACAAGATTATTGAAAATATATTTCTCTGCTTTATGGGTAAAAAAAGGTTTATATATAAAGACCCATTTCTCTACTATTGTTGGGTATGTGACGTTAGAGGCGAAACTATTGATTAGATTAAATATTTTTTTTTCAAACTTGTATTATTGTGCAACTGTTGTTGATGAAAAATTGGTCATGCCCCTGTCTCCACGCCATACAAAAAGAAGCAAGCATGTGATTTGTGCTTTAAGTCATTTTACGTTCAATTAGGTTAAAGGTAATCTCGACGAGTAGTTTGGAAGATGATTGGCTTCAATCAATATATAGTTGGATGATTTTGATTTAATTTTCAAGTATTTAATGTTTTTAATCATCGCATACTGTACCATTATATGCATATTCACATTTTCTTATCAACATGTTAATGCACAATGGGTTACATACTCTGTCTCTTTCCAATTCATAATTAATTTTTATTTGTAGACATATGTTACATAGTATGTGAATGGCATAAGGGTGAGAAATCCTCAAGAATGTGAGATTGAAGTTATTTTGCACAGAGTAGACGTAAGGGGTTGAAATGCATTTTTATTTTTTGGTTTCAAATTATGGGAAGGTCTAGGTAAGTATCCATATTGGATTAACATCTTTGTCATTCCTAAAATGGTAATCAAAGAAATTGATCAAATAATCAGAAGGTTTATATGGTCTGGGATTGATCTTAAGAAATCAGGTGCTAAAGTTGCATGGGATGATATATGTCTCCCTAAGGATGAAGGAGGCTTGGGCCTTATGAACCTTTATTTCTGGAACAAAGCTTGTATGATGAGACACTTGTGGGATATTGCCAGGAAAAAAGATACTCTATGGGTCAAATGGATTCACAGTGTTGTTATTAAGCAGGATTCTATATGGACTATCAAATTAGCAAATGATGCTTCTTGGACATGGAGAAAACTTTGGAGAATGAGGGACCAGACAAGGAAGTTTATCAAATATAACATTGGGGATGGTAGGGGGACTTTCTTTTGGATTGACAATTGGCATGAAAATGGTCCTCTTTTGGATTATTATGGGGACAGAATTGTTTATGATGCTACAAGTTTAAAATTGGCCAAAGCTGATATATACATTAGTAAAAGTGAGTGGAAGTTTCCTAGATTGATTTCTAATGACTTGAAGGACATGGCTAATACTAGAATTACTCCTAATCAGAATATTGAAGACTGGGTTTCCTGGGTTCTTGCAAGTGATGGGAAATTTAACTGCAAATGTACCTATGAAAGTATTAGATGCAAGAAAGCTAAAGTTCCTTGGGCCAAATCAGTTTGGTTCTCTAAGAAGGTTCCTAAGTGTGCCTTTATTCTATGGATTGCATGTCTTGATAAACTGAGGACTAAGGATAAATTACTCAAATGGGGAATCATTCAGGAGGATATCTGTGTGTTGTGTAAAAAAGAAAAAGAGACCAGAAATCATCTGTTTTTTGAATGTGAAGTTTCAAATCATGTTTGGGGAGATATTTTAAAGCTTTGTGGGGAGTACAGAAATGTTAAAAGCTTTGATGAAGAAGTTAGGATTCTTAACAGGAATGGTCAAGATTTAAAATCCATGGTGCTTAAACTTTGCCTTTCTATTTCAATTTACATAATCTGGAAAACTAGAAATGATATTATCTATAACAATTTCCATCTTCATGGAAGTTACCTTATGGGTAAAATAGGCAACCTTGTTCATGATAGTACATTCAAATGGGGGAAATTCAAGAGAAATCAGGAGAATTTAGACATTTGTCGAAATTGGGGTATGAATGGAAAAATTCTTGATACATAATACTTATCTGACTGGAAGTGTGCCATAGTTTTGTGGAATCAGTTTGCTCCTGGGGATTTTGCTGACCCTTCTTTTGGTGGATATGTATTTTGGAGTTCAGGACTGCCTCTGTATGGATTGTGGTTAATGTTGAGTTGGTTCAAGATTTTTGGCTGAAGCTGAGCGTCATCGAGCCTTGATGGGATCCTTGAAGTTCTAGTTTCTCATTTAATGGACTGAGTTCTTGGATCTTTTGTGTTGGTTGTTTTGGTTTTGCTAGAATTTTTGCTGGTTTCTCGAATGGTTGTGTCTGAAGATTGAAGATGATGGTATGATTTGGTTCTGAGAGTGGTTTAGACGTTTTGTTTTATTTTGTGGGTGGGTGAATGCATGGTTTTCTACTGGTTGGTGGATCGGTGAGAGACGCGTGTATTGATCTGAGCAAGTTTTGACGCGTGGTAGATGTTTCAGCATTTGTAGAAGGTTTATTTTCTGTAGGCTGAGTTTGTTCTTGTGTTGGATCCCTGGATTTTGGGTTGCCTGGTCTGGTTTGATTGAGTTTAGATAGTGTGTTGTTTGTTTTGGGTTGGTTTTGTTTGGGCCTGTTCGCCTTTGTGGGTTGGGCCTGTGTGCCTTGGGTGAGTTGTTGTTTGGGCTTTAATTGTTGTTTTTCCTCTTTTGGGCTTTGGCTCTTGGTTTAATATATTACATTTTACCAAAAAAAAAAAAAGGTAAGTATCTTAGTAATTTTGTCTTCATAACGTAAGCTTAAATGGACTCTTCTCTTTGTTTTCGTTTATATGTGGTTTTATGTGTGATATAAAGGTAGTACTTATTAATACATATTTATATAAATACATATTCATGTGTACATTATTAATATTATTTGGTCTTTTTTAATTTATTGTTAAGAAATATATGGTATTAAGAAGTTTTTAATTTAATTCACACTCATATGTAGTTAATCCATTTTTTTAATTATTTTGTAATAATATGTAGTTTAGGAATTAAAGTAATACATCAATTTTTTAAGGATATATTTTCTCATATTTTTTCTACTTTTGTTACTAATAAAAATGTGGATTCATGAGAAATTATGATTATAAATATACTACAATAATAGTTTTGTGCTGATATTTCTTTTTATTTCACTCCTTTCTACATTAGTAATAAGTTTTGAGAATTGAGTTTTAGCATTATATATATATATGAGTGTATTTGTTATTAACTGTTTAATAAAATATGTAATTATACTAATGCAGATATTAAAAATTAAATCATTTTTTTAAATCATACAATGTGTTATCAACATTCTGGTACGACGAGTGGATCTTATTGTGTCGTGGAGGTTACAATCTATCATATTATATGAATGTTATACATTTGAGTTGATCCAATATGGATGCTGAGATTTGAATAAATGGAAAATTTTGACTTGCGTATATTGTTGCCATTATTTTTAATTACGGTTATTATTTGTGAGAACTACAAGCCATTTTACCTCTTCATTTCCCGTCTCTACCCCTTCATATCACAATTGGTATTAAATTATGCTCATAATATAACATTATTTTACATTGTCTAAAAATGTAATAAAATATTAAATAATATCATATTTTTTAGTCAAAATATTAATTTTAAATAACTAACTTAAAACTCTCAAAAAACATTTGAAAACTATAGTAAATAATTTGTTATAAAAGTCTAACTTATTGGTAAGAAGCTACATAAAAGGCTTATTATTAAACATCGTACAAGGTTTAAATTCTCAACTTTTTATCTGTGGTTTAATTACAATTTAGGATTTCATTTCAAATATGTCAAATAATCATTTATTTTTAAGTCCACCGCTACAGGCTTATATCATAAAAATATATTTTCACAATTATATATCAAAATACGGTAAAAATACTATATACGTGCACGCATCGCGCGGGTTACATGCTAAGAATCCTTCACTTCAATAAATATTCGACTTCGTAGTTCCCTTCATGATATCGCATATGTTGATATCATACCTAATTGTGCTATTATTTATTTAGTGTTAGTTCAAATTTTTTATATTCTTGTTGGGCATTTGGATCACTTCCTTCTCTTATCCCCCTAGGTATTAGAAAGAATAAGGGAAAGAAGTTAGCTGGTTAGACACTTTGATGTAACACCCCGCTTAATTTTGGCGTCGGCAGCTACCAAAACTAAGTCGGACGTCACTAAATTAAATACCATTCTCAGCACGTGAGAGATATGAGATATATAAAATCAATTCACAAGATGAATAATAATCAATCCCCATGAATAATAGTACTGCAAAAATCATCACATGCTAAACTCCAATTAAATCCAATCTCCATAATATAAATTAATTCAAAATCTGAATAATCAACTGACTGTAAATGCTCCAACTGAAATCCTTAAACAACCTTGGAAACGAATGTCCCAATAAAAATCAAAATGAAGTCTCATGATGAAATAATACGGAAAGAAAAATCTAAACTAAATAAAACAGTAAAGTAAATAACTCCAGCTGCACATTTGAACGATAATCTCCAAATAGTCCTATGCAGCTTCACAAAGACTAATACCTGAAAATGTTAGTCAACGCAAGAGGTCAGAGCCCCGAACATGAATACACACTACTCCCCTCAAATAGGATCCGTGAATCCAGACAATAGCATTATACACAATAAATATCAAAATAGAGTATTTTAATTAGACGAATATAACTAAGCGCGAGAAGAATAAATTACTAACCACCCTCACAGATTCTTATAAAATCATACCAATATCATTTTAAATAACTCCCAGTCTCAAATTTACTTAAATTAACCCAAATGATCATATTCTCAATTTATTATTATATTAGAGGTCCTCCCGCCACGGGTGGGTTCCCACCAAAGTTTTACACTTCACTTTGCCAAAACGCCAGCCGAATCTGTTTAAACTGTCGATCCCCAGCAATTTGACAAGGTTCCACACACGACACGACATAAATCACCAGTCGACCCGTTTAAACTGTCAGCCCCCGCACATTATGTTGCAACAAATTTTATTACCCGTTTTTATCTTAGGCACTAATTCTCATTTTCTCAATTTCATAATTTTTAAATTTATACCACCCTTTTAATCGATGTGAGATCCTCAAAATACCCCTTAGTCCCATACCTAAGGGTCCCCAAGTACACTTACGTCCTATCCTATGTATAGGATGAATCACCAATGTAAAACACTTTCTAGTCTCATACTTAGGCTAACGAATATGACTATATAACGTAAAAATCTGCCCCACCCCGAAATATATAATCCCCACAAATCTACACTAACTAGTCCCATACCTAGCAAGTATAAATTTTTAACCAAGGCCTACCCACTAGTCCCATACCTAGTAAGCATCCTAAAATAGGGGTGAGAAAAATACTATCCAAACGCCCCTCGTCCCCGCGATGGCAAACGTGAATAAAATAAATCACACAATACATAATTTATAAGAATAACATAACACTTAATCATAAAAGTTCCAATTCAATTTAATTCCATGAATAACACCGTCATCGTTTTCAACATAATTATTTGCGTTCAAAAAGGTTAAATTAATTAACAAGGAACAATATTCCATACGTCATAATCATCCTCTTTTATAAGTCATCTAATTTTTATAAGTGTGAACGCGTCCCAAAAATCATATAAATAACCCCAATAAATTCTACATGAGAACCTACACCCAAAACCATAAAAACCCAAAAATCTACCCTACGCACCCAAGGGTTTCAAAGATAAATTCATATTAAAAATTTCACACACAAAAAAAACATTTCCAAATTTTAGTGTCCTATTTTACTAATTAAGTTACTAATTGATTTTAATAAAAAAATACATGATTAAGGATTTAGGCGACACTGAAAATGCATAATACCAAAGAAAAGAAATAGAGTATTCATGCCTGAATAAAATTTGATTAAGAAATATGATCTTGAAGATGTATTCTTCTCAAAAACTTGATAAATATCCGTTCTTGATGAGTCTTGAGAAAATCGAGTTAATCTTGACAAATCTTGAGTTAAAAATTTGAAGAAAATTAGGGTAAAGGTTTGTAGATGGAGGAGAAATATTTTCGAGAAGTATTCTTGAGGAAGTATTGTGGAAAAAGTGATTTGAAAGATCGAGCCACGGATTAATTTTAATTTATAATGATTAGGAGTCATAATGCTAATAGAATTCTATTTACACGAAAAAACATTCGCCTCGTTAGTCACGGTCCAGGATCGTGACAAATGTTTTTTTTTCTTCATTTTGACTCCGATTTGAATTTCGATTAAAATCCAACCTTTCAATATTAAAACTCACATTTTAAGTTCCCAAAAATAATTAAATTCAAAATTTTATTTTACTCCAAAAAATCCGAATTAATCAAATTAAATATGATAGAAAACTACGGTGTGTTACATTTTTAGACATAATAATAATAATAATAATAATAATTATTATTATTATTATTATTATTATTATTATTATTATTATTATTATTATTATTATTATTATTATTATTATTATTATTATTATTATTATTATTATTATTATTATCATCATCATCATCATCATTATTATTATGTTTATGTTTATGTTTATCTTATCTTTCAAGCTATAGACATTATATTTAGTTGTTGTAAATTATGATGTTCTCTATAAGCATGTTAAGACTCAATTTCAGATTTGGAATTTAAGTTATAAAATTTTATTTTAGCCTTGGTCGTGCGGGCTGGTGAAACCATTTTGTATTAAATTCCTATCTTGGACACGACTCTAGTGATTTTAATAATTATTTTAATGTAGTCTTTTTAAACGATAGAATTGGTGGAAGGGATTAAATCGGGGATTACTGTGGCTATCATTGTTGTTATTCTTGAATTACTAGCATGTAACCGACGCGATGCGTGGACGCTTATCAATGATATTCGTAAACCAACTATAATAAAAATGACTTTCATCAACCATTTTTTATGAGAGAAATTTAACATCTAAAATATAAATGATTTGTATTAGTTTTTATTCTTTCACATTAATGGTGATGTCTAAAAATAAATTTTAATGGGTCTTTTTTTCTTGGATTAGGATAAGAGATTTTTTTACTAGAGTCTCATGAGAATGCCGATTGTTGATACAAAAACTAGTCAGCTGACGTGGACTAATTATATTCAGACACATGTCATCCAACGGGGCACAAATTCAAGTACTGAGCTACTTAGAATACTGAGGTACTCAATGTACCGAGCTATTTAGCGTACCGAGCAACTTATTGGGAAGGCTATAGACCAAGACAGATTCAATGTTTATTGTATTACATTCATTCCTTATCATGTACATATGAATATGCATATTCAATAAAGGCTTATTATCCATTCACACTGACAGCCCAAGGGCTATAAATATATTGTAATACCCTCATGGCAGGGTAAGCAATCATAAGCGAACATAATCGAGATCAAGGCAAGATACCCAGTAATACAAAACAGCGGACGTACGCCATTTTCCTTAAGACTGAACCACTTGAAAATCTCTTGTCTTATTTATTTATTCATATTTATCTGTGATTAATTAATTAGATCAAATCTAGTTTTTTACATCAACATATTTACACCGTTTGTGGGAACGACTATACATAACATTTTTCACTAAAAAACTCATCATAAATGGCTGATATCCCAAAATATAGCAATCAGAATAATGAAGGGAATCCTCCCAACCCTTCTATCCCTTAAAATGCAAACGATATCACAGGAATCTTGGCAAGCTTAGCCAGGGGACAAACGGCTATGCAGGAAACTATGCGAAAATTCATTCAGACTGTTCAAAATGGAGCGTCTGCTCAGTCAGGCCAACAAAGCGTTCAGAGAAGCATGCGTCCACTATCTTCGCGAAAGCCACGGTCTATGTCACGATCCAGACATACTAAAGTCCATTATTCTGGGAATTCAAGTGATCTATTCTATCATCTTGGTTTGACTTCTCCTATAAGAATTTTGGATTCTCAGGAACACACCACTCTAACTCCAGAGAGACCAAGTGCTCTGGAAAGGTTGAGAATAGCTTCTCCCTTCGACCGTTTGGGCCCCAGGTGGAACAAAAATACTCCTTGGATTGCATCGAGTAATTCTCAACAACCAAATGCTTTAAGGGAAGGCTCAGCCCAATTACATCAAAACCCCAGACCTGCAGTTTATAAAGAAAGATCCCAAGAGGATAATTCTGCACGATCTGTTGCTCGGGTAAACACAAATAAGTCAGGGGCTGGAAATGACGCATGGAAAGGATCTATTCAGAGGTTGGAAGAAAGGTTATGAGAAATGGATAAGGCCAAAAACCCTCTCCAAATAACCTTTATCAAGGGATCTCTAGCAAAATTTAAGGCTCCTGTGGTCACACCGAAGTACGACGGTAAAACCAACCCTGTTCTGCACATAGAACAATACCAAGCTACAACGGATATCTATGTAGTCCCAGATGAAATGAGGTGCAGGGCGTTCTCAAGGACCATTATTGGATCTTCTCAGATAAGGTACAACAGCCATCCTCGGGGGCAGATTGTAACCTTCCATCAATTGGCAAAGATCTTTATAGGAAATTTCTATTTTGGTGCCAAGGCAGTCAAAAGAGTAGCATAATTGTTGAGTGTTAGGCAGAAAGCAGGTGAAAGTACCAGGGATTATATCACTCGTTTCAACAACGAGAAACTGGAGGTCATAGATTATGAGGAGAAGACAACCATTGTAGCTCTCATGAGTGGTCTTTTGCCCGACAAGCTGTATTATACTTTGGCCAAAGATCCCCCCAATTCCATGGCTAAATTGATGGTAAAAGAAGCCAAAATCATGAACGTCGAAGAGGCTATGGATGCGAAGAAGAATGCTGAGGCAAAGGTGGAAGCCAAAGTTGAAGGTAGATCACAAGAATAATAGTGGGAGCAAGTAGTCAAAAGGCAAAGAAACATTGGATCACTTGAGGAAGTATACAAATTATACTCCCTTAAAGGTAGATATAAACTACGTTCTGGAGGAAATCAAGAATAGCGAGCAACTGAATCGTCCCGAAAAACTAAGGAAAACTCCCAAAAGGAGGGATAAATCCAAGTATTGGGAGATCCATAAAGATCATGGTCACACGACCAAGCAATGTGTAGCTCTCCAAAATGAGATAAAGGCACTCATTAGACAAGGAAAATTAAACAGATATGTTGATCATCAGAATGGTGGGAAGACCAATAACAGAGCTCGATAGAGGTCCAAATCTCCTTGCCGACCAAGAGAAGATAAGAAAAGGGATCACAAAGATGATCCTGAAGATGATCCTGATCTCCCAGAAAGGCCAAGACAACCTGAGCGTGAGGTATTTTCAATTCATTTTGGTTCATTCGATTGCAACATGATTACAGGTGGAGACGTAGGAGGAGGTGATCATACCGCTTAAAGGAAAGCTTACCTCAATGAGGCTCAAGCTTGTTCCTATATACAGCGGATAAATCTAGCAGAAGAAGATCACCCGAGGAAGGTCAACAAAGATAAGCTAGTCATTGTTTTTTCTAAAAATGATCTGGAAGGCATTTTATATCCTCATGATGATCCTCTAGTGATCAAAATGAGGATAAAGGGTGTAATCATTTCAAGAGTGCTGGTGGATAATGGGAGCTCAGCAGACACCATGTTTTACCCATGCTTCGATAGTTTGAACTTGAAACTTAGTTAGTTGGAACCATATCATAGGCCCCTCATTGGGTTCTCTGGAGAAAAAGTTTTTCCACTTGGAACGATCAATTTATACATGTTGATTGATACCTGGACATCTCGCAGAGCAGAGAAGGCGCGCTTCTTCGTAATGGATAAGAATGTCCAGTCAGCCTACAATATAATCATAGGAAGAGTAGGCCTGAAAAAGTTTGAAGCAGTCCCATCCACCGTACATCCGTGCTTAAAGTTTTTGACCAACGTTGGGGTTAGAATTATGAAGGGAGATCAAAAAGTAGCTCAGGAATTTTACTACTCATCTACCGAGCAAGAGGAATTGGAAGATGCAAGGAAGAAAACAACCACTTATCAAGTGGATGAATCTGATGAGTCTGAGATTGACACCTTAGACCCAAGAGATGAAATAGAACTTATTAAAGGCCAAGTTATGGAGGCAACAAAAAGCATTATTATGGATGACAATCAACCAGAAAGAATAACCCAGATTGGTGCTTCACTTGATCCAGTATTGAAGCAAGAGCTGGTGTCATTTTTAAAGCACAAAAAATAAGTATTTGCATGGAGTCATGAGGATATGCCGAGGATAGACCCAGATTTCTTATGTAATGAGCTCAATGTAAATAAGGAGATCAAACCAGTGAAGCAAATGAGAAGAGTCTTTAGCCCGAAGAAGAACCAAACTATTCAAGGAGAAGTGGAAAAGCTGCAAAATGCTTCTTTCATCGAAGACGTGAAATATCCTGATTGGCTAGTTAACGTTATGATGGTCAAGAAGAAAAATTATAAGTAGATAATGTGCATGGATTTCACAGACCTGAATAAAGCTTGCCCAGAAGATCATTTTCCTCTACCTAAAATAGATATGCTAGTGGATGCAACTTCGGGGCATGAGCTGCTAAGCTTCATGGATGCCTATTCTGGATATAATCAAATTAAAATAAAACTAGATTATAGGGAAAGTACCTCTTTCATTACCCCATAAGGAACATATTGTTACATTGTTATGCCTTTTGGTCTTAAAAATGCAGGTGCTACATATCAGTGGTTGATGAACAAGGTATTTACGGGGTAGATTAGCAAAAATATGGAGGTATACGTTGATGACATGTTGACTAAAAGCAAGAAAGCTACTGATCATATAGATGATTTGAGCCAAACATTTGATTAACTGGAAAAATACCAGATGAAGCTGAACCCGACCAAGTGCGTTTTTGCCGTGCAGGAAGGCATATTCCTCGGATACATTGTGAATCAAAGAGGTATTGAAGCAAATCCTGACAAGATAAAATCCTTGCTGGAGTTATAATATCCAACCACCAAGAAGGAAGTGCAGAGACTTACGGGGTGTGTTGCAGCTCTTAATCGATTTGTCTCTTGAACAACTGATAGATGTCTTCCATTTTTCAAGGTGCTCAGAAAGACCTTTGAATGGAACGATGAATGTGAGAAGGCATTCTTAGAGTTGAAAAGATACTTGGGGACACCTCCTTTATTGTCCAGGCTAGTAGCGGGAGAAAAATTATACTTTTACTTAACTGTCTTAGAAAGTGCAGTTAGTTCAGCCTTGATAAGAATAGAGTGCGGAGTGCAAAAAACAGTTTATTATACTAACAAGGAAATCAGGGGAGTAGAAATTAGGTACCCAAAACTGGAGAAGTTAGCATTGACATTGATTAAAGTGAGTAGGAGAATGAAACCATATTTTTAAGCCCATACAATAGTAGTATATAATGACATGCCACTCAAACAGGCTTTACATAAGGAAGAAAAGTCTGGAAGATTGATGTATTGGGCAGTGGAGTTAGGGGAGTACGACATTATCTATAAACCGAGATCCTCTCTCAAAGGAGAGGCAGTGGAGGATTTCATTGCTGAGTTTACCTACCCAAATTCCTCCGATAAACAGGGGGCTAATGCAAAGCAACTCCAGGATGCAAAATGACCAACTGAAAAAATCCCCGATCAACTCCCAGCAGCAAAATTACCATAAGGGATGGGTACCAATCAACTAGCATCCTCTGGTAAGGTGCAAGAATTGAAGAAGAAGTATGAAGAAAGGAAGGAAAAAGTATTCCATCAAGGGATTTTATCAGACCAAGGTTTTGATGATAATATCCTTATATGGAATTTATATATCGATGGTTCTTCGTGTGCAGCAGGTTGCGGAGCTGGAATTATTCTCAGCAGTCCATATGGGATAGACATTGAATATGCTCTGCATTTCTAATTATAAGCTTCCAAAAATGAACCTGAATATGAAGCCGTGATCGTGGGCCTCAATTTAGCTAAATCATTGAATGCAGAGAAAGTTGTGGTGTTCAATGATTCGCAATTAGTGGTAAATCAGATGATAAGTCTTTATGAAGCAAAAGGGGAGTTCGTGTCACGATATTTAATTGAAGATCTGGAGATTATAGCCAATTTTGTAGCTGTTCAAGTAATTAGAATACCAAGACTGGAGAATGCAAGGGCAGATGCGCTTGATCAGTTATCCACAGCTACTGGCACCGAGCTACGAAGAATAATCCCCATTGAAGTACTTGCAAAAAGAAGTATCGATGAAGACTTGAAGGTGAATTTTATCGCCTTAGATATGGGACCATCTTGGATAGATCCCATCAGGGCTTATATTGAAGAAGGTACTTTACTAGCCGACCTACTTGCAGCTAAGAAGTTGAAGTATAAGGTGGCCAGGTATGTTTTAAATAATGGAATCCTATACATGAGAGGTTTGATAGCTGGTTTGCAAAGGTGTGTCCACCCAGCTGAAGTCAAAAACCTGATATAGGAAATTCATGAAGGATCTTGTGGAGTTCACATAAGAGGCATAACTCTTTTACAGAGAATAAATATGCAGGGTTACTACTGGCCAACAATGCACGTCGATTGTACAGCTTATGCTAAAAAATGTGACAAGTGTCAGCGATTTTCTACTATACGAAGAACTCCTCAAGCGCTGTTAACACCAATCACTTCACCTTGGTCATTCTCTATGTGGGGAATGGATTTAGTTGGGCCTTTGCCAACTACAAGAGGATGATTCAAATATCTGGTAGTAGCTGTTGATTACTTCACCAAGTGGGTGGAAGCTGAACCTTTAATCAATATGGCCTATGAAAGGGTCTATCTATTCATTTGGAAGAATATTATTTGCAGATATGGTCTACCCCATGCATTTATCACTGACCATGGTACCCAATTTGACAATGATGAGTTTGCAGCGTACTGTCTACAGTCCAACATTCAAAAGGTCCATTCTGCTCCAGGTCATCCCCAAAGTAATGGGCAAAAAGAGGTAACGAACATAACTCTACTGAATGGGTTGAAGAAGTGATTAGATAATGCGAATGGGAATTGGATTAATGAGTTGCATGCAGTGTTGTGGACTTACCGAACAACTCCCCGAACAGCAACTGGGGAATCCCCTTACATGTTGGCTTTTGGGAGTGAAGCAGTGATACCTGCTGAACTAGGCTTACCTACTCATAGGGTGCTCAACTTCAATTATTCAATAAGTGATTTAATGAGATGCTTGGACATGCTTGAAGAAGTCAGAGAAGATGCAACAATCCAAAATGCAGCCTATCAACAAATAACTGCTATGTTCTATAATAAACGAGTCAAGAAGTGCGATCTAAAGGAAGGTGATTACGTCACTACTAGAAAAACACCTTTTCATGATGGTTTTAGAATTCAATGTTATGACGGCTTCTATTAAACTGTCATAATAAATACTAATGTTTCATAATTATGACCATTTTTGCATTTCAGGGACATAAATTTGTAATTTATATGACCATCTAATTTTAAGGGTCATATTAGTGTAATCTATAATGACAGTAATACTTTAACTATCATATAATATATTTATTTTTTACGACAGTATTCTATACAACGTAATATTAAATATAATTTACAAAACTAATATTATATTTAATTAATTTATTTATTTATTTAATTATTTATGACCCTTTTTAGTAAAAAAATAACAAAAAATATATAGGGGGAAACAACTCCTTCATTGAGAGCAATCCAAAAAACATCAAACTCTAAAACCACTACCTCAAATTGTTCCTAAATAGCAGAGATATCACAACTAGAACACCACGATTTCTACCCAGCCGCCCTTCTTGCCGCAATCATTATCGCGCCTACGGTTGTTTCCCTCTCCTCCCTTTACGTTTCTACCCAGCCTCCCCTCTCTTCGCCGCCCCTGCTCACTGCCCCTGGTCGCCAACCCTCTTCGTCGCTCATTTGGTAAGTCAATTTACTATGTTTTTGTGCATAGATTTTTTTCTTCATATAGTTTCATCTAAATATTGTCTAAACTCAACATCTTACATTGTTACTCACCAACAACAACTATAATTTTTTGTATGGATCTATTCCCATGTAAGAGTTTTGTTGGTTGATTCTTTATGATTCGAATTCTACTTATGGTTTGACCATTTTGCTGTAAACCATATATTAATTAAGTATTGAGTTTGTTATAATGCACGGTATATGCTTGATAAAATGCTTCAATGAATAAAACATTCATTTTAATTTTACTGATTCATATCTAACATTTTTAGCTGTAGTTTGTAGTTTTTTTGTTGTAGTTCTGTTTTATATTAAGAAATCATGGTTCAATTTATTTGTTTCACGTTAATCTTCTACTACTTTGTAAATTTTCATATTATTTAAATGATTTTGTGTAATAACATTTAGTTTTGCATGTACATATTTAATACATATTAATTTTAATGCATGAATTGTTTACATTTATTTCATTTATTTTCTATAACAAATATTGTTTCATATATGTGTCAAATACAAGACGCATAGGCATCGCGTGTGCACCGTTTAGTTGTCATTCTAATTGCAATGTACCCATGGTCCCAAAGTAATTTTGCATTCTATTTTTGTGTGTGTTCTGTTTTGGGGATGTTAAGAAAAGTGAGTTTTGTTTAGAGAGCTATAATGAATCTTGATATTGTTGGCATGAATTCTACCCGTGCTTTTGACGCGGATCAACTCTATCAGCCATTATTAAAACCCCTAATGTTATTAATTGATATGATAACTTAAAAATATTGGAGTGCGTTAAAAATGTGATTCGGTATGGGACATGGAATGTGCATATCAAAATTTAATGCAAGTTTCTTTAAGTTTTTTGTTGTTTGCACTACAAGAATAAGTCACATTTACACCACCTTTTTTACGACACTTAGTAGATAGGTTTCGTTAAAAATGTATTAGGACGACACATTGTTGACATATGTCGTTGATAAATCCCTCCGAGTACATATCACGACATACAAAAATGAGAAGTCGTGAAAAACTTTTAAAATGACACTTCAATAGCTGTTGTAAAATATTTGACGACATACTTTTGTAATTATTCGTGGAACCTATATTCACGACTAACAATAGGTCCCATGAAAATAATTAGGTTTTCAAAAATATAGCAAGAACTTTTAGTGGTGCTAAAAATTTGCCCCTCTGTTTACAATTTTAACTTTTTTCTCACCCCAAAACTGCAGATGTTTAGTTTGGCTTAAAGGTACCTCTCTTCCTATCTCTCTACTCAATTTCAGTCTTTCCATCCCTATCCATTTTATATTTATAATTAATATCTACACTAATTGAGAGTTAAATGCTTTGTGAACCACTAGACTACCGGGATGGTTTTATAAGTCTCCAATTTGTAAATTTTTGGTTCGATATCTAGGATATAAATGTATGAGAAATGGGCACACGCAGACATATATATATATATATAATAAGGAGTAATGGTATTTTTACTGTTCAATAAAAGGATAACATAATTTGTGGTTAGGATGAAGTCAACTTTGAAGATTTATGATAATCCAAGGGTTCACAATGAGTGATATATTCATAATTTATATGTTAAAATAGGATAATTATAAATGCGAAGGTGTAGTGTACACACCAACGCATGCTAACTACTCAGTGCTCAGTGCATTACTGACAACGTCTCTCCTCTCTCTTACTTTAATTTGAATTACAGTCCAAGACTTTAATTTCTTCTGCACAAAAAGTACAAGAGAACCAACCACTTTTCAACATGTTACACAAATTACCTCCTCTCTTTCTCTGCACTCACCCACAACCCACGACATCTCTCTCTCTCTCTTAAGCACACGGCACATGGTTTTTTTCTTTTTGTGTAATGTGTTTGACCTTAACAATAAATAGATTCTGGCTGTTACGAATCGATTTGCAGTAATTGATTCTACTGTTACGAACCACATAAATCGATTCTGGCTGCACCGCCTAGATCTCACCGTCCTTCTAGTTGCACCGCCCAGCTCTCAAAACTGCCGCCCTTCTAGCGGCACCGCTCGCCCATTCACATTTGTGGGGAGCACACCCACGATTCAGTCTCTTTTTGGGGGTTCATTAATAAAGACACAAGGTCAGAGCACAACCGTGTTTTCTATATCGGAGCACAACCGTGTTGATTCAAATGCCATCTCCATAGATCTTCCCCTCCTCTCTCTCTCCCATCTTTTTTTTTCAGTTTAAGGTTTGTGTTTTTCATATATCATTTTATTGTTATTTTTCAGGTTTGAGGTGTTTCATCACTAGATTTGAGGTGTTGAAACATATCTTGGTGTTTTATTTACGGGCCTTTGCTAAATCATATGTGAGGTTCAAGTTAAGTTTTTTAACATTGTCTGTAAATATTTGGTATTAAAGCTAAATAGTATGTGAAGTTAAAGTTAAGTTTTTCAGTGCGTCACTCCTGTAGGAATATTCCATTTATTTTTGCCCACAACTTGAAACCACCATTTTCGTCACCTATGATCCATCGAATCACTAGGTGTTGGCTCAAATCTGA
Organism: Sambucus nigra; assembly: GCA_949130495.1. Classification (NCBI taxonomy): domain Eukaryota; kingdom Viridiplantae; phylum Streptophyta; class Magnoliopsida; order Dipsacales; family Adoxaceae; genus Sambucus; species Sambucus nigra. Next base: position 643,615,872 of record OX422211.1, on the reverse strand, counting down.
ACTATGAATGGTGGAGAAGAAATGGGCACAGATCTTCCGTTGTTGGCTCAAGAAAAGCACAATCACTGGTAATAACTCGGACAGTTAATGGTTGATTTTTGTGTTTATATTGATTTTTTTAATCCCTCAGGTGCTCAGATTTGAAGAAAAAAAAAGTTGATAACCATTCTATCTGTAAAGATTTTCATGAAGGCAAAATCAACAAAATGTGTTGTTTTGAAGATGTTGTAAATGATAGGTCTTGGGTCAATTTTTGCGTATTGTTTGAAGAGGTACACACGCCCCTATTTGTTTTTTCTTAATAGTTTTATATTTCCGTGTTTAGTTTTTATGTTTATTTGTTTTTTTCTTCTTCTTGGTTTTGCAGATGAAACCCTGTTTAATCCTTTCAATGAATGTTTATGTATTCTCTATCTCTCTTAGCTTCACCTACTTTTTACATAACAGATCTTTACTCTGCATTTTATTGTGTTCATTTTTATTTTTTTGTCTTTTCAAGACTTAAGGCCCCAAATGATCTTCTTCTCCCACATACTAAAATGTTCAAATATGCTTCATATTTTTACGTGTTCAAGTTTTATACCATAGCTCTTACATTTAAATCCAGTAACTGTAGTTTTTAATCATTATTATTTATGTATTTTGATTTTATTTTAACACAGGTAGAGAGTATGTGCTCTTAACAAAAAAAATAAGGTTTTAAAATTCAACTGACTAAGGATTTAAACACCAATAACTGTTCTAAATCCAGGACACGAGACCCATCTTTGTTTGTAAAAGTGGAGGCCATTCTTGAAGCTAATTGTAAGTGTCCAGAACCTGAAAATCCCATGTATTCTTCCTTTGTTGATTTGGTTTTTGTCCATTACAAAAACTAATGGAATGATCTTTTAATTGAAGTGAAGTCTTGCAATTTATTCTAGGTGTCATTCGAATCATTAATAATTATTAATTATTTTTTTAAGAAATAGTTATTTTGTTTGTTTGTAGTTCAGAATTGTCAACATATGGCTTCTCTCATTTTTTCACTTAGAAGTGTAGAATCCAGTTCAAATGGGGGTGATGAAGTATGATAACTACATGTCAATACATAACTCATAATTTCTCTACCAGTCATCCTTTGGGTTTAATCACTCCTTTTTGTGATGAATTTGTGGGTTTGTATTTATGTAGTTGATGAATTTGTGAATTTTTATTTAAGAGTTTTAAAAGAAGTTTCTGGTGATCATGTTGGCCGTTTGTGTGTGTTACTCTAGCATCAAAACACTGATCTGACAACTTATATATATTAGACAAAACTCATTAGCAATCTTGAGCACATGGCTCGAGGCCACAATTAGGAAGTGTATATCTAAACATTTTTCCATTTTGTCCAAAAGTCACTAACAATTTTGAGCACATGGCTCAAGGCCTCAATTATTGCTGTACTTTTCGAACTGAAAAAAAATCAGATTTTTTACTTATTAAACAATTAATGATATGTTAGTCATATTGTTATTTGACTATTTTTTTTCTTACGCACGGTAAATAGTTATATAAACACATAAAAATTTGTTAAATTTTTTAAATTATTTATAATTATGTGTTGTGAAAAACATTTTAACTCAATTATAAAAGATTCAAAAAATTATCCAATTTTTTAAAACTAAACATAATTATAGAAGATTCAAAAATTGCCTAATTTTTTTAAAAATAATAGGTTCGTAACAATGGTCTCACTTTTCACTTTTTCCATCAATATTTTGATCATTGGTTCGGCTACACTAGAATTACTCTTTTAAATATGTGGTGTTCGTGTTGGTTAATTGTCACCCCAAACTTTAGATTTAGATGTAATTGTGGTGTAAGTTTAAACACCACGCGTGTTAGTATAGACACAATTGCGTGTTGTAAAAAAATGTTGACATAATTTTTCAAGCTAATACGTTTGTAACATAGGGTAGTTCAAAGAACATTTTTCTTTTGCGAACAAAATACAACATATTGGCCTACCAAGGATGTACACTTTCGAAAATTTGCATCGTGCCTTCAGGCACGGGCATACCCTAGTATATATATATATAGTTTTGTGTGTGTATAAAGACATATACTTTTGGTTTCAATGGACCATAAAGGATTTAAACATGTTTTATCAAATCTGCACCAGGTAGATCCATTAGTTCAAGTAAAAGTGTAAGGACACAAATTTCCAATTGAGTCCATGTATAGTGTTGGCTCAATTCCGGACAAAAACATTTACTTATAGGATAGTATGTAATTGTAATACTCTCAAGCCTATGAAGTGTTTGTTGAAGACGTAGCGGCAAAGAGTATAAAGCTTCATCAAATATGCCGGTTTGCATGCCTCGTTTCTACGTCATCAACTATGGTTCCATGCTCCCAAGGTATGAATGCAATATTATATATATAGGATCTTGGAACAAGTTTATTGGGTGTTAGGTTTAATAAAAACTGTGTTTTATTTTCAGAAAAAATTTAATTAGAACTTTAAAAATAAAGTATATAAAGTTTCTGGGCCAAAATTGAATTATATAAAATTTCTGGAAGTCGTTCGATATGTCGTTCGAACGAGTTTTTTCGTTCTAACGAGCTGTCGTTCGAACGAGTTTGCCAATGAGTTCCCACCAAGCTATACTGGTCCGTCGTTCGAAATGTCGTTCGAACGAGATTGTTCGTTCTAACGAGATTTCCAACGAGTTTCTAACGAGTCCATTCTGGAGTGTCGTTAGAAGACTCATTCGAACGAGATTTCGTTCGAACGAAATGTCGTTCGAACGAGATGCCAGGCGGGAACAGTTTTTGGTAGTTTTTACCCATTTTCCCACTAGTTTACCCCACTATCTTTTTGCTGAATATGTATGTGCAGGAAACCATTTTTCCAATCCATCTTTTTCACAACCTTCTAACTCCTAGAGAGTGTTTTGAGAGAAAATTCAAAGAGGGAAAAAGATCAAGTTTTGAGTGCTATTTTTCAAGAGAAAATATTTTATCACTCTAGTTTTACACCCATATAGTTTATCCAAGTTCACATATATACATATCAATTGCTTGGAGTTTGGCACCGGTTTATCTCTTTCGTTTCAAAGAGAAGTTTTGGTTTGCTTCTACATCCATCAAAGAAGAAGACGTTTTGTTGCGATTCTACCCACTTGGAGAAAGGCTCCTTGCTCGGGTGACGGTGACCATAGAAAGCCCTATCGGTGGATTTCGAGACCGCGGTAGTGTTCCAAGGTTATCCGCTAGGAAGAGGTGTCTACAAGAATAAGCGTCGAGGCTTGAGAGGGATCGAGTCGGTCGTTGTAAGTCTATCTGTCTTGTACTTGTAATTCCGTATCTAGTGGATTTGTGGCTAGGGCCGTCCGAGGTTTTTTCCCGTCTTGGGTTTTTCCTCGTACATCGCGGCGTAGTGTGATATTGTTTATTTTATCTTGCATAATAATTTAGAACGCATGCTTAGGATAATTCAAGATAAAATTTGGTTTAAATTATCACACTCATTTAATTTGGACTTTAATTAAATATTGGGTAAAGTTTATTTAATTCAAGTCATTTGCTAAAATTTGGTTTCGCCTAATTTGCTAATATTGATAAATATGACTTAGGCAAATTCTAGGACTTGGATTAATTAATTGGTTTAAGTGAATATATTAATTGATTAATTTTACTTCACTTGGTGTAATTTTAATTTGTTTAAGAAATTAAAATTTTCTATTTGTTGTTTTAAAGTTGAACCATCACACCGCTTCCGCATCGAGTTTACATAAAAAGGAAATAACAAATTAGAATTGGGGGCCTCGCTTTCCAACAAAAAGTATTGCCCTTGAAATCCAGCATCAATTAAACTACAATTAGTGATAGTATCTTTTAAGTCCATCACACCACCTCTGTCAATCTCATTCACATAAATTTTTTCATGATCATGAAGTACAATGTTGAAGTTCCCACCCATCAACCAAGGGAGATTATAATTAGCTTCCAAATATCTTAACTCACTCCGTTATCTCACTCGCTTTTCTATGCAATTGGCAAAACCTCTATCAATACCTCACTCTATAATATCGCGGTGCTCGTATGATTGCATTTTTTTTGCATCGGTTCTAATATGATTGCATTTTTTTAGCATTTTTATAATTTTAAATTGGTAAATTGACACCTAAAGTTTGAGTTATAGGAAATGAATTGACATCTTCTTTTTACCCTCTTGACATGAGTTTAGAAACTTCTTTTCTTATTCTTCTTCTACTTTATCTATTATGAGTTACCATTAACACAAAATCTCAAATCAAATGAGCACTCAAATCTTTCACACTCTTGGTTCCCCTTACGGTTTCTAAACCTCTCATTCATCGAATTCTTACTTTCCCCTCACTCACATAAACATTTATAGCTTGCAGAAGATTGCAGTTGGAAACCCAGGTATGGCAATCACTACACCAAATCTGCCCATTTGTCAAGGTCATTGACCTTGAGAAATTCACCTTGTCAAGGTCAATGACCGTGACATTTCGAGGCGAGACAACTTTTTTTGTCACGGTCGTGTCACGGTCATTGACCTTGACACAAAACTCGCGTTTTGTGTCACGGTCGTGTCAAGGTCAATGACCGTGACACGTTTGTCACGGTTTATAACCATGACAAAGCCGTGACCCTTTTTAAAAAAATTGTCACGGCCATTGACCGTGACACGTCCGTGTCAATTTTGTCACGGTCAATGACTGTGACAATTCTGGGCAGAATTAAAAAAAAACTGCTGGGCAGTATGGCCACTGCCACTGCCCAGCAGTATATTTGTACCTGTTATAGCAACGTTGTACCTGTTCCAAACATCATATATCCGAACAAACTAAAGATAATGCAAATATATATTCAAATAAGAAACTATTTAAAAAGAAACAACATCACCATCATTTTATCTTAAATCTACAAACTATTTGCATGGAAAAGAGATTTTGTACCGCGACGCTCGGGAACACCTCCTTATCCTTCCCTTCTCGTCCGAATAGCCACATAAGTATAGAGCATATGTGGCCTACCCTTAGGGCCACTCCCTGTCCCCTGAATTGAAATAAAGTAAAATTAGTATCCGCCCCTCAAATATAGATAAATATAAATCGTAATTGAAATCGAAATCGAAATTGACATATAAATATAAATACATTACCTGTAGTGTCACTCAAACAGCTAACTTGAGCTCATATGGCACCTCCTTCGAACTAATGTACCCAGGGCAATCGTGTCAATTATAATTCTCTTCATATCTAAACACTAAGAAATACCATAATCCTATGGAGGTATGCGTTGCAAATTCCTTCCAACCGTTGTGTAGCCAAAAATCAGCAGTTGAAGTTGTCAACTCCACCTTTGAATGGGGTATGGAAAGTGGTGGGGTATGGAAAGTGGAATTGAAAACTTCAACCGGTGATGTTTGGCTACATAACGGTTGGGAGGAATTTGCAGAGCATCGCTCCATAGGATTATGGCATTTCTTAGTGTTCAGATAGACGAAGAGATTCAGTCTCCTCTCCACAAATAGGACACCCCAAATAACTATGTACTAATCACCTATTAAAGGTAAGAAGCGTATATTCATGGATTAGTATAAACAAAACTTAGATGTAGTTGGAATATTTATGTATTAATCTCCTCTCCACACACGCACACTACACAAGAGTGAAAATGATAAAGTGCAGATCAAGTAAAAGCATTAAAAATGGATGTTTCGGTACAAATTGAAATATTTATTACAAATTGAAAAATTGTTTCAAATTCGGGTTATCATCAAAAATGGATTGATATTCGGTAGGAGCAGCCAAGTCATCCACACTACTATTTAGACGCCTTGGTGCGTGTTGGACAATTGACCACGTCTCGTTGTTGATATACTCCGAGTAAAACACTTGCTTAACCTTTTGAAATGCACAAACAAACGGCTCATCGCTCACGTGGTCGTTGCTCTTCAACTTGGACAAGTCAACCATGATCAAATTGGTGACAGGATCAACTTTAGAAGCATTTTTATCCTCAACTCTTACCCATTCACAGTAAAATACAACCTCTTTGAAGCTTATATAATCCAATTCAAATATATTTTGGATTACACCATAGTAAGTCATTTCAGCTTCAACGAGGTTTTTATCTTTTGCGCTCGCTCGAAAGAAAGTAAGAGCCTTGTATGAAATTCCCGAGTTCTGTACATTTGTACTTTCCTCGTACACTTTAGCGCCGAAAATATAACCGTTCAATCGATATTTTTTGTACTCTTGTGCCACGAACAAGGGTCCAGTGGCTAGACGAGCAAGCCTTGATGTCGCATCACCCATCTTTAGGAGCTGAGAATATAGATAAATTAATTATATTAGTGGTAAAATTTGAGTGTAATGTAACGTTATATAACGACTGTTTTCATTGTAATTACCTCTTGTGTCAACCATAGCCTAAATTCGCTGTCTGATTATACCACTGTTTTTCGTCTTTTATTGTTCTCACAGGCTTCATATTTACTGCATATTACAAAATTAATCATGTATAAAATAATCTAAAATAATGTTAAACATTATAATATTCGAAACTTACTTTTTCCATTCTTCGACATCCTCATGTGTGTCAAATAGATAACGAGCTACTTGTTCATGTTGCAAACTCGTTAATTCAAATACAAAAATAAATTCATGTATTGACCACATACACACACACACACACACACACACACTATCTAAGCTGTTCTATAGGTATAAAAACAATTATTATCCAATTATTATCCAACTATTATCAATTATTTATTTTGAATGTAAATAATATTCAAAACCCCACCCACCCCCACCCCCACCCCCACCCCCTCCCGATGTTTATTATCCAATTATTATCCAACTATTATCAATTATTTATAAAATTGATGTCTACTTTTAGTGTTGTGTATATATGTTAGTCCTCGGCTTTTTTATTGAACTTTTAGTTATTTAGTGTATTGTAGATTGATGAGGCCACACAATGAGCACACAATGAACTACTATTTCGCCTTTTATTAAAGAATATCATATGCTCACAAATAGGCGGCATACGCCCATTTTTTTAATTGTTTATACCCCCTCCCCCACCACACACCACCTGATGATGCTTAAACCCCTTTTGATAGACGGCTCTCTTAGTATTTTTTATGTCTATACTATCAAGTGTTCAACTAGTTTGGAGAGTTGTACCAAACAATATTAGTTGAGATCCAACTTCAGATTAATTCAAGACATAAGACCCTAAAGGGAATCCTATCTGCAACAAGATTCTAGTTAGTAAAGAAGACATAACAGAATATGGTGGAATCCACTACACTACACACCCATTCCCACACTTAAAAACCATTTAATAATATTTAAAAAATTCAAAACCATTTAATAATATTTAAGCACTAAAATTAATTTAATTTAATTTAACCTAGGAATTAATCAGATATTTTTATCCTATGTTTACTAATGCTAAAATTATGAAAAATGATATTTTGAGATAATAATGTGTGAAAATTTGTTTTATGATTTTTTTCTTAACTGAAAATTATTTAGGGGTATTTTTAATTGAATATATACACATTTTTAACTCTTTAAAAATTACATTTTAATCCTTTCTAAATCTTAGGGAGAGTTTGGGTTGTGTTTTTCGGCCATAACACCACACACCCCCACCACCACCCCCTCCCCCACCACACACCACCACACACACACACACACCCCACCCTACCCCACCCCCTGCCCCCCTCCACCACCCCCTCCCCCAAAACACACCACCACACACACACACACACCGCACCCCACCCCACCCCCTGCCCCCTCCACCACCCCCTCCCCTACCCTGCCCCACCCCGCCCCACTCCCTGACCCCCTCCACCACCCCCTCCCCCACACTGCCCCACCCCGCCCCACCCTGCCCCACCCCCCACACACGCACACACATACACACATATATATATACACATACACATAAATATACAGACAAATATATATATATAAATGGAAGAGAGAGAGAGAGAGAAATTGGACCTGAGAGAGAGAGAGAGAGAGAGCAGCGTCGAGAGAGAGAGAGAGAGAGAGAGAGAGAGAGAGGGAGGGAACGGTGGGAGGGAAAAAAGAAGGGCGAAAGGGTTTTTGCTGGAAAAGTTGTCACGGTCGTGTCAAGGTCATTGACCGTGACAAGCCCGTGACAAATTTAATTGTCACGGGCTTGTCACGGTCAATGACCGTGACAATTAGTTATCACGGTCGTGTCAAGGTCAATGACCGTGACATAAAACGCGTGTTTTTTTTTGTCACGGTCAATGACCTTGACAAGGCTGGCCGGCTGAAAGGTGACAATTTGCCCATTTTGGTGTAGTGAATAGTCTTATATGCATCATTTTCTTGTATGATTTGGGGATTCATATGCTAGGATTTGGGTTTTTATGGCTTAAGTAGAAACTATCATCTTTATGTGTAATGTGTACATTTTTAGTGACACATAAGTTAAATGAAGGATGGTTTATGGTCAGGCCTAGTATGGTGATGAAACTATAGCATTTTATGGTGGCTTGTGCTTGAGTTGGTATTTTAACCGAAATAGATATATAGATTTTTTACGCCAAAAGTATCACTTTATTTATTGCTCATACTATTGTGTATTAATGAAGAGGGCATGAAATTTTACACAAGCTCAAGTGAAGTTCTCTTAGGCCATCTCCAATGGGAAATGTAGATGTTCAAATCTACATTATTTTGGTCCACAATAGGTAGAAGAAAATTCATTTTTGAGTAAGAGAAAATGTAACGGGAGTGTAAGCTTACATTGTCACTACACATTGTGTAGAGCTGGGCCCCACAGCTGGACGACTAATAGTCACCCGTCCAGATTGTGGGACGACTACCTCTCATCCGTCCTCCCTTCTATATTAACGGAAAAAAATCCGGCTAGTTTTTAACGGGCAAATTTAAACAGTAGGGAGCTGGATGGCTATCAGTCGTCCGTCCAGCCTTGGACGGCTGACAGTCGCTCGTGAAGGTGGGCCTCGCTCCAAGCCACGCCAATGTAAGCCTATCCCACTGTGTACACACCTCATAAAATATTAGTAAAAAAAATGTAAACTTACATTTTCTTAGCCTCTCCCATTGGACATGGCCTTAATATGTAACCAAGACCATAATATTATATTTCACTAAAAGGGAAAACACATTTTATGCCTTAATCTTTTCTCTCTTTGGCTAAAAAGAACATAGCTTTGCAAATTTAATGGTCTAGGTGAGGCATGTGGCCTCATTTTATATTAACATTTAACTTGTGCATGTGCTTATTGACATCATAATCTATGTTCACATTTAATTATTATGATGAAGTCATGTCAAAATTTTGGATTGTTAAGAGTTAAGATAGTTTGGAAATGTTTCCCGATTAGCGTGTTTTCTTTCATACTTTTTAAAATGAATTGAGAATTTTAAATTTTTTTAGGACATTGTTGATATTTATGGAAGTTAGTTCTACTTCTCTTTTGGAAACAATACCTATTGTATGATATATATCTTAGCTTCGATGTTTTTTTCATTAAGTACTCAAACGTGGTTTCTAGTTCATTAGCATATTAATAGAAAAGGAAATTAAGTACTGACTGAAACTTTAAATTTAGAAGTTATGATTAATGCTCATTATTATTAGAATGAACGTTCACTTTATTCCTAGGTATTGAACTAATTGCTTGATAAAATTTCTCATTTTGTCAAAATATTAATGATTCATTCCTTCTGAAGTTAAAGTCACGACTCATAGAATTCTATAACTATGACCATATCATTCACTTTATTGACCCTAGGATTATTTTTGGCAGGTCAACATGGTTCGAAGTTTGGAATTTCATATTATTTCTTTACTTGAAGAGGTTAGTGTTATTTGGGATACTATTCATCTTGATGTTAATTTTTTCTGTAATAATGCAGTCGATAAATTATTTGTCCTCAAAATATGCAGAAAATTGCATACTAATAATATCAATTGTCCAAGAGGAAATATGTTCTCCACTTACCACTTATAGAACTGCTCTTTATAATCTTGTGTGCAAATTGCAATTTTCGTCTATCGTATAAATTACATTTTTCTTACTAGGTGATAATGTTCTAGCATATCCATAGCTTGAGAACTCTATCCCTACCACCAGATGCTACCTTCTCACCATCAGGACTCTAATTAATAGCAAATACCTCATTTGTGTGGCCTAGAAGGTATTGTTTTAACTTCTTTGTCCGGATATCCCAAACCTTCGATGTTTAGTCCTTGCTACCACTTAAAATAAGCCTACTGTCAACGGACCAGCTTATGTGATAAACAAGCCCAACATGGCCCCAAAAAGTAGCAACAAATTTGGCCGTGATGCCATTCCATAACTTTACCGACTTGTTAAATGAGGCATTTGCAATCCATTACCCGTCAGGAGAAAAGTAAACATGGTTCACAAGCTATTGAATACCTGTCATATGAGTTTTGGGTTGTTTGTTTACAACAAGTTCCCAGAGGAACATGGTGAAATCATCAGACCCTAAAACCAATCTTTTAGGTGCGGTTCCTTTCGTTTTATTATACCTATCTAGAGCTGCCTCTTTCATTTCCTCTGTATAAGAGTAATGTTTACGAATATGATAAAAAGATCCAGTACGAAGAATGTATTCAGTTCTCAATTCCAGGGAATTAACCCAATTCCAAAATATTATTGATCGTGGGCAGCTGACGAATTCAAAATGTTTATTGCTCTCTTTGGCCTGGTGGAGGTTGAGTTCACGAGTACCTTATACACTTTGTAACAATAGAAAAGGAAACCAAAGAATTTGGGAAAGACTCAATAGAATCTTCTGTAATGTACCCAGGAATAATACTTTTCAGATTACTAAAGTGAACCACCTATACAGACGGAATTCGGATCATTCCCCCATTATTTTATCGATGTCCCTCTCAACTGATCAAGGCCCTTGTCAATTTAAATTTCAAAAGATGTGGGTTCAACACCACACTTTCTCTGATTTGATGAGGCAGACCTGGAACATCGCAATATGTGGTATGCCCATGTATGTTTTTTCCCTGAATGTCAAAGCGGTTAAGGATGTACTCAAGAGGTGGAATATTTATGTTTTCAAGAATGTTTTCCAATCAGTTAGTCAAGCATAAGATAGACTCCTTCAAGACGAGGTTACCTTGAAAATAGACTTCTCGAAAGCACCCTTCATGGATTGGAAAAAAGCTAAGGCTTCGATGCAACATGAGCTTGCTAAAGAGGAATCCTTTTGGTGTAAAAAATCTAGGGTAAAATGGATTTGTGAAGGGGAATCTATTACAAATTTTTTCCACTCTTTGGCCAAGAAAAACATCAATAGACTTTCTATTTTCAGATTGAGAAATGGCACAGGGTCTTGGTCCTCTGATGTATATGTCATCAAGGGCACTCTGTGTTTTTTCTAAAGACCTGCTCACCTCGGGGAATGAGATTGCTGATGTCAAATTTTTGAATATGATTCCGCAACTAATTTCAGCACAACAAAATGAGATGTTGACCGTCTGCCCCACTTTGGAATAGATCAAAGACATTGTATTCAGTATGGACGCTCCTAGCTTCGCCGGCCCGTACGGATATAATGGTGTTTGTTACAAATCATGTTGGGATATTATTAAAGAGGAATTTTGTCGAGCTATAACTTCCTTTTTCTTGGGTGCTGAAATGCCATAAAGTTGGATTAATACCAACCTTGTGCTCATTCCTAAAATGACCAGTCCTTCTAGGAGCATGGATTTTAGGCCCATTAGTCTGTGCAACTTCTCTAATAAAGTTATTACGAAGATTCTGGCCAATCGATTGAGCTCGATTCTGCCCATTATCATTTCCCCAAAATAGACCGACTTTATCAAGGGGCATTTTATCCATGACAGTATTCTCCTTGCCCAAGAGCTCATGTTTAGCTTTCATAAAAAGGTCCTTGGGAGTAAAGTCCTCATTAAACTTGATATGGCCAAGCGTACGATCGACTTTTGTGGAGTTTTCTTATCAATGTATTAAGGGCTTTTGGTTTTTGTGAGGGGTGGATTGGCTTGATTTGGAGGGCCATCTCTAACTGTTAGTTTTTCACTCTAGTTAATGGGCAGCCCATGGATTCTTTAAATCCATAAGAGGTATCCACCAGGGTGATCCCATCTCCCCGGACCTCTTTGTCCTTTATGCGAAAGTTTTGAACATAGTTATTGATAACTTAATTATTTAGGGTGCCGTGAAACATTTTTCCATCCCCCCAGGAGTTCGATTATTGTTGTTTATCCTTTGCCGATGATATTATGATTTTCACGAACGATGTTAAATCTTCTCTTGTTGTTCTTATGAAGTTTTTATCCCTTTACGAAGGAAATTCAGGTCAATCAATCCAAAAGTTGCTTCATCATCTCAGATAAAGCCCCTGCTTGTAGATGCTCTATTATTGCTAGAACTACTGGTTTCACCCAAAAAGGCCTTCCTATCACCTACTTCAGAGTTTCGTTATATTTCGATAAAAAAAAGGGCACTATTTTCTCCTTTGATTACTAACATCTCGAATGAGCTCCATATGTGGTGTTGCCAGATGTTATCTCCTGCTGGTAAGCTGGTCGTTATCTAGTCTATTGCTCAGTCCATGGCCTTCCACTTATTGTGAGTTTCCATTTATGTGTTTGTTTAGATAAATAATCAACATCAAATACATCTGACTGAATTATTTTAAATGTTATATATCTTCACTTCACTTGATTGATTTTTTTGCATGATGTGCTAAACAGTTAGGGCCAGGTTAAAGTTGGGAGCTTGGTCACCGAAGGAACCTCATACATCCTAACTTTGGCATTAGGGACACATGAGCATCCTGTTTATGTCAGGGGTAAAGGGCAGGGAGTCACCCCACAGCCGTTTTCAACCCCACTAAGCAAGGATCAAATAAGCATATTAGTGAGTTGGAGTCTAAGTTGCATGTGGAAAGAAGAATAGGCAAAGAAAAAGATGAGCGGATGCAAGTATTATTGACAAAGGCGTCGAAGTACGAGAGGGCAATGAAGAAAGTTAGGTAACTTTTTTTTCTTCAATCTAATTAATTGCTTTGTGTCGATGTTAAGAATGTTGAATATATAGAATCAAAATACTATATATGAAAATATAAAAAAAAATTGTAACTAATATTGTTAAAATAGTATAAAAATATGATGTCAAGAATATTATGTTGTTAGTGAATAATCGGGGTGGGATTTATATTGTTGTTGTTGATGATGCTGAACGCCCGTGGTGGGATTTATATTGTTGTTGATGGTGAATGCCCGGGTTGGGCTTTATATTGTTGTTTTTGGTTAAACATGTCATGTTTAATTTCTGGTTATTAAAAAAACAAAGGAAACTCTGTCAAAATTTAAAAAAAAACTTCCCCAGATATCTCTCCCATTCCTTAATAAAGAACAAAGTAAAAATTAACTTTCAGATTATGCAAATGTTTAATTGTGATGCTCGTGGTGGCCTTTATATTGTTGTTAATTGTGAATGCCCAAGGTGATCTTTATTTTGTTATTATTGATAATGGATGCAGAGGGTGGTATTTATATTTGTTATTATTGATAGTGAGTGCTTGGGTGGGATTTATATTATTGTTGTTGATGGTGTTGAATGCCCGAGTTGGGCTTTATATTGTTGTTGATAGAGAATGCCCGGACTGGGTTTTATATTGTTGTTAGTTAAACATGTCATATTATTTTGGATTATTAAAAAATAAAGGAAACTACGCTGAAATTTCCATGGAAGCTTCCCCATTTATCTCTCCACCGCCTTCATAAAGAATGAAGTAAAAATTAAGTTTTTTTTATGCAACTTTATCAGTTTATTAGACTTTATTACATTTTTAGTCGCTAAATGACATTTTTTATCGCTAAATATCACCAAAGATCACTTTTAGTGGTGAAATTTTCACATTTAGGGACGAAATATGTATTAAAGTCTAATAAATATATAAAGTTATATTAAAGTCTAAAATAAAAAAAATTAGTGATGCATTAAAGTTAAAAAAAATTAAAAATTAACTTTGAGATTAGCAAACGCTTAATTTTTTATACTCATTATTATATTAAAATATTATTATTATTATTTGTGCTATATTCTATGGGTGTTTAATTTATTTTAGTTGTTAATTGCTATTTGTTTCCTCATTTTGTTCAGATATTCGTCCCGTTGGCGCCTATTGTGTATCCGGTGTAGTATTGCTATTGTGTGTTTCCATGCTACATGAGTGGAGCTACTATTTACATGAGTGGAGAAAATGTTGTGGTTCAATTTACTAGTTTTTATGTCAATAATATAGGTCATTTTAGATATCTTTTTGTTTGTGAGTTGTCCACAAGTCAGTGGGTAGACCGTTGGTTTATACTTATTTTCTTCAATTTCAAATATTAATGACATTTTTAAATACTTATTGTTCAAGTTATATTAGTACTTGGAATTTGATACTTTGAGTATGGAAATTTGTGCTTTGAATTGGCAAATCGTAGTTTTATGGATAACACGTTTGAGATATTAGAATAGTGTAATGAAAATCAATGCATAAAAGACGGGAAAAACAACTTTTATGACAGTTTTTAGTACATGGTCATTATAATGAACAAAAAATAGTTTATTTTTATGACTGTTTATGTACGTTGTCATTATAATGAACAAAGTAATTGCCGTAATAGGTACCTTTTATGACTATTTTATTAATATCCATCATTTAAAGAAGTTTATAATGACATTTCAATGAACATGATATTATCGTTAATGACAGGTTGAACGAAAAAGCATCGTAATAGGATGGTTTGTTATGACGGTTTTGTCAACACTAATTTTATTATGACACACAACTTTACGACGGTTTTTAAAAGTTTGAAAAATCGTCATAAATAACTTTTCATGACCCTTTTTCTCGTCATAAAAATGTCTATTTTTAGTAGTGCGTGCTCAAGAAAGTAATTCAAAAGCACAATAAGTTGGAGGCCAATTGGCATGGGCTCTATCATATACCAACTGTTGTTCGACCTGGAACCTACAAAATAGAGACTCTTGAAGGGGACGACTTCAAAAATGCCTAGAATGCCGAACACTTGCGAAAATACTACCAGTAATGTAATTGCCCATGTACCCAATTGTTTCATTATGAATAACAAAAGATGTTTTCCCATTTCATTTTTTTTTCGAAGTACTAGTGCTACATACTACACTTAACAAACTTGGCCAGCACGCAACATGTGAACACCAACAATGTCATCAACATAAACACCAACAATATTGGTAAACAATCGAGCAAGGCAAGTCCTTCTTGATTATGGGTGACCCAAGAAGTCATCTAAACTGGGCAAGAAGTTGGGTAAAAGATCCACTGCCTAGGAACCAAGGCAATCTAGATAATATTGTTACAACTAAGTAGGAACATGGGATAAAAATAATTCCATTGCTTAGGCACTTATGGGTGTAAGTCACTACAAAAGTTTTATTGTCTAGGCAATCAAATCAAAAAGGGCAAAATGCCCCCCCCCTATATATATATATATATATATATATATATATATATATATATATATATATATATATATATATATATATATATATATATATATATATATATATATATATATATATATATATATACTCAATGACTAAAAAATAACCCGTTATTGTTAGTACAACACTATTATGTTTGATCTCATATTATGAATAAAGATTGACAGAAAAAATATCATGCAATTGTTATATTTCCAAGGAAATAAAATTACAAAAAGATGATTTTTCTTCATTCCCACCAACAATTACTAACGAAATACAAATACTCTATTCTATTGGTTTCTTTCCTTCAGATTTAGATACAGGATCCATCCTAGCTGGAGGGCCATCTAAAGCAAAAGAAGAATTGATAAAATTCAAATCCCAAAGCATTCTGGTATTGCTCGAACTTAGTCGGTCTAATAAATGAGGAGGTCGGGATATCTCAAATTCTTTGTGAAGGCTGTAATTACTAAGGTATTTGGAAATTAAACACTGAGGAATAGAGCTAATTGGAATCCAACTAACATCAAGTTGGAAAGGTGGTACTGGCAGATCAAGTATTCCAAGCTCATAACAATCCCACAGTTCCGTTCCTTGCTCAACTTTCATTACAGTTAAAGAATTCAACCATCCTTGCTTATACCCTTCATTGTTTGTCTGTTTCAACCTGACATCAAGATGATATAAAGCTTCATTATATCCATCCATCCAAAACTCTTTGGGCTGCTTGTGAAACTAATAAGTTAATCGTTCAACATGTTGATGAAGTCTTTTCAGCACACTTTCTCTATTTTTCAATGCAGAACTTTGATTGGATAGTTGCTCTGTAAGAGTTTGAATCTTCTGAGACATCTCCGTCAGAGCTTTATTTTTTGCCTTCAGTTGAGCAACTTGATTTTCTAAGACTTTCCGAGTTCTAGTCTCTTCAATACTACTCCTACCAGCTCTTGTTCTACCCCGAGAAGTGGATGCAGGACTGACTCTTTTCAAAGTTTCTAATTCTTCTCTTAATAAAGCATTCTCAGTCTCCAAAAAGGAAATACCTTCATCATTAACTGGGACCAGAGATCTAGAGGAAGAATCAGATTTTAACTATCTGAATTCTTCTCTTAAAGTAATATTCTCTTCCTCCAGCAGTTTGGCAATGTTTCTGTGATCTTCAATTTCAAGTTTCAGTACACTTTCTCTTTTAGTATGGGCAAATACAAATTTGTCATAACCCCGATCAACACTTAAATATTGATGCTTCTTATCATAACCATCACGAAGAAGTGCAGTGGTTTCCTTGTGTTGAAGTTGAAGTTCTTCAATAATTCCTTGAAGGTCTTCAATCATTTTATAGTAAGATACGTTATTCGCCACTGCACGATCAAGTAAACATTTCAAATACTGGTAGGCCTCCAATGCTCGTTTAGAGACATCAAAACCAAGAATGTCAACTATTTATGCTTCAATAAAATATGCACGACCAGCTTTGATGTAATCTGTACATTTCTTCATCAACTCTGTATCATAAGCTGACAACAGTTCCATCCTGGCAATAAACTAGCAAGAAAAAGTAGCAACAGATCAATAACAACACAATTATATTGAACAGTAAAGGAGAAATTCAGAATAATCAACAAGTCCATTTTATTAATTATAATAGATGAGGTACAATCAGAGGTAAAACACAAAGGGAAACAGAGGAAAGCAAAAAAAATTCGAACAACATTACACCTTCTCCTTATTCCTGACAACATCTTTAGATGATTTTGAAGAAGGAATTGGTTGCTAAAGTTGTTAGAGGACAACTGACGTTGTTCGGAGGAAGTCGTTGTCTGCTGGACTCGCTTAGAAGATTGAGGAATAATGGCAACAGGTGTTTGTTCTACCACTATTAAAGAAGATTCATCAGATCCAGCTTCATCATCATCATCTTCTTCTTTAATAACAAAAGGAGGGACGTGAACATATTTCTAAAATAAATCCGAGTCTTCAGCAACACTTAAATCTTTCAATGCTACAACCCATCCATCCCTGAAGAAATTCAAACTTGCATACTCTATTTGACCAGAGGCAGCAGTTACAGCTTTGTTTGACCCTTTGTCCCAACCAGAGCTAAAGGACTTCTTCACCGCAGGCCTTCTCTTCATCCTCTCCAAGGAAGAATTTTCCCTAAGAATATCTTCAATATATTTTACTCTCTGTTCAAGATCTTTCTTATGCCGTTCAGCCTCTTCAAGCTTGCTCTCAGCTTCCTCCTTACTGGTAACGGTGACCTTAAATTTCTCCTCTGTCTCCTTGGAAGCATTTACAGCTTTTTCTGAGCTAGATCAGCCTCCTTTGCAGCATCCACAGCTTTTTGTTGAGTTGTCTCAGTAACTTTGATTTTATTCTCCCAAGAAGCTTTGTAATCTTCATATTTCTGTCGCGAGTCCACTAAAGATTTTGATAACCCAGCAAGGGCTTCTTTTATTTCACTGAAAGAAGAAGCAACTTTGATAGCTTCATTGTTCTCCAGGATATTATTAAAATACACTAAAACTGTAAGACGAAGAGAAACTCAAGATTGGAATATGAAATTGAAAACATAACTGAAATGACAAGGTATAATGACACTTACGAATGCAATATGTTGGGCTGCCAAATTAGAGACTTTCCCTCGAGGAGTAGAGGTCTTAGCAACTCTATGGTTAGGAAGAGTTCCAGACCAGATCAGTTTCCTGGCAAAACTAGGAGTAATGAATGCTGGAGGATCAGCTTTCAAGGAAGGTACTTCAACCCCAACAAGTTGACACTACAAAAAAATAGCTTTTGAGAAATGATCATTTATTCGTCTCAAATACTTTTTGTGACGCTATTTGGGACGGCTAGGGGGGACTTTTTGATAGGGGTTATTGTTGATACCAAATTTAACCTGCTAACATGGCTCAAATAAATAAAGACACGTGGCAATCTACATGGTAATAACAAGAGCTCTCCGAGGAACCATACTGCAACGAGGAACTCTGCTTCTCCGACTAACTCAAACGCTTCGACTTACAGGAATCCTACGAGGAACTTCAATACACCGAGAAACTTATGAGCACCGAGCAGCTTAGGCGGTCCGAGCTGCACCTCGAACAAAGCATTAATAACAGGAAAACCAATAGATAGACTGCGCATTAAATACATATAGATGTATACGATTAAAGGGGCATTTAATATACTACCCTTTCACATGTATAGCCTAAGGGCTATAAATACATTGTATCATCCTCATTGTAGGGGACCAGAATTTCTTGATAAAAACTTGTAATCGAGAATTCCCAAACAAGTCAGCAATAACAGAAACAGTGGACGTAGGCCATTCTTATAAGGCTGAACCACTTTAAAATTTCTTTGTCTCATTTAATTTTATCTGTGATTAAATAATTAGATACGATCTAGTTTTTTACATCAACAGATTGGCGCCGTCTGTGGGAACGTGTTACAACCATTGTTCTTCATCAAAAGCTATGTTTTTATTTTCTTTACGTATAATCAATTATACATACATCTTTTGATTCAATCATAATTGTTATGTTTATATACATAAATTAATTGTCCAATTTTTATCTGCAAAATGTTGCATATCATGATTTTTAAATCATAACTATTAGATAAATTCTTATTTAGAAATCTGAAAAATAGTGGATTTCATAAATTATAACTTTTTGCTTGATTCTCAAGTTTCAATTTTATATCATGGAATAAATATTTTAAATGATTACATATACCAATATATACGACGATGATAAGATTTGAAATAAAATCTTTGATGTCTATTCAAATTCCCATCATATTTTTAATAAAAGAATGGGAAAAGGTTAAAGATAATAAAAAGTTTTCTCATGGAAATCATGACCCAGATCTATTTTCTCTCTCTTCAAGTTTGAGTCTCTTTGCATTCATTTTTATGAACTATATACTTAATTTGGTTCATCTTCCATCTATGTCAATAAAGTCAAATTGATTGATTTTTTATATAAATTTGGTAATAACTTTGATCATTGACCATATTTTTATGTCTCCTAATAGGGAATAGGAAGGGATCAATATAAAAAATAATTTTCTCTCACTAGAAAAATCATTACCCACCTCTTGTAAAAGAGGATCTGAAAAACAATCATGACCATATCAAGACTCTGGGCACAAATTTGATATGTTGGCCCCTCGTTCATCACATCACAAGGTTTCTTTGTCGAAGTCACATGATCTAGTTGATTATATAATTATTCATTTAATTAACATTCTTAAGGCTTAAATTTTACATCGAATGTTATTTTTCTGATCTAAGGATTTGAGATATTCTGGTCATCCAACCATATATTCTATAACTTGAGATATCCTTAAATGTTGGTCGGCAACATCCATGTCGTTTGTCGGCAGCAATAAAATCTTGGGGTATTAAAAAAAATGCGAAGCACCCCTAATATTTCTTTAAACACGAGTTCAGCTTGGGGACAAGCAGGGGACTTAAGTCTTTTTTAACTTGTGATCACCCCAAAAATATTTTTAAAAACCAAGTGATAAATAATTTTCAAACAATAACTAATACCTGATTAGGTGTTGGAGATTAAATAACTTTACAAAAAACTCTACATCTTATTTATGATGCATATCTGGTAAAAATTTGTCCATCTCACACACATTTGGCATAAAAATATTATTTCATATTTTGAAATTTTTATTATTTTATGCTGATACACATCACATATTGTTTGGCTGAATAATTATTCTCATGATAATAATTATTTTCCCTAGTCTCGACAGGTGCTCGGGCAGCCTATTAAAATTTCATAGCAACCTATCAGCGGCTGATGAACAAGGTCTTTGCAGAGCAAATCAGTTGCAATATGGAAGTCTATGTTGACGATATGCTGACAAAGAGCAAGAAAGCTGTCAATCATCTAGTTGACTTAGGCCAGACCTTTGATCAACTGGATAAATATCAAATGAAGCTGAACCCGACGAAGTGCATATTCGGGGTACGAGAAGGCATGTTTCTCGGGTGCATTGTCAATCAACGAGGCATTGAGGCAAATCCTGAAAAGATCAAAGCTCTATTAGGGCTACAATCTCCAACGACGAAGAAAGAAGTGCAGAGTCTCACAGGACGAGTAGCAGCACTCAACAGATTTGTATCGCGAGCAACTGATAGATGTCTCCCATTATTTAAAACGCTCCAAAAAACTTTTGAGTGGAATGATGAATGTGAGAAGGCCTTTCAAGACTTGAAGAAATATCTGGGAGCACCTCCACTGTTGTCCAGGCTAGTGATGGGAGAAAAAATGTACTTATATCTGGAAGTATCAGAGAGGGCAGTTAGCTCGGCATTGATCAGAGTGGAAAATGGAGTGCAAAAACTAATTAATTACACGAGTAAGGCTTTCCGAGGAGCAAATATCAGATATCCAAAATTAGAAAAATTGGCACTGGCGCTGATTGAGGCGAGTAGGAGAATGAGGCCATATTTCCAGGACCATACTATAGTAGTATATACTGACATGCCGTTGCGATAAGCCCTTTATAAACCAGAAAAATCAGGGGGATTGATGTACTGGGCAATAGAGCTTGGAGAATATGATATAATTTACGAACCTAGATCATCGCTTAAAGGGCAAGCAGTAGCAGATTTTATAGCAGAGTTCACCTATCCTGATACCCCCGAGGAGCAAAAGTTGCTCACCGATCAACCTGTGGATGTTACAGGATCAGCAAACACTAGCTCAGGCCAACTTATGTTGGTAAAAGGGCAAGTGGATGTTACGTGATCATCAAATTCGAGCTCAGACCAACTTAGGTTGGTAAAAGGGCAAGAAAAGATGGTCGATGAAGAGCAAGAAATATTAGGGGAGGGTGAAAAGAAGCAACAAATATTCCACCGAGGAACTCTGTCAGATCAGAAATTAGAAGACGAGTTGCCTATATAGATGCTATATGTAGATGGTTCATCTTGCACAACAGGCTGTGGGGCAGGGATCGTTTTGAACAGCCCGAACGACGTCGACATGGAATACGCCCTACGATTCCAATTCAAGGCTTCCAATAATTAGGTTGAGTATGAGGTCATGATTCCAGGTCTTAATTTGGCAAAAACTATGGAGGCACAGCAGGTTATTGTCTTCAGTGATTCTCAATTGATCGTAAATCAAAGGTGATGGAGTTGGTATCAGAATTTGTTACTGTTCAGCTGGTAAGAAGACCAAGAATGGAGAATGCGAGAGCAGACGCCCTAGCCCAATTAACATCAGCTACTCGTACCGAGCTACGAAGAACAATCCCAATTGAAGTATTGGCTAGTCGAAGCATAGCCGAAGATCTGATAATGAATTTTATTACTCTTGATTTAGGACCATCTTGGATGGATCCCATCAGGGCATATATTGAGGAGTTAACAAGCTCGCAGCCAAGAAATTGAAGTTTAAAGCTGCACGGTATGTACTAACTAACGCTGTTCTATATAGACGAGGAATTATGGCAGGATTGCAAAGAGGTGTACATCCCTCCGAGGTGAAAGAATTGATTAAAGAGATCCATGAAGGGTCCTATAGAGCCCATGTAGCAGGTCGAATGCTTTTGCAAAGGGTGATGACTCAAGGATACTACTGGCCAACGATGAAGGCTGATTGTATAGCCTATGCTAAGAAATGTGACAAGTGCCAGCGTTTTTCCTCCATCCGAAGAACTCCACAAGCATTGTTAACACCCATCACTTCCCCTTGGCCATTTGCAATGTGGGGAATTGACTTGGTCGGACCACTTCCAAGAACCAGAGGAAGGTTCAAATATCTCGTCGTCGCAGTGGATTATTTCACTAAGCGGGTAGAAGCCGAGCCTCTTATCGACATGACATACGAGAAGGTATATCATTTTTTCTGGAAAAAAATCATTTGTAGATATGGCCTTCCCCATGCATTCATCACCGACCATGGAACGCAATTTGATAATGAGGAATTCGCTGCCTACTGCCATCAGCCCAATATTTTGAAGCTCCACTCGGCACCAGGTCATCCCCAAAGCAATGGACAGACTGAAGTGACGAACAAAACACTTCTAAATGGCTTGAAGAAAAGACTAAGTGACGCAAAAACAAATTGGATCAACGAGTTACATTCAGTATTGTGATCTTATCGTACTACTCCCCGAGCAGCAACTGGAGAATCACCATATATTCTGGCGTTTGGAAGTGAAGCTGTTATACCTACCGAGTTGGGTCTCCCAACACACAGAGTATTAAATTTCAATTCCCCTGTCAGCGACTTAATGAGAAGATTGGATTTAGACATGCTCGAGGAAGTTAGAGAAGAAGCAACCGTCAGGAATGCTGCTTACCAACAACGAAATTGTTGGTAAAGAAAGTGGTTCAAAAGCACAACAAACTGGAGGCAAACTGGCATGGACCATACCGAGTTACAGAAATTGTTCCATCAGTATGAATAAAAGGAAGATATTCTACCAGATTCTCTCCCTTTATTGAATTTTTTTGGGGGAATACTAGTGCTACACACTACTCGGCTCAGACTACTCGGTACGGCAAAATATTCCTAAAAATGCCAACTCCGGTTGGTTAGGAAGCAAAAATATTCCTAAAAATGCCAACTCCGGTTGGTTAGGAAGCAAAAATATTCCTAAAAATGCCAACTCCGGTTGGTTAGGAAACACAATATTCCTAAAAATGCCGACTCCGGTTGGTTAGGAAACAAAATATTCCTAAAAATGCAACCTCGGTTTGGTTAGGAAACAAAATATTCCTAAAAATGCCAACTCGGTTTGGTTAGGAAACAAAATATTCCTAAAAATGCCAACTCGATTTGGTTAGGAAACAAAATATTCCTAAAAATGCCAACTTCGGTTGGTTAGGAAACAAGATATTCCTAAAAATGCCAACTTTTGTTGGTTAGGAAACAAAATATTCCTAAAAATGCCAACTTCGGTTGGTTAGGAAACAAGATATTCCTAAAAATGCCAACTTTGGTTGGTTAGGAAACAAGATATTCCTAAAAATTGCCAACTTCGGTTGGTTAAGAAGAAAAATATATTTTCAAAAATGTACCAAGGTTGGTCAAGAATTAAAAGATGTTGATCATCGTTGGTCGGAGACATTTTATGAGTATATGAGAAAAAGATCAAGTTAAATTTTTTTTACTTGTGATTTTTTAAAATTCCTGCCAAATTGGTCGAGAAGCGAAACATCATTAATTTTAGTCAGTCAAATGATTACCACAAATTAAAGCTAGTCGACAATAAGTTTTAATCAACTACAGTTGGTCGACAAATTACATAATGTTGTTATCTTTTTAACAGATATACAGTCAAGCTAGTCGAAAATAAGTTGGTCGACAAATTACATAATGTTGTTATTTTTTTTTCAACAGATATACATTCAAGCTAGTCGACAATAAGTTTTAACGAAATACAGTTGGTCGACAAAATACAAAATGTTGTTATTTTTTTAACAGATATGCATATACATATATAAAGCATTTTACAACCATGAGATTGCGAACAAAAATAAAATTCTTTCATTAAATCCAAAAAACAAAATACATTGAGAATGAAAATGTATACTAACTATTACATTGAGATTCCTACTCTATTGGTTTCTTTCCCTCTGCTTTTGAAACAGGTTCCTCGCCAGCAAGAGGATCATCCAAAGCATAAGGGGAGTTTATGAAGTTAAGGACTTTGAGCATTCTAATATTCATTATAGATGGTCTATCTAGAAGGTGCTCGAGGTGAGATATCTCGGCATTAGAATGGAGATTGTAATCACCGAGGTATTTAGAAATCAAGCACCGAGGAATGGCCTGAGCAGGGATCCAGCTCATGTCAAGCTTATATGGTGGCACTGGTAGGTTGAGAAGCCCAGGATTATGGTAATCCCACAAGTAGTGACCTTGCTCCAGTTTTAATACACCCAAAGCATTCAGCCACCCTTGTTTATAGCCCTCATTATTTGCATTCTGGATTCGATCATCCAAATGATAAAGAGCTTCATTATAGCCTTCCATCCAGCATTCCCTGAGCTGCTTGTGAAATTGATATATCAATCTTTCTAGTTTCTCATGAAGATTTTTTGCAAAAAGTTCCTTATTTTCCAAGGCAGATTTCTGTTCAGATAGCTGCTCGTCCAAATTCTGGATCTTCTTTGACATTTCGGCTAAAGCTTGATCTTTTTCCATTAATTGGAACGCTTGGTTCTCCAATGCTGACTGAGTTCTAGCTTCTTCAATAGTAGGCCGAAGAATTCTTAGTCGTCCCCGAGAAGCTCTTGCTCGTCCCCGAGCAGGGGTAGAAGGACCAACTCTCCTCAAAGTCTCCAAAAGGTCTCCAATTCATCTCACAATTTGGCATTTTTGACTTCCAGGAAGGAGAATCCCTCATCGTTCACAGGGACCAAAGCATTTGGTGAAGAAGTAACAGACTTCAATTGAGCTATTTCCTTTTGCAGGTTATTATTTTCTTGCTCCAACAGCTCAGCTATTTGTCTGTGCCCCTCGACCTCAGTTTTCAGAGTTCTCTCTCTCACATCGTAAGCAACGAACATCTTGTCATATCCCTTATCAGCACTGAGTTGTTGATATTTTTTCTCATATCCCTCATGCAAAAGGGCTATAGATTCTTTGTATTGCTGTTGAAGTTCATCAAGAGTGCCTTGTAAATCTTCAATCATTTCATAATAGGTTACATTATTGGCCACTTCACGATCAAGCAAACACTTCAAATATTGGTAAGCTTCAATTGCCTGCTCTGAAGCATCTTGGCCGAGGATGTCGACGATTTGTGATTCACTCAGATCTGTGTGACCATCTTTAAAGTACTCATTACATTGCCTCAATAGCTTTGTATCATAAGCAAACAATAACTCCATCTTGGCCACAAACTAGTAAAAGAGGAGAAGGCAAGAATCAATAAGAGTGCAAGCAGAGTATGAAAAGAAGAATAGACAGTTTGCATAATCAAAGGTTCAAGTTTTATTACATCATAGAGAAGAAGTACAAAGTCAGAGTTACATCGGATAAAGAAAAAAGAAAACATAGATAAAGATCCGAACAACTTTACACCTTTTCCTTGTCTCTCAAAACTTTCTCGGGAGGTTGAGACGAGGAGGTGGGTTGCTCGGATGGAAGAGAAAGTTGATTGGGGCGTGCAGGAAGTTGCTCGGATGAGGTAGGCCGGAGTTGAAGCTGCTTGATGGTTGATTGGATAACTAGGGGAGTGGGGACTTGATCCCCCAACACCATTGAAGATTCCTCAGAGGCAGCTTCGTCCTCTTCTTTTTCTTCGGGAGTTGGAGGAGGGCCTGGGATATGTCGCTGGAATAAATCAGAGCCTTCATCAACTTTCATTTCTTGTAGAGCAGCAACCCATCCATCTCTAAAGTATTTGAGACTGCCATACACCACTTGCGACATCATGGCAGCCACACCCTTATTCCTTCCCTTGTCCCAGCCAATGCTAAAAGACTTCTTCGCAGCTAATTTTCTTTTTGTTTTCTCCGAGGAAAGATTCTCGGATAGAAGATCCTCGGTGGCCTTCAACTTGCCTTCCACTTCCTCCTTCTGACGATTTACTTCGCGAAGATGGACTAACTCTTCCTCAGCAATTTTGAGCTTATTCTCAAGTTCACCAGAATTTTTGAGCTTCTCGTCGAGCTCTTTATTTTTCTCCTTTAAGTCCTTTATTTTCTTATCCAACCCTTTGGAGACTTTAACAACTTGAGTTTTCTCCTCCTCGATCGAAATGAGCTTCTTCTCCCAGGCAGTCCTATCATCGTCATATTTTTGACGAGAGTCCTTCAGAGATTGGGTCAGGCCCACCAAAGCTTCCTATACGCGGGACGAGGAGGTTGAAGCTTTGACAGCTTCATCTTTATTCAAAATGGTATTAAAACAGGTCACCAACTGGAAAAAGAAAATAATGACAAGTCAGTGCAGAGACAGATATAACAAGGGAAAGATAAAAAGTTCAAAACAATAAGACTTACAGAAGCAATATGGCGAGCTGCCAATGTGGTAACCATGTCCCGGGTAAGGTTTTCTTCAATGCCTTGGATCTCGGGAATTATCCAAGTCTTCATCGAGCTCATGGCAGAGCTCGGGGGAACAAAAGTAGGAACACCAGTTCCAGTATTTGGGGGCTGAGAAATGGTTTCAGCCAAATTGACCGAGGAGCTCTTCTTCAGCCTCCTCGGGGGAACAGGAACAGTTTCGACCAAGGAGGAACTCTTGGTCGGTGATATGACAATCACCTCCTTTGGAGCATCAGTCTTTCTCGGGGCCATTGGGGGCTTCTCGGCAGCCTTCACAGGAGCAGCCAGAGGGGTGCATCAATTTTCTTTGTCCTCTCTGGGACATCATCTTTACTTCTTTTTGCCTCTCCAGCACCAGAGGCAGGTTTATCAAAGAGAGTAGGAGGTTTTCTTTTACCCATCCTTTCACTAAGGGGAATGTGTGAATCAGAAAAAGAATCTTCAGGAACTGGCACCGGTTCAATATTGCGGATCACCGGACGAGCAGTAAAAGAAGATGTGTAGCTCTTATACTGCAGCAAATATGAGGCAGACCTAATATGCTCGTCGGCAACAGTCTGATGCAAACTCTAGATAAGTTTTAAATGCCTTATGTTAACTTCTGTCTATTTTGGAGACTTTCTCTTATTGTCAACTGCAAATAAATAAACATTGAAATATCAGTGTAACATTTTATCAAACACAATGAAAGCATAATTTTAAAAATAAAATAAAATCAAAATAACCTATCCCATTGCCATAGGGAGGGCATCTGGGACCCTGATATACTTCATCTCCAATTAAAGGAGCATGTTGCCAGTTTTTGATAACAATCCCGTGCTCAAAATAGTCCCTATTGGCATCTGGGAGATTGACCACTAAAGACCTATTTAAAAATCTGGTTTTTAAATAAAATGTATTATCACCAACTGCCTATCTATAACAAAACATGATTTCTGGAATCCCTAGACGAGTTTCATGAATTTGATTTAGTCTATGAACCCCATTAACTATTCTCCATGTATTGGGGGCTATTCTTGCAAGAACAACATCAAAATACTGACAGAATTCCAGACATAAAGGATTTGGCGGAAAGGAAAAGCCACATTCAACAACAAAAAGACTGGGGAACCAATGTCCCTCAGCCAAACGAAAATAATCTGAAGGTTCAGAGAGTTCCTCCAGAACAACCCATGAAGGGATAGAAAAATCAGAACGAAATTTATCAAGAGATTCAACAGCATAAACCATGATGAAAGAAGAAGGAAATCAAAGAGAAGGAAGAGGATCTTACAGGAAAATAATGGATCTGTTGACAACGGACGTTAAAAATGACGAACACACAAGAGAGAGAGGCAATGGAAAACTCGAAGATACGAATTTGAAAAAGTAGAAGACGATGGGATTGTCTACGAGGCTTAAATACCTTGCCTTGGGAAAGGGGAAAGGTAATGATTACAAAAAGAAACGATTACGCTACCGGCGGCTAAAGGGACAAAAAGTGCGCGGAGATCAAGGATGGTTGTAAAAATTCGAAAAGTCTGATTCTACGAATTTAGAAGGAAGCACTCCTAAAAATCAGGACGACCATTTAAAATCGCCATATTCCGAGAAAGAATGTTCCATACTCCTCAAAATTCAAACTATGAAACATTGGGGGCTTCTGTTGATACCAAATTTAACCTGCTGACATGGTTCAATTAAATAAAGACACGTGGCAATCTACATGGTAATAACAAGAGCTCTCCGAGGAACCATACTGCAACGAGGAACTCTGCTTCTCCGACTAACTCAAACGCTCTGACTTACAGGAATCCTCCGAGGAACTTCAATACACCGAGCAACTTTTGAGCACCAAGCAGATTAGGCGGTCCGAGCTGCACCTCGAACAGAGCATTAATAACAGGAAAACCAACAGATAGACTGTGCATTAAATACATATAGATGTATACGATTAAAGGGGCATTTAATATACTACCCTTTCACATGTACAGCCTAAAGGCTATAAATACATTGTATCATCCTCATTGTAGGGGATCGGAATTTCTTGATAAAAACCTGTAATCGAGAATTCCCAAATAAGTTAGCAATAACAGAAACAGTGGACGTAGGCCATTCTTATAAGGCTGAACCACTTTAAAATTTCTTTGTCTCATTTAATTTTATCTGTGATTAAATAATTAGATACGATCTAGTTTTTTACATCAACAGTTATAAATACTTTTTGTGACCCCATAGCCGTCTCAAAAGAGTTTTTTGAAACAGGAATAGATCCATCTCAAAAGGTACTCATTTTATATGACCATTTTGAGACGGCACAAGAGCTATCACAAAAGATTATTTTTGAAACAGAAATTAATCTGTCTCAAAAGATTACTATTTTAAAAGACCTTTTTGAGACAACAACATAGCCGTCTTTAATATATTTTTGGGACAATTTTATCCATCCCAAAACAGGTGAATGGATCTTAAAATTTTCGCATCCATATTTTGTGGAGAATAAAATCTACCGCTAAAGTTTAATATAGAATTGAATTACATTTGAAACAACACAAACAAGGAATGATCATAAAA
The DNA here is from genome assembly GCA_949130495.1 of Sambucus nigra. Lineage (NCBI taxonomy): Eukaryota > Viridiplantae > Streptophyta > Magnoliopsida > Dipsacales > Adoxaceae > Sambucus > Sambucus nigra. The sequence continues at coordinate 643,586,722 of OX422211.1, read as the reverse complement.
TGTAATACATAAGATGATTTTCAACCAACATAACGAATCATTTTCATTCAACAATAAATAGAGTTCTTACAACCATGTCCAAATATTCATCAAAATAAGAATTATAACATTAAGTTCAAATATTTGACTTGACAACAAAAATACATTAATTTCTTAACACTCCAAACATGAAATACTTTTATCAAATTAATTTTGCAACACGGAAGCGTACGACCTCCAAAACCACTAATTAACATTTACATGTTCTACAAAAATTGTCACCTGCACAAAAAAAATATAGTTTCGATTATGTCAGAATTAATACCCATCATCAACAATACAATGTGAAAAATGAATCAATATAGTATATTTTCATCATTAATAATATAAATATCCAACTATTATTATTTTTTTAAAAATTCGGCAGAGTCTCCTTTGTTTATTCATGAAAACCACAGGTAGCCAACTTGTTTTAAACATCAAAATTGATTCTAAGAATGATATACACCAACAGAAAATTTTAACCACCACCATAATAAATTCTCACCACCATAACAAATTTTCACCACCGCCATTGAAAATTTAACTTTAAACGAGAGAATTTTCCATTATATATATATATAAGTAATTATATGTATGAATTATATTGTATTACCTAGTCGGACTGAATCGTCGAGGTAGTGGAAGCATGCTGAAGGGTAAAACTTTGGAAAAAACTTTGCATTTCACTTCTCATATCATTCTTCATCTGTAATAAAACTTGTTGGTTGCGAATCTCTAACTCTTCAATCTCCTATCGATGTCGAGTCTCTCAATCTTCAGCTTCTTTCTTTAACTAGTTAATTTCTTCCAATAATAATTGAGATGAACATGCTTTTGT